>CM053787.1:18210000-18810000 GCA_028749045.1 Cupressus sempervirens | reverse complement strand
AATGGGTCAAAGGGTGTCGTAGGTTAGTTGATGACCTCCTTTGACCCATATGATCAATTACAATAGGTCCCTAGGGATACATATCATGATGAAATGGCTTGAAGGGGTATGTAGGTTAGCCCACAACCCCCTTTGACCCATATGATCAATTACGATATGTCCCTAGGGACACATATTGTGATGAAATGGGTCAAAGGGGGTCTTAGGTTAGCCTACAACCCCCTTCGACACATATGATCAATTATGATATGTCCTTAGGGGTCCTATTACCCCAACAGATACATGTCACAATGAAATGGGTCAAAGGGCATCGTAGGTGAGCCTACGGACCTATTTGACCCACATGATGGATTACAATATGGGTGTAGGGGTCCTAGGACCCCTAGGGACACTTGTGATGATGAAATGGGTCGAAGGGGCTTGGAAGTTAGCCTACAACCCCTTTCGACCCATACAATCAATTACAAAATAATATATAATAAATACATATAATAATATATAATATATAATAACTATATTATATAATAATATATAATAAGTAAATTATATATATTTATATAATTTTTCTCAACTATATATATGTTTATATAATAAATAATATATATGATTATAAATACTACAATATGTAATAATAATATATAGTATTATATAGTAATAATAATATATTACTATATTATATATTAATAATATATTACTATTTTATATAATAATAATACTATATGATTATAATAGTAATATATAATTTTTCTCAAGTAAATAATATATAGGATTATAAATACTATATATTATTGTCCCCACTTGATTTCCTTCCAAATTTTGGGCACAAATTTTGGGTACCCGATATCATGTCAAGTATCTGATTTGGGATTAGATACCTAATATGGGATTGGGTACAAAAATCTGTTTACTGCAAGAATTTGATTAGGTGTCTAAAAAATTGTCTAATATTTTTGAAAAAAGTGTCAATTTTTTTATTAGGCATCCAATATTGTTCTCTAAATGGGGAGTCATAGTAATTAAAATGCTAAACAAAAAAGGAAGGTACTAAATGAAAACATTATAATATATACGGAAAGAGACAAGGTAAATCACCAAAGAAAGAGACAAGGTATGTTAAATATCAATCAAGTTGATGATGTATTGATCGAAGGTGAAATTATAGAGTCAAAAAATAAATATGTTTAGTTGGGGAATGTAAATGTACCAATTGATAATGACAATTTTGGGATTGAAAATTTGGAGGATAAAAATTTACCAGTTCATAATATGAATGTCACGATTGACCATGTCAAAAATTAAAATGCATAATAACATTACATATCTCCTAATTATAACCAAAATGGTTAATTGAAATTGATGAAACAATATTAGTAATTTGGAAGGAAAAAGAACCATTTGGTTATGGGCTTCAAGACTATATAAGATGTTTTTCGGCAACACGATAATGGTGGATCAATGTCAACTTTTTATGAACTTATTAAAGATGCAAAAGATGAGGCCTATTCTTTCCAAATTGAAGATTCATGTCAATAATAAAATGAAAATAAATGCCATTGTAGTGAAGAATATTTTTAGTGCTCTCAATATCATTGTGAAAAATAGAAAGGAGAAGGATAAGGGAGCTTCTTGAAGGGTTAATACAACCTCTTTGGTAAGTCATCAATTGAGAAAGGGTAGATATAGGAGACAAAATTGTATTTACTTGAACCTAAATTATACTACTTTAAGAAGAGTACCTACTAGATGAGAGATAAATGATGATCCTCTTCAAAATGATACATGAGATTTTGGTGGGAGGCTTCCACATTTTGATAAGAAGCTAATCAATGATCTAAAACAAGAACTTACATAGTTTTGGCACTCTAGCTCAAGAGTCTCAGCCAATGCTAAAGATATGTTGAAATTGAGAATTGGAATTAGAGACCACATGCCACATCCTAAACATTATTTGGAGGTAAGTCAAACTATGTTGTTCAAATAATTTAGAGATAGTCAATCCAAGATTGCATGTATCACAAAGGGATTTTGAATCTTTGAAGCCATTTTATTGTGTGCCACTTAAGATTCAAAATACATGTTGTTGCAAATATCATGTAGAGTTTTCTATGCACCATGAACTATTATGCTCCATCCATTCTACTTTTCATAGTAATGAAATATTGAATAATTATGGTGCTAGTGGGATTCCAAAATCACCAAGAGACTTTCTAGATCAATTTTTATGTCCTAGATTTGATGGTTGTTTCTTTTATAGAAATAATTACTTAAATGAGAATTGTTTTGTATATGGTGGCTTATCCAACTTTGACACATGTTTCCATGAGGGCTGCAAACAAGATCTTGCAAAGAAAATAGTAAAAGAAAAGGTATATGAAAAGGTATAATACACAATAAGAGTGGAGGTGAGGGCTCTAGATGTGACTTGGTTGAAAGTGTGGCCAATTTTATTTCAGATTTCAAGATAAATATTTTCTACAATTATGCAAGGCATAGTAATAGGTCTTAGTGGTTGGATCAAAAAATTAGAATGTATAAGGATACTTTTCCTATTGGCACTATTATATAACTTGTTGACTTTGTAGAGAACTACACATTGCACCTCCATTTTGAGACACAATCTCAGTATTATAACTCCATTTAGATTATTATATTTGTCCACATAACATATAAATATGCCCCTAATAGTGTGGAAGATAATTAGAAGATTATTAGAGAGTACCATTTTTACATCAGCCACTAGTAGATTTGGTGTTAGTTTTCAACCTTATTTTTTGACCTTATGCCATTTTCTATTTGTTGTTCACTTGGTTTTTTTGTAAGATCCTAAGTTGGTCAAAATTTTGAGAAACATGAGTTTTTTGGGTCAAAATTTTGATCAAAATAGATTATAAACATAAAAAAAGAGAAAAGTGAATAAGAGATTTGATTTTCACTACAAGTTAATTAGTTGTGAGCCCAAGAGGAGGTATCAAGTTCATTTCTCTAGTTAGTCATTGACCCCATACCATTTTGAACGAAAGTGAATGACACTCTAAATGATTGTACCTAACAAGAATTTTTAAGCTAGGAGTAGAGACGAGCTGAGCAACATCAAGATAGTGAGAGTTGGGTTTTCAATGCACAATATTTCTACCATAAGATGGACTAGCAACACCCCATATAATTTTAGGTAACCCCCACTACTTTGGTTTAGTAGTGTAGTGCCCCTTTGATGATGGCATTGTTTGTAGAGAAGGAGGAATTCAAAGAAATTTTCTTACAATGTATGAGAATCTCAAAGTTTAGAAAGATTTCATTATGCTTAATGGAAGAAGGATTTCAAGCAATATAATTTTCTTGTGAAATTTAAATATGCCTCTATATTTGTGGGATTATGATTTGCGTTCAATAACAAATGAGATTGATCTCTTCTTTTTTGTAGATTGTTTATTGTGGAGTAGTAGTTAGTTTTGGAATTACAATAGGAAAGGTAAACTTCTAGGGGGAAGGGTGAATCAATAGTTTAAACTTTGACCCATAAAACATTCACCACACATCCATCTTTTATATTCACTAAGTAAATTGAAATACCATGTAAAGCATGTACATCTAAATCATTTAAATAAGTAAGCATTTCACACATATATGACACCAGATATGACTACCCAAAAACCCTCTAATGAGAAGGTAAAAATGGGGTGGGGATGACACCCACAAATCTTCACTACTGCAGTAATAAAGTGTATCCAATAAAGGTTACAATTTTTTATCATGAAACATGACCTACCTTGTGAAAGGTCTTCACTATTAAAGGCTTACAAATTCTATTTGTTCTTACCTTATTAAAGGATTTCAACACCTTGTTAGAAGTGTGCTTTGTTAAATAACTTTAACTCACAATTAAGCAAGCACCTTGTTAGAGGATTTCAATACATCCTATTAGGACTACTCTATTAGGATATTTAACTGATTCACATGTTAGAATGACTCAAAATTGATCCTATGGTTAGCACTCTATTGCTTGATGATAGATCACCTCTAAATTGATGTATTTTCAATCCTTCTTGATCATATCTCTCACTACTATATACTATTCAATTCCTCTATTCTCCTTTAACTAATTCTACAATGAAATTTCAATTCCCACCATGAATACTCTATTTATGCATGCAAACTCCTCTCTTATCTCCTTTCACATTACTTAGAAAGTTTAGGGTTTGTCCTCAAGAAGATCTTGGTAACTTAGGATTAGATATAAATCAATAGCTATGATTCATCCATTTTGCTACTTCAACCTTCCCTTTTTCTGATTGGATGCATGCAATTCATAGGGATTACAAATTAAGATCTTATCTTCAAAATATTGTAATTCAATCTATAAGCTAGCTCAAAAAAAGGTTTACATATTAGTTTGAACCATTACAAAAAACTATCAAAAAACTATCTTACTCGACATTTGAAGTCTCTAATGCTCAGTATATACTAATTTCTATACTATGACTTGACATATGAATAACTTGACATCCACTATTTTCTCAGCTCCTAAATCACTCAATATGTATTGTCTGCTTGACACTTGAGTGACTTAGCAAATGAGTGGCTCGACACTCATTGTGGAATCAACATGCTCTATCTTATACATGTTTTTCTTAGCATGTACCACTTGTTTGGCATGAACTAAGTAAATGACTTAAGTGTGTAGACACTCACTTGTCAAAACTAATCTAAGATCAAGAATCTCCCCCTTTGACATGAGTGTCAAAAACACTTGGTCATTCATTAATATCCTTAATCTTATGATCATAACATATCTCCTATTTGGCTACTATAAAAAAATTTAAAATATCAAAATTTTGTAACAACTTATACCTCAAAATTGATATCTCCCCTTGAATTGATAGTTTTGGTTCTATACTAAAAAAAAATTGTACTCCTAAATAGATGTGTTTCAATTGATACTATTTCACTGCATCTTGTATGTGTTGTTCTTTTCTTTCTTTGTTTCTCTCCTTTTTACTATCTCTCCCTTTTTCTTAAGCTCATTTTCTCTTTTTATCTCCCCATTTTTGACACTAATGTCAATGGGCTATACACTGATAGTGTGTTTGTCCATGAAAGATTGATGGACCTCTAGTATAATCTTAACAACTACAGAATATCCCAATTTTCACATGCTACATCTAAAGACATAATTTGGATGGCCAAATAGACATCAAGGTGAACTAGGCCATCTAATGTAAAAATATTGGGGTCTTTCTTCATAAGAGTTTCTACGTAGCCTAACTCCTTGTACAAAATCTCCATGTGAGGAGTCAAAGTGGTTTGCATGCTGATTAGTTTGGCCCTTATGTTGGCTTCTTCTACAGATAATGCCACTAACTGAATGTGTGTTTTCAATAAAGCTATAAAAATTTTTTCACTTTGAGCTAGAGTCATGGGAAATTTAGCTCCTAATGACTACATGTTAGTCTGCAAGCTCAGGATGTGATTCCTTGTCTCTTGTGCAAAGAGTGTGGGGTTCAACAATTTTGTGTATAGTGATAAAATTTTCCCAAGTACCTTCTTCACACTTTCTACCTTAGTTTCCAATGCAACTTGTGTAAGTGCTATATCACCTAATATTTTCTCATTCACTTTACTTTGAAATTTATTTTCAAACCATTCTAACAATTTTGCATTAGTGTCAAGGTCTACATCACTTACCTTTTGCACTATATCTGTCAATTGTTCAATGAGTAGCTTTGTTTCATCTAGAGTAGGTAGATTAAATGCATCTAGGAAGATGTATTTAATATCATGAAAATCTTACTTCTACATATGCTCCCTTCTATGTAGTTCTTGATGCTTCTTTCTAGCTAGGGCTTCTTGTAGTATACCCATCTGCTCAATTATCATTGTGTCATAATAATACTTTGGTAACACAATCTCTTCATCTAGTCTTACATATCCATATTGTATTACCTCTTCTACCTTTTGATGAACTTGGACTTGGCACTAAGATTTGTAAAGGTGTTGCATCTATGCTCAACTTCTGAAGAGTGTGAATGGAAGGAGTGCCAGATTTTGGTAAAGTTACCAGAGATTGAATTGTTTCTTGCTCCTTTAGCTTGGGTGTCAACTCAATCTCTTCAGGCTTGTCCTTATTTTCCACAATGCCTTGAATTACACCTTGAACTCATGCTAGAGGTGTAGATAAATCTATCTCACCTATTTGACTTTGTGTATCAGTAGCGGCTTGAGTTTCCACTTTATCTCCTTCAACTGTATTAACCTTTGTTAGTGTAATTTTTTGTATTTTGTCTAAAGTTTTTACATTAGTGACTTGAGGAGTGATGGTAGGTGGTTCTTGTGTTTTTACCTCTTCCCTTGTAGTGTTAGTCACTATTTTCTAAATTTCATCTACACTCACTAATACAGGATTATCACACAATTTTGTCTATAGTGTAGATTGATCAAGTATCTTTTTTAGATCTTCCTCTATTAGGGGGGTTGATGTTTCAAGTAGTGAGATTAGAAACATCTTTTACTATTACTATTTTAGTGTTTACACTTGTTATTTATTGAGGGCTGACATCTAGCAATTGTTATCTTGTACACTTTGTTCTTGTTGCTGCTCGACTTCAGTTGTTGCTTGGTCATCTATATGCATTCTAGTTCATCCCTCAACTATGTCTTCATTGTTGTCATCTTATTTATTGTCTTTAACCTCTATAGGATCATATTCACCTACTTTCATTGTAGCTAATCCATATGTGACCTTCCACATCTATGTGGACTTCTTCACAACATCTTTAATATTGTTTTGCAATATGTTGAAGGCTCTATATTTGGGTACAAATCTAACTGTATATTTCTTCATGGCCTTAGAAATTTTTTCCTTATTGAGTTCAAGCATAACTTGTGCAACTGATGTCTCCTTGATTTGTCTTTCTAGGTTTAACAATAATGCCATTTTTTCTAAACTCTTTCATATAATCTTTTAGGCATTGAGTTGGCAATTTGTAGTGGGGATTTCTTAAAAAATTTCATCATGGCATATATTGACTCCTCTACATGATTCTTTTCAACTTTACCAAGATTATCAAAATCAATGTGAGAAAATCTTGACAAATCTACATTATTACTAATATTTTCACATAGGTTGGCTAAATCTAAAGCTTGATTGTGACTCACCACTTGGAATTGGCTATTTTCACCTAATTTTGTTTTGTCCTCATCAAATTCAGCTTGAGAAATGTATTTTTTCCTTGATCTTTTCTTCACTCCTTCCTACTCTATAGGTTGAATCTTTTCCTTTTCCTTTTTTGCAGTGACATGTTTACTAGCCCTTGTGGTAGGTGTTGTATGCTTGGGCTAGCTTTGTTTAACAATCTTTTTGGTTCTTGTCACTGGTTGAGCTTATCATTTCTCTTCTTTTGATCAGTAGGAGTAGGTTCTTCCTCAACTTCTTTTCCCTTGGCACCTTCTATAATTTCTATCTCTTCCTCTTGCTGATCTTCTCCTATTTCTTGTATTAATGCAAGTGGTGATTGGGTTTTGGTGTCTTCTTCCTCTTCATCCTCTTCCTCTTCATCATCTTCTTGCTTGACACCTTCACCAAATTTTTCTTTCAACTTCTTCACCAACTTCTCCTTCTTCCTTATAATAGAGGCATTCTTTAGTTCCATGGTAATTTTAGATTTAATCATCTCATAATTACCAAATGATTTGGCATTTTTATCTATATGTTTAGCAAGTAGCTATGTTCACCAAGTAATGTAGTTATTGCTGTAGAGGCCTCATGTACATTTATTTCATATCCTAATGGTCTTAACCATCTTACCCTTAGAGTTTCTTCTTGAGAAAAAATATAATCAACATCAACTAGGAAACAAACATCATCATAATGCTTTTCCACTAATGACACTAGAATCCTCAATCTTTTCTTCATAGATTTCTTGAAGTCCTCAAAGTAAATGGACATTATAGATTCAAAAATTTCCCCCATTTGTTCAATGAAATCACTATATAATCTAAGACTAGTATTGACTATTTTGTGTCAACACACTTAAGATGTTTACTAAGTTCATGCCAAGTAAAATATGTATAGATGCCAAGTAAAAAGTTGATGCCAAGCTAGGAAGTTCAACATGTGCCAAGTGAACTTTAGGTGTCGAGCAATCTTCAAGTACCAAGTAAAGTTCAAGTGCTAAGAAAAGTATAGGTTCCAAGTTACTATAGATGTTGAGTGAAATAGTATTGCTATAGGAGCTAAGTGACCTAGTTTTTGTATATGTGTCGAGGAACACAAAATGAACATATGAGTTTGTGCCTTCACATACTCGTATTTAAATCATTTTTGGAGCCGACATAGCATGAATCTAGAAGGATCTTGAAGATAAGAGAATTTTTTTTACATTACCTATGCAATCTACATGTAGCCAATAAGAAAAATGGAAAAGGCATGCAACTAATAAGAAAAGTCAAAGTGTTGAGCAAGAAATAAAAAATGAATATGGATCGTAGATTCATACCTAACCCTTAGTCTTCAAAATCTTTAAAAGGAGGATGGAACCCCATTTTATGTGTGAATGAGAGTAGTTTATGGGTGAACTATAGTGAAATTCAAGGTGAAGTGTGAAAAGATTTAGAAAAATAGAGCAACATTGCAACATTCAGTTGATCAAGAATAGAGTATCAGAACTTTGAAGAGTGACATATCAGTTCAAGCAAGGATCAGGTTAGTTAGAGCAGAACAAGGATTTGGAATTAGCAATTGGATATTATAAAACTATTAGATCAAAGACTTTCTAATACTCTCTAGCAATTGTATTAGATAATGGAAATCCTATGGACTTAGGTTGGCCTAGCAACCATTTGTAAATCCTTTAATAGGATGGCATTCCAAGTGAATGTACATAAGTCCTTTAACTAGGCCTACTTTGAGTAGGGTAGTGAAATCCTTTAACTAGGTCACTTTTAATAGGGTGCAAAGTCTTTAATAGGATAGGCCTTTCATAGGGAAAACCATTGGAAGTGGTCAAACATTATAACCTTAAACAGTTACACATTTTTGCAGTGATATTTTGTGGGTGTCATCCCCACCCCAATTTTAACTTCTAATATTGGCGGGTTTTTGGGTTACCAAATTCATGTTCTATCTATTTTCATGCATGTCTTTACTTTCAAGTTCATTAGATAGATTGGAAGCATGTGGATGATTTTAGTTAAAAGAATTTAAAAGGGTTAAAGTTAGTTACTTTTGATTCACCCACTCACCCCCTCTTAGAAGAAAATCTTCCCACTTGTTAATTCCAACAATTGGTATTAGAGTTGAGTTCTCACAAGAAGGAGCCTTACAGCTTGGAGAAAAGATCTAGAAATGGAAGTCTACAAACTTGGGAAGATCATATAGAATCAGACAATTGACATACAACTTGCTTTACATTCTTTGGAAGAAGCTAGAGGAGAATTGAGAAAATCCTTAAAAAGAAGAAAAGAGATTGCCATAGCTAAGAATGAAATACTATACAAGGAGATTGACACCTCAAATATATTTTAAAATGGAGATTCTAAAGAGTTTGATGCAGCAATAGCAGATCTGATGGAGAAGAATAGAGCTCAAATAGAAGAAATCAAAATACTCAAACTTGAACAAAAATCACAAGCTATAATGCTTTGTGAAGTGATTGAATAGAAGAAAAGAGTCATTGAAGAAAAAGCCATCATAGAAGATGACAAGAGAAATCTTACCAATATACTAGAGGAAAAGACAATTGAGTTTGAAAGAATCTGCAACATGCAGCTAGACACCTTAAGCTAGATGATGAATGCACATCATGAGCTGAATATGAAAGACATTGAGATCTGTACATTGAAACTACAAAATGAACAACTAAAAAATGATTTGAAAAGAGAGAAGGAGATTATAGAAAGCTTTAAAAAACCCAATGAGGCCATCAAATACTTTGAGTAGCTACTAAAATCACCCAGGGCAAGAAGTGACACTTTAGGACTTGGTTACACTAGCACTGAACAAGGAGAATCCTTCAAGACTACTGAAGAAAGGATTAACAAAGGTAAGAACATTAAATCCACTTGTCATTTCTATGGTAAAAAGAGACATACCTCTAATGTGTGTAGGAGTAAAAATATCCATTAGCATGAAAAACCTAAGAATACAAGGTATTGTCATAAGTGAAAAAAAACAAGGACATCAAGCACATGAATGCTGGACTAGGACTATTAGAACACCAAAATTTGAAGGTCACTGCTACAATTGTAAGAAATATGGACATAGAGCTTTTGAGTGTACATCAAAGCCTATGTGGACATTAAACTAGAGAACAAGGGAAGGTAACCATGGTAATCACTACAATTGGGACTATAACACTAGCTATAGCTATCATTACTATCAAGAATATGGACACATTCCTAAAAATTGCATAAGGAAACATTTTAGAGGAAACTATTGTAGATGGTTAAGTCAAACCATATGTTTTAGTTGCTTGAAGATTGGTCATATTAGTAGGAATTGCCCAACTAGGTCAAAGGCACCCAACTCAAAGAATGACAAAGGAAAAGAGAAGGTAGATGTTAAACACATTAGAGGAGAAATGAATAAGACATGGAAGAAGAAAGATGAGTGTAGCTCATCAAATGAAGGGATCACTTCACCTAATAGGTCAAGTGTTCACACTTCATAAAACTAAGTAGATAGAAGGCATGAGGGACTGATTTACTAAAGTTTTATGATACACCAGTTCCTAGAAAATTAAGAACTAAAAAGAAGAGATCATAATGATTAGAGATGCAAAGTTGAAATTCAAGTTTTCACTAGTGTTGCTAAGTTGTCCTTAGATCCCAAGTGAATGTCAGTATATGCTGACCAACTAGTAGGAGCTGAGTGATTGGTCATAGCTGAATTGAAAATGGAAGCTGAGTAAAGAGGAAATCTAGTTGGAGATGAGTGATGGAAATCCAATGAAAGCCAAGTAATGCTAAATTCTTTAAGGAGATGAATGTATAGCTGCATATGCACTAAGAATTTAATGCTATGTTTTGAAGAGTATAAGGTCAATTTTTAAATCATTTCTCATCATTTGAATATAGAGCAAGAATGAGAAGAGCACATAAGTGATTGCCAAATAGAAATTGAAGCTTTTGCACAGATTTTGACAAAGATAAAGCACCATTTTTATTGATCTAAGGTATTCCTTAAGTGCCAAGTTATGTAGTTATAAAGTTTAATTTCTTTTGAAACCCTAGATTTTTAATATAGCTCCAAAATCTAAAAACCCTAAGGAAAAGGAAGATTTCAAGGTTCAATTAGTCAGCAATGAGGGTAAACAACTAGATTTTAGGCCGATTCTAGAAGTTTCATATAAGAACAACCCTATCCGCACACTATCCATTATTTTTCCCAAAGTCATGATGGTGCAAGATGTTAGGAAATGTTACAATTACAAGGTAGGAATAGGAGGAGACATGGAGATTCATCAAGCATATGATAAACTATGTGAAAATGGAGTGTTAAAGGAAGAATTTCAAATAGTTGAAAGAAAGGGCTTAATATGTGCGTTAGTTTTTCCCAAAATTTTCAAAACAAAATGGATAAGAATTGTCCTAAGTAGAATACATAATGGTTATTTATGGTTAGAAGGAGGACCTATTAAGATAACAAAGAGAATCATGCATAGGGTTATAGGTTTTCCAACCCTAGATTGGTACAAGACCCTGTGAAGTGATATTAAGGAAGCTATTGAAAAGATAACTAGGGAAAAATGAAACAAAAGGGGCATGAATGTTGAGACAATCATAGATCCCCTTCTACACTTTGTAGTAAGAGTTATATATCAAAAATTCTATCAATCAAGAAGATTGAATAGTGTTCCAAGCATTGTTGTGGATGTGGCCTACAAAATTGTCGAGAAGGATCATACATATGATCTAACAGAATTGCTAGAACAATAGATCATGGAGAATCTAGGAGAAATAAGAAGATCAAAAGGTGCTTAGTGTAAGTTTGGATCAGTTCTATTCTATATATTTTTCTATGTTCTCAAAGAATTTCACTCTTTTGGGAAAGTAAATTGGAAATCAGATAAGTCAGCTATTACTCAAATCAATGAGTACATTGAGAAAATGGGAGACAACTTTGGATCTATAATGACTAGTTACTTTGAGGATTTCAAGGAATCCATGAAGAAAAGACTAAGGATACCAATTTACCTAGTAGAACAACACATCAATGATAGTTGTTTCTTAGTTGATATTGATCATACTTGTATCCAAATAGTAGTTCCAAGGGCTAGATGGCTAAGACCATTAGGAGATGAGCTAAACATCGATGAAGCATCAACAACAATCACAACATTGCTTGTAGAAGAAATTGATAAGAGTGCCCAACCTTTTGGAACATATGATGTTTTGAGATCCAAAGTAGATATGGAGCTGAAGATTGCTTCCACATTAAAGAATAAGGATAAACTAGTAAAACAGCTTAAGAAAATATTTGGGGAAGGTGATGATGCTGAGGAAGAGGAACATCAACCTCTTGCATTGACACAAGGCTTAGGTGAGGATGAAGAAAAGGAAGAAGGTGCCAAGGAAGAAGAAGTTGAGGAAGCACCAGCTCAAGATGAGCCCAAGAAAAGAAAGTCCAAAACTCATCCTATAGCCTAGGCTAAAGCAAAGAAGGTTACAAAACCAACCCAAGCCATGCCAACTATACCACTGACAAGAGCCACCACAAGAGCCTCAACTCAAAGGGCCAAGGAGCAAGACAAAGAGAAGAAGAAGGCTACTAAGCTAACTAGTCTTGTGCAAAAGAAACCAAAGAGAAGATATGTTGCACAACCAAAGTTAGATGATGAGGAAAAAATAGAATCTGAAGATATCAACCAATTTAGAGTGGTAAGCCATGCTCCTAAGTTAAATATTCATAAAATTTGTGATAATGTTAGGAAGAATGTAGATTTTTCTAAATTGAAAAATTTTGATTTCAATAAATTGAGTAGAGAAGATCAAAATAAATTTGAAGAATTAGTATATGCCATGATGTCAGAATTCAAGAACACTCCTCTTGAATTAGACAATACAATGCCCAAGGAGTTATATGAAATTGTTAAAAATAAGTGGGATTATTGTTTAAAAATGGAAAAAGAAATAAGAGAATCTAGATTGGCACAAGTGATGCCAGAATTGACTAAAGTTTAAATAACTAAGGTGAATAAGAAACATGAGAGCAAGTTTGCACCAAAATATAGAGCCTTCGACATCTTGCAGAATAAAATTGAAGTTGTCAAATAATTCCACACAAATGTGGAAATTAATATATGGTTTGATAATAGTAAAGGAAGGAAAAGAAGACCCATTTCAGGGTAGGAATGAAGAAGAAGAAGAAGAGAATGAGAAAGAGGAAGAAAGAGAGAAAGAAAAAGAAGGAGAGAAAGAAATAGAGAAAGAGATAGAGATAGTGGAGAAAACTCATGGTGTAGAGGCAACAATAGGAGAGCGGTAAATAGAACAAAGTGTCCAAGACACTCAGATGCCTGCACCAAGTCCTCCACACAAAACACCTACAAATACAATAATTGTACAGGATGTTCCTAACACTTTAGCTTAAAACATCAATCCTTTAACTGCAGAGGATCTCAAGAAGATCCTTCACAAATCAAAATTATAGGCACAACTTTGCACAAATCCTATTTTGGTGAGTGTTGATGACCTACAAAAAGCTGTAGCAAAAATAACCAGGGAGAGGGAAACCACACAAGAACAATCTACACAACCTCCCACAGCTAAATCAAAGCAACCTAAAGGGAAAGGAGAACAAGAAAAAAATGCTAAGGTTGATTCTATAATAAAGGTGAAAACAAACAAAGGAACAAATAGGACAAGATGTTCCTATAGCACAAACCCAAGGTGCACCTCCTCAAATTGTCATCATTGATCAAGGAAGTGGAAAAGAGGAGAAAAGAAGTGGAGAAGACTCCTAAGGAGTAGGAGGCAATACTAACATTAGTAAACTTTCCTACCTTAGGGACTCCTCAAAAGAAGCTAAACATTGATGTAGTCCCATTGCAGATATACACACCAAGATTGAGAAGTACCAAGGTTGCAAGGGTACTTCACTATGGAGACCCTACACTTGATGAAGAAATAGTCATAGCAAGCTATGACTCAAGAACCATGAACCTGTAGTAGATAACTAAAGTGCAAGAGGCACTAGAAAGAAGGAAGAGGCAAGATAAATTCAAAAATGAGTATAGGTAGAAGCAAGCACTAGTGGAGATTAAGGAGACATTTCTTGATGCATTTAGCTTGCAAGTACCTAATGAAACTCTATCCATAATGGAGCAACTATCCAATATTGTGGACCAGGTACAAAAGGAGGATCTAGGGACCAATGTTAAATTATTGGAATGGTTAGAAAAGAAATTTCAAATGAAAGTGAATGAGAAGATATCAAGTGAAATAGCACTTTCACAAGTTGAATTGACAAAGAAGATTGAAAAAGTAAAGAAAGTAATTGAAAATATATTCTCATTGTACAAAAAGTTGTGTGATTTTCATATTTCACATAGGAAACAAGCCAAAGGATACTAAGCTTGGAGTGAAATCTAAATATTTCCATCACTAAGCTACCAATAGATCCAGCTCAGAGTGAGAAGCATTTTTCCCAAATGCTTCGCACATAGAAAGATTTAGTTGTGTCAACAAAAAAGGAGGCCAATAACAAGGCCAAACTAATGAAAATTTAGTCTTCCATATCCCCAGATATAGAAGTACTCCATAATGAACAAGCCTATGTAGAAACTATTATAAAGAAAGATCCTAATCTTTCTACTTTAGAAGGACTTATTCATCTTACAGATGAGACAACAATCCAACATAAGTCATTGGAGATAGCCTTGAATAATTGGGATGCTTCTCTCAAGATGATCATGGAGGTAAATAAAACATTTTTGGAAAAATATGGTCTTACTCCTTAGAAACCTTTGACATAAGTTTCAAAAATGGGGAGATATAGTTAAGGGGGAGAAATAATTAAGAGGGAGATATAATGTTTTGGGGAAGCTATAAATAAGAATTGAAGATAACATAGATACAGAGTATAGGAAGTAGAAATAGGGTAGATAGATATAAAGGAAAATAAGGAAAAGAGTATCAAATACATTAGCATGAGAAAAATTCAGCACAAGAGTTTTGATTATAGGAATGGTAATGGCACATCAGCTTAGGGGGAGCTACAAGACTTTGAGGTATACAAAATTTTGAGAAGTTTTGAAGTTTTGTGTATATGTTGAACTGCATGCATATTTTACTCAAAGAGATTAGACTTTGATATAATGCTAAGTGTTTTTGACACTCATGTCAAAGGGGAAGATTGTTAAATCTAAGACTGGCTTTGACTATTTTGTGTCAACACAATTAAGAGGTTTACTAAGTTCATGCCAAGTAAAATATGTATAGATGCTGAGTAAATAGTTGATGTTGAGCCAAGAAGTTCAATATGTGCTGAGCAATCTTTAGGTGTTGAGTAAAGTTCAAATGCCAAGAAAATTATAGGTGCTGAGTCACTATAGATGTCGAGTGAAACAATATTGCTATAGGAGCTAAGTGAGCTAGTTTTTCCATATGTGCCAAGCATCAGCAACTAGTATGTGTCGAGTAACACAAAATCAACATATGAATTTGTGCCTTCACAAACTCAGATGTAAAATTTTTTTGGAGCCAACATAGGATGAATCTTGAAGGATCTTGAAGATAAGAGTGAATTTTTTACATTACCTATGCAATCTACATGCAACCAATAAGAAAAATGGAAAAGGCATGCAACCAATAAGAAAAGTGCAAGAGTTGAGTGGGAAATAAAGAATGAATATGGATCATAGATTCATACCTAAACCTAAGTCTTTGAAATATTTAAAAAGAGGGAAAAACCCCTTTGTATGTGTAAATGAGAGCAGTGTATGGGTGAATTATAGAGAAATTTAGGGGGAAGTGTGAAAACGCTTAGAAGAATAGAGCAACATTGCAACATTCAGTTGATCAAGAACAAAGTATCAAAAATTTAAAGAGTGACATATCAGGTCAAGCAAGGATCAGGTTAGTTAGAGTAGAACAAGGATATGGAATCAACAATTAGAGATTGTAAAACTATCAGGTCAAAGACTTTCTAATACTCTCTAGCAATCATATTAGATAATGGAAATCCTATGGACTTAGGTTGGCCTAGCAGCCATTTGTAAACCCTTTAATAGGGTGACATTCCATGTGAATGTACATAAGTCCTTTAACTAGGCTTACTTTTGGTAGGGTAGTGAAATCCTTTAACCAAGTCACTTATAATAGGGTGCAAAGTCTTTAACAAAACAAGGCTTTCATAGGGAAAACCATTGGAAGTGGTCAAACATTGTAACCTTGAATAGTTATACATTGTTGCTGTGATATTTTATGGGTGTCATCTACACCCAAATTTTACCTTCTCATTTTGGAGGGTTTTTGGGTTACCAAATTTGTGTGTTGTCTATTTTCATGCATTTCTTTACTTTCAAGTTCGTTAGATAGATTGGATGATGCACCAGAGGGGTCTTGTTTATATGAAATATTAGGCATGGCTTTGATAATTAGTTGTCTAACCTCATTACTAACCATTTGAACATTCAAGATGTCCTTACCCTCTACACCCTTTGAACTAGTTGTCATTATGTGAAACTAAGTTTTATGAAAATAGAAACAATGTAGCTCGGCACATGATAAATACCTTGCAAAATCTAATCAAGTGGTGTTGAATCACTATTTAAATCTTTTGTAATCACTTCTAATGAATTTCTTGATCGCCTTTAGCTCTCCTTGCACTTTCTCAATTTTGAAATGATGTAAAATGAGCTGAAAATTTATCAAATACCCTTTTTAAACACTCCAATTAATGCTAAGTGCTTACATAGCTGTAATCTCAGCACAACTAGCCGGACTGTTAGCTTAGAATCCTTTAGTATTTCACTCAAAAATCATAGGGAACTTTTCATGCTTAGCAATAACATGAAAAACTTAGAGATTTTTCTTTGATTCCTAATAACATCTTGTATCTTTATTCATGCCTATGTAAAAATTTTAGTACTAAATGTATATGAGCAATGTTAGTATGCTAATAGAAACCAAATTTAAATAAAGCTTCTACAAACTAAACAAAATTCATAAACTTCAAGATAGACTAAGATGAGCTCTCAATTGAGAATATGAGCCATTAATGGACTCTCTCAATAAGAAGCTCTCTTGTTGAGTAGCTTTATCTAGATGGATAGGATGTATGCTCAATATGCTTCCAAAGGCTTCAATGGATGATTGTGGATTTTTGGTGTGGATAGATGGCTTTAGTATGGATTTGGCTCTCAAAATAGCATTATAACTTTACTTCAGGGATTGTGTTATTTTGCAAAGGGGAAGGATCCAATTTATAGGCAAGAGGCTTGAGGGATTGAGGGCTAAGATGCAAGGATGGGAAAAAGCTCATGGAGGGCTTAGATTGCATTAGAGGAGAGCACATGGATTGTGCTTCCTTACAACCAATCAAGGAGTGAAACATGTCACATGGTGAGAGGATGGAAGAAAGGGGAAGGATGAGTCAACAAAGGAGGCTCAAGGGATAAAATCTTCATAAAGACCCTCATAATGACTTGTAAGAGCAATAAAAGGGCTTGTAAGAGTCATTTATGACCTAGTGGACTTCATAAAGTTTTATGGTTGAGATATTTTGAGGGTGATGAGAGAAAATTTGACTTGGACTTGATTAGGAAGGTTTTAAGCTTGCTTAGGCTTGTGCAAATGATTAGAGGATGGATTAGGATGGTTTAGGATTAGCTTAGGGATAGGCAAGTGGATGGCATTTAATGAGGGTGGGTGAAGGAGGAGATATTTGTTAACTTTGGCTTGGGTTAGTAAGTCTTAACCCATGTTTAGGGAATGTGACATGGTTAGGAGGGGATTAGGATTAGGTTTAAAGAAATCTTCTAGAAGAGTCTAGACTTTGGATGAGGATAAAGACTTTCTAGAATAGTCTAGAATTTCCTAGGATGAGGATAAAGACTTTCTAGAAGAGTCTAGAACTTCTTAGGATGAGGATAAATTAGATTTTTAAGAAATAAATAAAGTTTTATTTATTTCAAGGGTTTGGGAGATATTTATTAAAACTTTTTTAATAAACATGAGGATTAATATTTAATTTTAATTAAATATTTTGAGTTGGGGTTAGGGGTAGGAAATGATGAGATTAGCCTTTAATCGAAATTAAAGAAGGATTAGAAGATTTTGGAAGAGGTTATTGGTCATAAGGAAATTGGCCAAGTTTTGGGCAAAAAATAATTTTTTTATTTATTTTAAGATTTTTGGTCAATTTATTAATTAAATAATTAATAAATAAGGAAATAATGTTTAAATAAGATTTAAACATTTTTGGGAGGGATTCCTTAATTAAATATTTTTAATTAAGATAAATGGATTTAATGGCATAAAAATTAATTAATTAATTAAATTATTAATTAATTAATAAATGATGATGTCATCAGGACTTTTTCAGAAAATAAAAATACTTTATTTTCTAAAGGTTTTTAGGTGTCTACACTAAATTCTTTTGGAACTGATGTATGGTATAACTTAAGAATATTATTCCTACATATATCTTGATTTCTTAGTTTAATGAGGTGTGATCACCTAACCCATTAGGTGAAGTGATCCCTTCTCCACTTGATGTGCTCCAATCCTTGTTTTTCTTTCATGTCTTGTTCATTTCATTTTGAATATATTCAACATTTGTCTTGCCTTTGCCTTTACTAAACTCACAACTTGGTGCCTTTGACCTTGTTGGACAATAGCAACTGATGTGACTAATATTCAAAAAACTTAAACATGTGGTTTGACTCAACTAACTTTTGTAGTCACTTCTAAAGTGTTTCGTAATACAATTCTTGGAAACATGTCCATACTCTTGATAATAATGACAACTATATCTTGTATTATAATCCAAGTTGTAAAATTTGCCATTTTTCTTTACCTTTGTTTATCTCTTTGATGACCTCATGGGTTTGGATCTACATACAAAAGCTCTATGTCCATACTTCTAATAGTTATAACAATATCCTTCAAATCTTTGTGTGTGCATGGTCATAGTTCTGCATTCATATGCCTAATGACCTTGTTTATTTCACTTATGGTAGTGAACCATGCTCTTATGCTTGACATTCTGATTTAGAGTCTTGCTCCTACAAACATTAGCAATATGTCCTTTCTTACCACAATTATGAAAAATAGGTTTGGAGTTCTTACCTTTATTGGTCCTTTATTCAACACTTTTGGATGATACTCTTTCTTTAGTGCTTGTGTACCCCAATCCAGGTGTATCATTATTGGATCTAGGGGATCTCAAAAATTGCTTAAAGTATTTGATGGATTCACTTGGTTTATTAAAACTTTTAGCAAATTCCTTTCCCATTTTAGGTCATTTTTCAATTTCTCATTCTACAACTTCAATGTTGTTATCTCAATGTCCTTGACATTCAATTCATAGTTGGCATTCATCATTTGACTTAGAGTGTCCAATTGCATGTTGGAAATGTTGGTTAGATCTGATGATTTCTCTTCTAGTATATTGGTCAAAACTCTTTTATCTTCTTCAATCATGGCTTTTTCTTCCATATCTTTCTTTTTCTATTCAGTCACCTCACACAGTACTATGGCTTGTGATTCTTGCTCTAACTTGAGATTTCTAATTTCTTCAGCTTTGGCTTTATTCTTTTCCATTAGATCGACAATTACTGTATCAAATTTATTGGATTCTCCATTAGCAAATAGCTTGGTAGTGTCCATCTCTTTTTATTGTGTTTCATTCTCTTCAATGTAAATTTCCTTCTTTCTCTTCAAATATTTCCTTAGGTCTTCTCTTGCTTCATTTAGTTGATGTAGAATGATATTATTTCAATTCCTTGATTTTCAATGATCTTTCCCAATTTGTAGACTTCCATTTTCAAGATCTTTTCTCAAAGATGCAAAGCTTCTCTTTCAAAGAACAATGTTCTAATACCAATTGTTAGAATTAAAAAAGGAAAGGTAAACTTCTAGTGGGGGAGTGTGAATCAATAGTTTAAACTTTCACCCATAAAACATTTACCACACATCCATCTCTTACATTCACTAAGTAAACTAAAATACCATGTAAAAAATGTACATCTAAATCATGGAGACAAGTAAGCATTTCACACATATATGACACCAGATATGATTACCCTGAAACTATCTAATGAGAAGGTAAAATTGGGGTGGGGATGAAACCCACAAATCTTCACTACTGTAGTAATAAAGTGTATCCAATGAAGGTTACAATGTTTGATCATAAAATATGATCTACCCTGTGAAAGGTTTGCCATATTAAAGGCTTAAAAAGACTATTATGTCTTACATTATTAAATAATTTCAACACCCTATTAGAAGTGTGCTTTGTTAAAGGACTTTAACTCACAATTAAGTAAGAACATTGTTAGAGGATTTCAATACAGCCTATTAGGACTACTCTGTTAAGAGATCTAAGTGATTCACTTGTTGGAATGGCTCAACATTGATCCTACAGTTAGCACTCTACTACTTGATGAAAAATCACCTCTTAATTGATGTATTTTCAATTCTTCTTGATTAGATGTCTCACTGTTGTATACTATTCCATTCCTTTGTTCTCCTTTAACTGATTTTGCAATGCAATTTCAATTCACAATTCCTTAGCCACCATGAATACTCTATATGTGCATGCAAATTTCTCTCTTTGCTCCTTTCAGATTACTTAGAAAGTTTAAGGTTTTTCCTCCTTAAGAAGATTTTGGTGACTTAGGGTTAGGCATGAATCAATGGGTATGATTCATCCATTTTTCCACTTAAACCTTCACTTTTTCTAATTAGATTCATGCAATTCATAGGTATTTCATATTAATATTCAACCTTATCTTAAATATATTGTAATTTAGTCTATAAGTTGGCTAAAAAATGGTTTACTTAGTAGTTTGTGGCATTACAAGAAACTATGGAAAAACTATCTTACTCAGCATCTGAAATTTTTGATGCTTGACATATACTAGTTTCTATACTATGACTTAGCATCTAAATAACTTGGCATCCACTATTTACTTGACTCCTAAATCACTTTTTTTTCACTGTCTACTTGACACTTGAGTGACTTAGCACATGAGTGTCTTGGCACTCACTATGGACTCAACATGCTCTATCTTACACATGTTGTGTGTAACATGTACTACTTTTTTGGCATGAACTAAGTAAATGACTTAAGTGTGTAGACACTCACTTGTCAAAACCAATCCAAGATCAACAATCTAGGACATATAATTTTGGTACAATAGACTTTAAAGATACACCTATGTGGAAGGATGCTATTGAGTCTCAAGGATTATTCGAAGAGGCACTTGAAACACTTAAAACTATGTAAGAGTGTGCAATTCAAAATTGAAAGAATAGAAAATGATTAGACTATCTGCATTTGTGGCTATAGATTGCTAGATAGTAGGCATTGAGATTATTTTTCATTTACTTGTCAATGATAAGATCTTGGAAAAAATGAAGTCACTTGAGTGTCATGAACAAGGATTGGAACTCCATTCATGTGCTAGAACAAATTAATCATAGATTGCCTCCAAGTGGAGGTTGGTTTCCTTCATTTCTTGCAAGTCTTGAGACATTAAAATTTGAGAATAAGAAAGTCTTTTACTTCAAACAAGGTATAGATTTAACTTTATTTATCCTTCGCAAGAAATATTGAAATGAAATTGTTTATATTCAATTAGATTTCATTATTTGTAAGATTTTGACCTCCTTCCAATGATCATCCATGGATTCAGATTGCCATATACTATAAATTAATAATGAATATGCTATACTAGAGAGTACATCATTGTTAGTCCTTAGATAAATCCTTATTTTTTAGTTGTCTATTTTAAGGTTGGAGGGTTTATTTTTTCAAAATAGTCAAAAAAAATACTTAAAAAAGAACTCTAACGTCCATCAAATTCTGCTTGGATTCTACTATTAATGTCAAAATTTCATAGTCCAAAATTTCAAAAATTCCATAAAACATTTTTCATACATACCCTTAGTGTGCATTTTTTCATAATTATATTTCAAAAAGTCCAAAAAAATAAAAACAAAATGCATTTTCAATACATCCCTCATACTTAGGTCCATTGGCATACATCCTTAGAGATCATGCCAATTTTCACAAGATCACAAAGTTCTACAACGAAACAAGGTCCATACTAAACCATGTACATTTTGTTAGAAACAATAGTCCACCAAGATAATTGGGGGGTGGGGGATTTGTTGCATGGTGAATCAGTTAACCAATAATTAAAACATTTATCCACTTTAAATAATCTTAACCATTCAACTAAAGTAAACAACCATACAAAGATGCACATACACAATTACACTAGCTTTGTTAACTAGGGAAACCCTTGATCAGAGGGAAAATCTTGGTGGGAATGATACTCACAAGATGATGTACTAATATAGATATTCCTTGTTAGAGGATGGACCATATTATGCATCTATTACAACATTTAGTACACATGAGTCCTTGTTAGGAGACTTTAAATCCTTTTAAGAAGATTCCAATCCTATTAGGAGTTGTAGAAGATAGAAGGACCAACTATCCAAACAACTTTTGGGGCAAGATCACCAAATTCACTGTCTAACTAATCTCTCAACTATTCCTTGTAGAATAATTGTATTTGCTAAACTTTAAATTATTTCCTCTATCCTGTCGACTAAACCAATCACTATCTAACCTTGTAGATCAGGTCATGAACGTCAGATCCAAGTATCAAACTCTGAATCTCACAATAAAACCTTGGCAATGAAGTTTTCTTCACCTTCACTCTGCTCTACTTATGTTCGCATTCTGCTATTTATGCTATTCATAATATTTCACATTAATCCATATATGATAAAGGGAAATTTCCTTCCTTTATACTAAATCCATAAAAAAATTCCCTAAGTTAGTTGTTACACCTTCTCAATTAATTATTATAGGACCTCATTAAAAACACATTACAGTTGTGATAACATTAATCTTCTACCTTGTAACTTGAATAACTCTCCATACACATAACATAGTGATGAATGAGCTAGCTATGTCATCTCCAGAATGTCTTCTTCACATTTGTAACTTTAGCTTCATAAAATAACAACTCTACTAAGAGATATAACATGTTTATCAAAACATGCCTATGTAAACTCTATCTTAGAATAGTCTTCACTAAAACTTTCATAACTTCTAGACTTAATATCTTATGCTTTCGAGGTTAGCTACATATACTAAACACTTAGTAGTATCTCCTTTTAAATTTGCTTAGTGAGAGTACTCAACTATCTATCCATACAAACTTGATCTTTCTATTGCTCTTTTGTCAGATACCATAGAAAAATTCTATGTTCACATCAATAAAAAACATAGTCATGAATGTAACATATCATCATGATAATGATCTAATCATGCTTCTACAATACTTCCCCATAGGAATATAATCAACATTCATGCTGCCAACAATCTCTTGCTTTTGCATTGATGAAAACATAGATGAAAAACATCTAGTTCCAAGAAAACCAACAACAAAAGATGGTTAACCTTTCTTTTCAAATCCTCTTCATCAATCATTCTTCCATGCTATACTTCTCACAAACTATTTTCCATGTTAAACTATCTTTCATGTTGTACTTCTCCTACCATACTTTTTGTCAAATATTTTTATTTTATTGAACTTTTTTACTATTTTCAAACTATTTTTCATGTTTTACTTCTCCCCCATTGACATCAATGCCAAAAGTTTCAAAAACCATCATTCTCTATAACAACTATCTCTGACCTGCTCAAGTGTCCAAAGACATTGTTAAAAATAACATCCAACAAGAGTCCTAGATGACTCTGTCCATCGCAGATACTCCCCCATACAAAAAGCATCAAAATTTAGTCTAGAAAAACAATAGTTCTTTGTTACACTAAAAAAATGCACTCTTACATCATCTACTCTAATGTAGGAAGGGGCATAACCCCTAACATACCTCAGAAATACTTGAAAATCTCTTTGGGAAGAGGCTTGGTGAAAATATCTGCAATCTAGTATTTAGTGCTTACATACTCCAATCTAATTTCTTTTTTTATGAATTTTTCTCTCAACATGTGATACTTGATAGAAATGTTCTTAGTTTTAGAATTCAACACTAGATTCTATTGGGACTCAAAATTGAAGCCTTGATTTTGAGTACCATTGATGTGTTCAAGCCCTATAAATGCTTTTTAATACATGCATACCAAACTATCCTTTCAAGGCCTAAGAGGTGTTTAATGTTTCTAACACCTTTTATTTAGTATGTCGACTCATCCCATGAAGATAAATTGCACTTTGAGTCATTTGGTGAAGTTTTGTTTTGAGTAATGTCAAAATCTGCATTTTTTCCCAAGTGTCAAATAGGAAAAGGCCCTGTTTGCAATTGAATATCTTGCATCTAGTAATGTGTCATGATTCACTTCTTTGGAAATGTTTAATATCCATGCTAGAGAACCTATGTTTCCAATTTTGAGTCATTTTGATATGTTTTGACTAGGTTTTGAATCCCTCAATGTTGGTCATTTATTGTTGTCATGCTGATGCAAATTGTTCAGAATTATGGGAAGCTTTGTTTGAATTGTTATAATTTTGACCTAGTTTAATGAAATGAGAAAATTCCTTTTGTGTTGCATTCTAAAGGTTGGATACTTGTTGTTTTTCAATTTTGAGCTTATGACGAATTAGTTTGATCACTTTTTGAATGTGATTCCAAAAACAATTTATGAAGTTTTACTAATGTCATAAAATGTAGATTGGTTGGTACCCCTATTTTTCATTCCATAACTCAAAATTTTTGATAGGTGAGATTGAATGGATTGCACCATTGTGTTCTACTCTAAATTTTTTTTAAGTGTGCTAGTTTCCAAGTCTTGATGAATCCATTTGCACACTTTCCCAGGTAATCACTATTCTACCAGTGTTTCTTGTCCTGCAATTTTGAGTAGCCCACTTTGATCACTTTCTATTTTTTCCATATTATTCTTCATGAGCCCTAATCATATATATGTATTCTTTTTGTGATAGTGAACCAATGCCCCAATTGTTAATCTGTTGAGATTGAATCCATGAAGATTCTATTTAAAGTTTAAGTAGGGGAAGTTTACAACTTTGAATTAAAGACAAACTTATACTAGTTTAATTTGAGAGAGTTTTAAAGAAAAATCCACAAGCATACAAAAGTAAATATAAAATTTTCATATTTTAAGAGGTAGAGTTGTGCTTAGTTTTCTTTTGCTAGAGAGTGTGGTGTTTAGAAAATGGTAATGATACCTCAATCTGAGTTGAGGAGCTTCTCTTTTGTTGGGTCAACCACATCTAAAAATGTCATTTTGAAGGACAACATTTCAGAGCTTTTTCCTTCATATATTTCACTACTAATGATAATAGAGCATTTAATGGGAGAACACCATAGAGAGAGTCCAAAGAAGATAGTGATTAGCAATACAACGAGCACTTCCAATTTTGAAAGGAACAAATTACGTGCATTAGAGAATGGAAAAAGGAATTATCACAAGGAACTTCCAATGTGGTGGTCTATTGATTTTGAAAGGCAAAAAGTCTCCATTGATGCCCCTCATTTGATTGAAGAAATATGTATGCCATCCATCCAATGTTATTGCAACCATAGGTGCTAAAGCATGGCAAATTTAAAGCAACTTTTGTTTTGTTTCAAAGCTACCAAAATAAAATTCAAAGATGACTTGGTTTGTTTCAAAGCCACCAATAGAAATGTGGAATCAAATGACAATAGAGCAAGTCATGAATAGGGTGAAGGAGGCCCTATCGCTGAATATAGAAGCATAACTAGGAGGCAGCATAAAGCTATGTTTTTTTATGGCATCAAGTGATCTTACAACACCTTCAAATAGAGAATGTGTAGAATAGAGTCCTTTCCATAATGAAAGGGGGTGAGGATTGCAAAGATAAGTAGGGACGAACTCAATAGCTTGAGTATGAAGGAGTGTGAGGAAGACTTTTGTCCCAAGTGTCAAAATTGATGGAAAATGTTGTTTTTTACATGTTCACTACCTTATTCCTAAGCAAAATTGAAAAGATGGGGAAGTGTTTGAAAAATAGGTAAGTGCATATTATGCATGGCTTGGGGACATAGTAAAGAAGATAAGAGAGAATGCTCAAGTAGTGTTCACACCATGGGAAGTATGTTCTAGAAGTTTGATACATACACACTAGAAAAGATCTTATAAAGTAACAATAATTATTTCAATGGGATGGAGTGTCCAATTGCACACCTAAGCTTTTTGCACATTATCATAATTGAAGATCTGATTCTATGTCAAAAGTTGGAAAACCCAAGTGTACAACTATTTTAAAGGGAAATTGGTTCATATTTTTAGTCCCACATTTCTTGTTTGGGGGGATGCTTTCTTTTTAAAGTACTCCAACACTCACTACTCATGTTGTCTTAAAGATAAATGGCTTTAGAAGCACATACTTGCACATGAGGCCCCCTCAACCAGACAGAGAAGAGTTATAAATTTTGAATGAATACACATGCCAAAGAGATAACATTAGCATGACCTAGAGCTGCTAAAAAAATCATAAACTAACACATGGAGCTAGGTGGATCAAGATAAATGAAATCCATTAGATCATGCCACATGATAGATCAGATGATTGTCACCATATTGCAAGAACTAAGATGCTTGATCGATAACCATGTGACATGGAGATCAAATGATGTGGTAGTGATGTAGAGGTGATGCCATGATGACATGGCCAATGATGTGGTAGGTTGAGGTGGTGTGATGACTAGGTGTTGATGTGGCAGAAGATGACACATGTCATATGGTTGCTATGTCATGATGATGTCATGCAACATGGCAAGATACTGACTCATCATGCACCATGGCAACTAGTAAAATGGAAAACATGTAGTGGCCACATGGAAGATATCAAGTGATTGTGCAAGAACTAACCAATTAGAATGTGACATGTGGTAGGGCTAGTCAACCAAGTTTGACCCAGATGGAGAAAATTGGAGGGAAAATAAAAAATGGATAAAAAAATACATTTTTAATGTTTTCTCCCTTCTAATCATGCACAATAAATTTTAAATAAAGTTTGAATTTATGCTATAGTTGAAATTTTATAAAAAGACAAATATTTGCAAAACATGCAATTCTAAGGCCATGGCAGGAGCCCATTTTTCAAACTATGATTATGGGCATTTTTGGTAGGCTAATATAGTGATATTATATATCATCAAAATTGGGTGAATACAAAATTTACATTTTTGAAGTTTTTTTTTGCACAGGAGGACACTAGTTCAAGTTATTCAAGGTTTTGTCCTAGTTACTTGATTTCTAGTTCCATTTAGTTGAGGCAGTTTAGATCTAATTACCAATTAAATGATGAGCTAACGAACATAAAAGGCAACATGAAGCTAGTTATGGGTGAGTTTTGTCATCTCCAAATCAGTTAAATCAAAGCATTATTAACATTTCATGATGCTTTCAGACATTTTTGTAACAAAAGGGTTTTTCATCATTGAGGAAAAGATATTTTGAGTTTGTTACAAAATAATGATAAAAACCAAATCAGATCTCATGGGTAGAAATATGAGAAAGGTTTTACAACAACAAGGAATGGAGATTCAAGTGAACACATGTCACTTCTAGATCAAATCTAGGGTTCCATCCTTCTTCTATATCTTTCTCTTTCTCATCCATTGTAAGGGTTTCGACTTTGGAGAAATTTCTCACTATTGTGATACCATGGTTATTGGTTGGTTTTACTTCCTATCTATTGAGTAGATCTCTAGCTATAAAGGTCATATTCTTGTGCAAGTTTCTAGGTTTATTTCATGTCTTGTTTATCTAAGATAATGAAAATTGATGATAGATCATGTGACATATCTTGAGTTTCATTTAGTGTTACTAGTTAATGCATTCAATCTTTCCAAGGATAAATACAAAAATGGATTTACAATGAATTTTCTATGTTCTCTTATTCTATCTCCTAATTCTTCATATGTCATTAACTTTGTGATTGAATGAATAAGGTTCATTTAATTTAAGATAGTTGGGATAAGTTGTGTGTTAGATCTATTGTTGCTTTTAAATATTCAAGGAGTTAAGTAAATGCTTCAATGATTTGATAGGTTTTTTGGGTGTATGGAGGGGATGCTAGTAAGAATGGAGTTTGGGGATTTTAGTCAATAAACTTAATTATAAGGGAATCAAGTTAGGTAATCCTACTAGTTGTGACTCTATGTTGCTATGGATAAGGTACTGATCACTAAATCCTTATAGTTGGCCCAAGAATTGTAGTCAAGTGCATCCATCATAGGAATTTTCTAGCCTTAGATGTATTGGTCTAGTTTCTTGGTTATTTTTAAGTTTGTTAAATCAGGAGCCAATAGATTCTTTGACATATTTAATGTGCTTGTGTTGTCACTATGTATGACAATAGGTTCACTGAATTCTATCCTTATATCCTTCAACATATGCTTCATCCAAACAAATTAATTACAATTATTTGCTGCTGCAACAAATTGCTTTTGCTATATTTTGTGAGGTACAGTCCTACTTCTTACTTATCTAAGAAACCAATCTACCTCCAACAAAGAAGGCTCCACCATTGGTGCTCTTTCTATCATCCATACTTCCTACCTAATTAGCATCAATATAAGCATATAAAGTGAAATCATTAGATCTATCATACCAAAATCCAAACTTTGGTGTTCCTTTTAGATATCTAAATATTCTTTTGTCTATTTCATAATGTGCTTCTCTGGGGTCACCTTGAAATCTTACAACAATTCCAAATGCATTTTCTATATTTAGCTTTGTGTGAGTCAGATATTGGAATCCTCTAATCATAGGTCTTTACTTCTTCTATTCAATAGTACGTGTCTCATCCTTTGTAGATAACTTGTGTTTAGTTACCATAGGTGTTCCAATGGGTTTACATGTATCCAAATCAAACATTTTTAGTAAATCTTTCAAATACTCAGTCTAAGAAATAAAGATTCCCTCTATTGGTGTTTAAAACTACTTTAAAAAAAAATAAATGCTCAATATCAAAGTGGTTATACTCACATAACCTAAGGATCAACTACTTCCTAGTAACAATTACATGTGCAAACCACTTGGACCCAATATTAACAAAACTAAAGATGGTTTCCTACTCTTTAGGCTCTACAAAACCAAGGTGGGTATACCTAGGGATAATTCAGGTACTAATAGATGTGTGAGAATTATATTAGTTTTATTCTAATTATCATCTTTTATCTTCTAACACATACATAGTTCATCCATTTCTTTAATATTTTTAGGTTCATATACATCCCTCATGAGCAGATCTAGTCATATTTCTCCTAGGGTTCACAAATTTTTCTAGAAATAGTAGCTACCCAAGACTCAAAAACTAGATATAAATGAGTGGTGACCAGCATTTGTAATTTTGAACAAATTAGGATAAAAGTGAATTTTATTTTATAATTGATTTGATATGTAGTGATACAATTTACCCTTACCCACTTCTTACTTATGTGACTAGTGCCTTATCCATTAGGCAATAGATTAACTATTGGCAAGAGATTTAATTCAAGTAACGTGTAAATGAATCTATCAATTGTAATCACCGATTCCTATTCTTATGAATTATCCATTTCATAAACTCACTAACTCTACTAATCTACTAAAGCATTTACTTAATCCTTTGAATTAAAAGAAACAAAAGAACCAGTATACAACCCATCCAAATTGCATTCAATCAATCAAAACTTTATTCAAATGACCTCAAAGTAAACAAAATCATAAAATGGAGATAGAAATTGGTGACACAAATGTAGTGCAAATACCCATTTGTATTATCCTTTTAGATGACTAATACAATGACCAATAGAAATTCAATGAGAAGCCCATGATATCTTTCTGATTCTATCATATCTATATATTATTAGAGAGTACAAGTTTGATAGTAAAATCAACACATCTACATACAACTAGACCGAGTATACCTTTTTTGAATAAAAACCAAAATTATACAACTTTTAGACCCTTTAATAGCCCTGGAATCTCACTTATATAGTGTAAGATGCAACAAGTTTTAGACGTAGAGAAAATTATAGGTTTCCTTCCAAACAAAAGACAAATACAATCTACAAAAGACAAAACTTAGTGTAATAGAATGCTAACACATCAAGACATTCTTTGGTTTGCTATTACAAGCTACTAGCTCTTTTAATTTGCCACCACTATTCTGAATCTTTAGAATATGTAGCTACTAAGCTAGCCAATGATGAATCTTGTTGTAATGCTAGGAAATCAACTTCTACCCATGGGTTTTCACTATTTTCATCTTGAATAGAAAAAACTACTTTTACTCTTGATTGTTTTATCATATCTACATCTTGGGCTTCTAAACCTATAGCTGAAACTAATTGGTGACCTTTATCTTCCTCATCTTTTGGATCTGGTGCTATTGTGTCAATAATGTGCACCTCATCCTCCTACACCTCATCATTATCTATTTCAACCTCTTCAAATTGTTCACCAGAAGAAATATCTACCATCCATGAGTCAAAAAGTGTATCATCTAGCCAGTTGTAATTGCAAAATATCACTATGTTTTCCAAGTACATACTCAGCCTCCTTATCAATACTAAAAATTCCTATTTCAAAGAATCAAAAAATAACTAGGCTTTCACCAATTCCTCTATTGTGGTGACCCACCAAGCATGCCCTTTTTCATTGATAACCTTATTCATTCTCAAACAAAATAAGTCATCCAATTTCTTGGTCCACTCATCCTTATTCTTTAATTTATTCTTTCTATCTAAAGCACAAGAGAATAAATCAAATTTCTCATTCTTGTGTTTTCTTAGATAAGAAACAACCTTTAGTTACAATGCGACCCTTCTGTTATCAACATCTGACAAATCATTAGCAACATCATATGTTTTTTCAATATGGTCATGGGAAAACTTTATAACAAATTACCACAAAAAGATAATTTCTTTCCTTCTCTTTCCCCATTTATTGACAATAGGCTTCAAAGCCTCATTATGGACTTTCAATTCTTCCCATATACTTATTACCTTTTCCAACTAATCATAAAACAGTGGCCATTCAATTTTATCTACCAGATACATTAGAGCCTTTCTCAATTTATCTTCATATTGTATATTTAGCTCTACATGTAGTGACCACAACTTGCTCTTTTCCTCTTCAAAATCTTTAATAGTGTATTATTGTGGCCTTTGTGGTGTATCTAGTAGTTCTACAAGTGGAGTGGATTTAAAAGGCTCTACTGGAGGGTGGACATATGTTGTTCTTAGCCTGGTAGACCTTCCCATTACCTTATTTTCCAGTTCAATCCTCTTTTGGAGATCACAAAATTGTCTCATACTTTCTCTACAATTCAAACATTGTCTTTTCTTCCTTTTCAGCAATGGCCAAAACAAAATGAGATGTTCCCACATTCATATGTGCAACCTATACATGGGAAGTATAAACTACTCTTCTTACAACTATATTTCCCATCAAACCAGAATCATTTGGTTGTGATGAGGTAGCTCATTACCCTTTTCTTAATGACCAAATGACTAAAGCAACCTAGTCTTCACTGAATGTAGTACTTGTGAATTATTTTTTATTTTGGTCTCGCAAATCTAGTTTATTAGAAACATAGTTAAAAACCAAAGCATTAGCTATATCCCAATTGGGTAGCAATAAAATGTTTGATGCTTTCACCATTTTCCTTCCTTCTTCAAGGCTTCCATTTTGAAATTCCTGCATCATTTCTTCCTTCACCTAATTTTGCAATGTAGTCTCATCCATTCCTGGGTGCTCTATTCTCAACTTATTACATTTCTCTTCAAATTTGCCCATGTTGGTCCAACATGCAAATTGGTGGAAAGCTCTAGACTTAACAAAGCTATCATCTAATAAAAATTGATGACTAGCTTACTCTATGATAGGGTCCAATACCATACCTTTATAATATGCCATTGTCAATTCAAGGCTTGGCATAGGAGGTTCTTGTGGGTTTCCCTCAACCAATTTTTCTTGAGTAATAAACACTCCTCCTTGTGATCCCATTTGTTCAATTTGTTCCCCAGTGAGTTGCTCTTCTCCAATCTACAAAGGGAATTGAGTCAGTGAATATTCCTCAACATGAGGATCATGTTCCTTCATTTTTTTTTTCTCTTAGGAGAAGACTCATCAGGTCTCTCTTCCAGGACAACACTAGTGGGTCCTATTATTTGTTTACCCTTATCCATAGTGGCCATTTTATTTTGAATTATGGCATAACCTAGCCTCTTTGGGACAATCAAATGTCCAAATCCTACATTAGGAGTGAATGCCAACCTCCTCATGACCTTCTTGGCCTTATCTGGGTAAGCATTAATAAAGAATTGTTTCTTCTCACATAGTCTCCATTATTTTAGGAAACGTATTCATGAACTTTTTAATCTTATCTGCCTTTGTTAGAGCATTATCCGGAGGACTATAATCTCTATCAAAACAATGTATGAATTCCAGAACCCTTGAGTAAACTCTCCATTTTTCTTTTTAAGTTTCTAGTTCTTGCAAGGAAAACTCATTTCTTATGATGTCCTCAAGATAATAAAATTCAAGGTCAATTTTGCCAAACTTAATCTTGTGTCTAAAAACCAAGTTATAAAATCCCTCAGTATCACAACAATAGGGATGAGAAATAACCATTTTGTATTGATCCAAAATCTTATGCAGAAAAATCCAACCCCCTTTAGTGATCACAAATTGATGGGCTATAGTACAAGTGGGGAATATTGACCCTCTTGATCTATTTATCAAAAAAAATTATTCTAGTAAAAACCTTTAGATGTACTTGGTAAGGCAATACATGTGGGGTTCCTTTAAAACCATAAGGGCCCGTTTGGTTGCTAGAATAGCACGGGAATTGGCATTGAAAATTAGAATATGAATTATATTCTTTGTTTGGTTGGCAGAATTGGAATGCAGAATAGGATTGCAAATTCCCAAAATAGCCCAAAATGAGCTTTTGTCTAATCCCAAAAATACTTGTAATTGGAATGCCCCTTCCTATTCTCAATCTCACTCAATCATATTTGAAAATCTCATCGAGTCTGTGGTGTTAGGCATTGATATTTTTTGAGTATGGTTGAACTCCCACTCATTATCGACGAGTCTAAGCAAAAATTACCTTAGTACAAAGGCATAACACAAAAAATAGAAGTCGCCTCACAAAGAATGAAGCACAGCAAACAAGAGAAACCACAACAATTCTTCCAATGCTTTCATAGCCACACTCTTTAATGTCACCAAAAATTCTACCATGTCCCATCCTCCAAACAAAAACACTGCTACCACAGTTCACGGGAATCCAGACCTCCTGCACTGGCTAGCTATGGACACAACTATAATCACTACTCCTGAACCCTTTGAAGGCTAGAAAAAGCCCTCAAAACTCTCATTTTTTGCCTTCATTTTAGTACGAGAAATACTAGTACAAGATTAAATAATATACCAATCAAAAGGTCGTGAAGAGTATAAGGATGTCAAAGAAAACACGTAAAGATTTTATCTGCTCTACTTTAAAATAAAATGTTGTGCTTAACTTCTTTTTTCCTCTTCGGCCTTTCATCATCATTCCTCTCGTTTATCTTCCCAATGAAATACTATGCAAACCAAACAAGAATGGGATTGGTCTTTTCCATTCCCATTCCCCATCTCTATTCCTATTCCAAATTTCCATTATAATTCTCTATTCCTACGCTTGCAACCAAACGGGCCCTAAATTCTAATGACAATAGAGACACAGTATGGGATAATATCTCCCTAATTGTGTGAAACCTTCAAACCAATAGGTTTATCCATAGGCCTAATGAGACTCATTAGTGCCTTAGGGACTCTAGGATTGTCACTTAATATGAGGCACCTCAACTTTGATGCATAGTATCTATCAAACCTGCCAAAACTAGCATTCTCTGCATCCCAGGTCATATCTTCTCTCTATTCAATTCCATCTCCTTACCAAAATATGTCACTCCCTTAAAAAGAAACATATGCATCAATAAAGAATAATGGCCAAAAGTCTTCTCTACTTTCCCCTTTGCAATTACTACTAGGCTAGTATGAATTTCTTCTGCTAAATAAGAGGTGAAATAAAAAATAACATCTACACCAAAGGAAGCAATCTGAAACATCATATACATAAAATTGATGGGAATGGCATGAAATTCTATTCATCTTCACCAAAAAAATGACATAAAGTCCTATATGCCTTTACAACTCGAGAAGTCAAAAATTCTTTTCTAAAGGGTTCCCTATAGGTTGCGGTGATTACTAGAAATTCCCAATCATGCTAATATGTGCCTTCAACGCACCTCCCCTAATCACATCCTTTTTTTATATATATTCCTTTTCTAATTCTTGTAAATTGATGGGTGCATGATAATCTATCAATGTCTTTAGATAAAATACCTCCCTAATCTCCTTAGGACTGATTGTAACTAGAGGCACACCATCAGTTCTTCCTACCACTCTAACTATTTGGTCATAATTCTTTGCAATGGATTCAAGCATGTCATAGTCCATAAAAACACTAGGAACCACTAACTTTCCCAAATCAAAATTCCATATATTCGCATGTGGGGAGAACAAATTCTTCTTTGAAAACCATTTCTCAAATAGAGCAAGACTAGTTTGAGAAGTTTTGGCATCCCTAACCCAGTTCCTCTTATCAAATAGGCCATTTTCAATTTTCAATCTAGGGTTTAAAAAAGTTAACTTCTTCACTTGTATAGTCTCAGTGGTGGATTTAGGGAGTAATTCAAGTAAGTCATCATGGATATTTCTATACATATAATTTTCTTGCCCAGAAAACACTTTCTTTGGAGGCATCTTGACTATAATTCACAAAAATTAAAATGGTACTTTGATTATAGTATATGGAGACCTACTTGATCTTCTACTCATTCTTTTTTGTAATTCTACAACCTCTTATGAATAACAGAGAAATTGCTTCACATTCCAATCAAGCTGAACATAATGTTCTCAGTAATCTTCGCCTACTCAAAAAGCTTAAAATTTTGTTCATGTAAGATGAAAATGGTACAATCTTTTGCAATATACTCTATTTTTTTTCATACGCAAAGCCTTCACACCTCATAAATGAACTATAAGGAAAAAATAGAGTGGCATCACCTTCCTTTTTTAAATTTATGCTGTTGATCTAAGAAAATCCTACGATCCAGGAGTGAAAATAAGGATGACACATTTTCTCCTTGACTTGTTCGCACTTAAACCAATTAAAAGTCTCCACGTGTGCCTTTCTTTCATAGTTGGCACTTCAAACTATACCCACTAGTCTTTGAGGACATGTGTCTCCATGTCACTATCTCATTATGCATAAAGAGTGAGCACATCATCTATGTGAGATAGCAAAAAAAAATTGATCTCACTTTCATCGAGTAGAGGAAAATTAATTCAATTTTTAATACAAAATGGTGGGTCCACTATCCATTGGCTTTTCTCACTATGTCACTACCCTTAACTTTGAGCACTTCTCCATAGTGACTATGTGATGACCATAGATTTTACTTGATCTAAAGGTGAGGAAATTGCACTTCAGTCACATAAACTATGGTGGGTCCCCTAGTCACCATGTCATGTTGGATAAACAAAGTGCAATTTCTTATAATGACTTGGCGATGATCGTTGATCTACTATTGATCCAACGATTATCATTGTTCATTTGAGATCTGACTTGGGTGTGGGTCTACCTTGCTAATGAAATACAATTATCTTGACATGTTGACATATATATTACTATTTTAATCCTTATCATGACACCATATCTTCTAGACCCCACTGCATTTCACACTTTTAGGTGAGTTGCTACATCACTACCGACAAGGCGTAAAGCTTTTCCAGTTGCAACATAGTGATCTCCAGTGGATTCATAGTTTCTTTAGCACATACATTTTTAGCAAGATGCCACCATGTCATGGGACTGCATGAATCCTTTCTGATGAAGCATTCATTGGGACCCACCTTTTGAGTCTATAGCCACATTATTATTTTCTGATGAGTCACTATGTCATTACTAGTGAAAACCATTACTTTTTCAGTCATGACGTAGTGACCTCTGGTGATTAATTAAACCTCGATGATGGGAGAAAAGGTACATTGTCAACCATGATTACATTAATCAATACTCATGTCAGAGCAATCAATATGCACAGTTATGATACTAAATGGGAACTTTCATTATCATCATTAATTTCAAAAAAGTTGCCACTTTCCTCATTTTTAGGCTAGTTAATACATTTCTATTGGCATGGCGTATAGATTTTCTAATCATAACATACAGACTCACTGGGAAATCTAAATTCTAGTGACACCAATTGCAACTTGCTCCACATGCATCCTTTCTAACATTGATAACTTTGAGATGAAGCATATGATTAAACCTTTTCCAAATCAATGCACATCTCTAGAATCAATTTTCAATTTTTGATATAGCAACTCCATTTCGTGGCAGTTGCTATGTCATTATGGTAAAAAATCTTGCACTTTGTTATAACGATGACATGAAAGCTGTGGATCTAACCAAGATTAGATGGTGGGAAATGCTTTGAAAAAAGTATTCAGCATGACAAAATTTTAAGCAAGAAATGGATACTCAATTTTTTAAAAGATTTCATGTTGGGATAAATTCAAAAGGAACAAGACCTAGGGTTTACAAAGATTTCCAAAAGATATCAAAATGCAAGACCAAAAACCAGAAACCCTAGTGTCTAACAATGGACTCAAATCTGATTTTTTATACCTAGATTAGGAAAATTTATCATGCAAAAAATTAGACGAACACCTTTTTTTATCTTCCACAATTTGTAATCCTAGAGAATATTTCATTTCTCCTATCATGCTTAGTTCAAATTCCTTCTTCATTTCTTTTGAAAACTTGTCAGTTTCATCATCATGTCCTCCAAATATGATATCATCAAAAAATATTACCAAGATCATCAATCCATCATCAATTTATTTCTAATATAGATTACTATTTTCCATACCTTTGTTATATCCAAGCTTTGTCAAATGCTTGTCTAACCTTGTATACCAAGTTTTGGGTGCTTGCTTCAAGCCATGTAATTCTTTCTTCAATCTACATACTATGCATATGTCAAAGGACAACCTTTAGGCTATTCTATGTATACCTCTTCTTCAAGTTCTCCATTCATAAATGATGACTTGACATCCATCTGATATACTTTGAATTTCTTATATGCTGCATATGCTAAGAATAATTATAATACTTCTATTATGCATAGGTTTCATCATAGTCTATTATTTATTGTTGTGAGTAACCTTTATATAATAGTCTTTCTTTATTCCTTACAATTTCAGCTTGTTCATTCATCTTGTTCTTGAATACCCATTTTGTTCCTATCACATTCTTGTTTGCTAGTTTGGGGTCCCATATCTCATTCTTCACTATGCAATTTAATTCCTCTTTCATAGCTTGCTTCCAATAGTCAGATTTACATGCTTCATCTACATTTTTTGGTTCAACTTGAGATATTAAACATAGTTCTTTATTGATTCTACCTCTTGTCATCATACCTTTACCTTTGCTTCTCATGATCTACTCAAGTGGATGCTTCTTTGTCATATTCTTACCTGAAGTAGGAGTTGTTATCTAAATTCTTAGCTTTGTTGAAGGTTCTAAGATTTGTTCCTACCTTATCTCTCCTTCATTATATAAATCATTATTAGTCTGAAAGAATACTTTATCATTCATTTGTTTAGTAACAACATTCTCATCATTTGAATTGTAGTCAACTATTCTTTCTTGTATCCTAAATTTCTCATCAACTCTCACATTTGCACTTTTTATAATAGTATCCAAAGTTTTTTCTTCTATTATCAATATATTCTCATTATCATAGTCTTTCAAGGATATTTCCATACTTCCTCTATATTTTTCAACTTTATTAGAAAGTAAACTCTTTCTAGTTTTCCTTAATCTCTTAGGACATCTAGTCAAAAAATGACCAAATTCTTTACATGTCCAAAAAACAATTTTTTTCATAACTTTTGGCTCTCTTTTTATAAGTAGATCAATACCTTCCTTATCTTTATATCTTCTTCAAATATAGATCTATCTTTGCTTGTGCTTCTATTTTCTTGTATAAAATAGAAGGATTCTGGATCTGAAAACTCAATGCTTAGCTCTTTACAAAAATCTGATAACTCATCAAAAATTTCCATCAGTCGGCTGTCAAAATTTCCTCTATTAGATGTAGGACTATCTTTTCTAAATATTTTCATCATGGATCTCCCAAAGTCATTAAACTTTATCTTCAAGGACCTAATTCTTCGATATCAATTGTTAGAAACAATATTCCACCAAGATAACTTGGGGGAGGGTGGGGTATCATTTATCCAACTCAAATAATCTTAGTAGTTCAACCAAAATTAAAAAAATCCATACAAAGATGCAAATGCAAAATTACACCAAATATGTTAACTAGGGAAACCCTTGATCAAAGGGAAAACCCCATTGGGAATGATGCCCATAAGATGATATACTAATACTGTTATTTCTTGTTAGAGGATGTACTTTGTTAGGAGTCTATTAAAACATTTAGTACATATGACTCCTTGTTAGGAGAATTTGAATCCTTTTTAAAAGATTCCAACCCTATTAGGAGTTTTCCCAACCTTATTATGAGTTATAGAAGACATAAGGACCCACTATCCAAATAGCTTCTCAAGCTAGATCACCAAACTCATTGTCTAACTGATCTCTCAACTATTCCTTGTAGAATAATCATATGTACTAAACTTTAACTTCTTTCCTCTATCCTATCAACTAGACCAATCAATATTTGACCTTGCAGACCAGGTCATGATCCTTGGATCTAAGTATCAAACTTGAGATCTCACAATAAAACATTGGCAATGAATTTTTCTTCACCTTCCTTCTACTCTTCTAATCTTTGCAGCCCACTCTTTTTGCTTCTCAAAATCATTCACATTCATCCATATATGATAAAGGAAAATGTGCTTCATTTATACCAAATCCATAAAACAATTCCCTAAGTCAGCAATTACACCTTCTTAATTAATATAAGACCAAACCAGCAGAGCAAGGAGACCAATTGCAAAAAAGGCCAAGAAGGAAATATTTGACACAAGTAGATTATGATGAGGAGAGAATAGAATCATATGACATCAACCAATTCAAATTGGTGAGTCATAATCCTTTATCAAATCTTGAGAACCTTCATGAAAATATTAAAAATAATGCAGATCTATAAGGATTTTCTCATGTAGATTTTGATAATCTTGGTAAAGTGGAGGAAGATCAAGTGGAGGAGGCTATCTATGCCATGATGGAAAAATTCAAGGCTACCCCACTAGAGATTTTCAACTCAATTCCTAAGAGTTTATATGACATAGTTGAGAAAAAATGGCACTATTATTTGACCTTGGAGAGACAAATTAGAGAAATATATCTAGCACAAGTGATGCTCAAACTAACTAAGGCACAAATTGCTAAGGATATGAAGAAATATGTAGTTAGGTTTACACCTAAATATATAGCCTTCAACATTTTACAAAACAATATTAAGGATGTAGTTAAGAACACCACATAAATGTGGAAGCTTACTTATGGGTTGACTATAGTGAAGGAAGGTGAGCAAAAACCCATTGAAGTGAACTATGATAAAGAAGATGAACATGATGACACTATTCAGGGAGGAACACAAATGTAAATAGATGACAAGGCAACTGCTAAGGAAGAGTAGCATGAGGAGAAAATTGTGGAAGACACACAATTGTTGAGCGTCAGCCCTCAACATGTAACTAGTATAGATATTAAAACATTCACTATTAAGGATTTTTATGATCTATCAACTTAGAACATAAATCTCCTATTAAAGAAAGTTCTCAAGAAGATACTAGATCAGTCCGCACTATAGGCAAAACTTTGTGATAATCTTGTACTAGTTAGTATGGATGAGCTACAAAAGATAGTGAATACATAAAAAACACCTTCAATTCACCCTCAATTACTCATGTTTAACCTTTGGTCATAGAACCTAAAGCTACATCAGACAAGGCTAATACAATTGCAAAGTATACAATGAAAGCCAAGGCCATAATAGAAACATAGAGTGGAATAGGATAGGTAATCTTATCTGAATTTACAACACAAGATCAAGGTGCATCACAAGTCATTGTGGTAGAATATTGAAAGCCTAAAGAGAACAAGATAATACCACAAATAAAGGAACAAATAGCCATTCAAGCCCTAGTAACCTTACCAGTATCTAGCACTCCTTCAAGTCATACTTTTCAGAAGCTCAGCATAGATGCAACCCCATTGTAAATCTTAGTGTCAAGCCTAAGTACATCAAAAGCTAAAGAACTAATCCAATATGGAGATGTGATCCTTGATGTAAAAATAATTTTTCTCAAGTATGATTATGATACAATAGCCATAGAACAAATGGACATATTGCAACAAGCTCTAGCAAGGAAAAAGCATCAAGACATGCTTAGAAGGGAGCATAGGTAGAAGCAAGCACTACATGATATTAAAGAAATCTTTTTAGATGCATTTAGTCCACAAACTCTATATGAGACCAAGCCACTAATATAACAACTAACAAACATAGTGGAAAAGGTGAGTGATGCTGACCTAGATACAAATGCAAAATTGCTAGAATGGTCAGAAAAGAAATTTAAGAAAAAAGTTAATAAAAAGATATCAAGTAACATAGCACTAACACAATTTTCAATGGAAACTAATGTTAAGGATGTGAAAAAGGTACTTGAGAATATTTTCTCATTGTACACTAAATTGTGTAATCCAACACTCTTCACCCAAGAGACTAGAAGTCACATTCTGATTTTGGAAAGTTAGATGAGTTTATCAAGTGCAAAACTACTAATGACATTAGCTCAGAGTGAGAAGCACTTTAGGATATTACTTCAAACCTAGAGTTATTTAGCTATATTATCAATATATGAGGCCAATATAAGGGCCAAATTGATTAGCATCTAAACCACTTTGACTCCTCATATGGAAATTTTACACAAGGAACTAGGCTATGCTAAAACCCTAATGAAGAAAGACCCAAATATTTTTACACTCGATGGTCTACTCCACCTTGCTACAAAGTTGGCCATCCAAATCAAGTCTTTAGATGTAGCATGTGAGAACTGGGATGCAAATCTCAAGATAATCCTAGATATCAACAATTCCTTTTTGGAAAAACACACAATAAGTGTACTGTAATGAAACAAGTTGCACAATAGAAGAAATAATATGAAATATTATGTAAATACTTGATAATAGCTTAGTAATAGGCCACTTCAAGGGGGAAACCTCCAAATATCTCCAATGAGAATACACTTCACAATATGATGATGAAATAAGACTCACAACCTTCTATAGATACCTAATTATGCTTAGGTTGAATAGACACAACCTATCATAACACCTAGGCTGACCCACCTACCTAAGTTATAATATAATAATGATAACATGACTTAATTAGGATTAAGATAGCCACAAGTTGACTATTAATAATGCTATATACAATAATACTAAGGGTGTAGCATGCCCCCTCTCTTGAAAGAAGCATTTTCCTTAATGCTAACCAAGTGTAGATTCTTTTGAATGAACTCCTCATCATCCCATATGGTCTCTTCAACTAGTAAATTCTTCCATTGGATGAGATACCGAGTCAAGGTTTTGTTCCTTAGCTTCGTCATGCATGTTTGAAGAATGCACTCTAGTTCCAAAATTATTCTTCCTTCTTCATCAGGTTCTGGTAGTACTATTTGAGTAGGAATATTCTGCCCAAATACCTTCTTCAAAAAAGAAACATGAAAAATTGGATGTATCTTTATTGTTGGTAGTAACACAATCTTGTAGGCAACACTGCCAATCTTTTGCATGATTTGGTATGGTCCATAATATCTTGGAGACAAAAAAAAATTTGTTGCTTCATTGAGGTTTTTTTATAAGGTTGCAATCTCAAGAAGATCTAGTCCCCAACTTAAAAATCTCTTTCACTATGATGGTGGTTCACTAGTTGTTTCATTTGATTTTGTGCCATAGCTAAATTCTCCATGAGTCTTGAAAGTACCCATTGAGATTGTTTTTCTGAAGTGAAACAATGTAGATATCATTCAAAACATTTATTAACCACCTTAGTTTGTCAATATTATTGCAAATGGTATGAAGAACCATGAACCAATTGAGTACCCAAACATGAGAATCAATCTTTCCAAATGTGACTAGTACAGATAGGATCACAATCACTAACAATAACCTTAGGTGTACCATGTAGCTTTTGGATATTCTCCAAGAAAACTTTTACCACTATACTTATTGTAAAAGGATGCAATAATACAATAAAATGTGCATATTTATTGTGGCAACCAACTACTACCATGATGACATTATGAAGTTTAGATTTGGGGAGCTCTGTAATGAAGTCCATAGATACCTCTTCCCAACATTGGCTAGGAATAGATAAAGGCTTCAAGAGACCAGGTGTCTTAACTATTTCCCCCTTATTTCTTTGACAAACCAAACATTTAGCCATAGACTTTTGAACATCACCTATTAGCTCTTCCCAAAAAAAAATCTTTCTTGACCCTATGATATGTCTTCAAAAATCCCAAATGATCACCAATTAGGAACTCATGTAGTTCTTTGAGAATTTTGTGTTTAAGAGTGGAATTCTTGTAGAGATAAAAGTGCTCTTTATACCAAAGAATATACCCCTTGAAAAAAAACTTATCTGAACTACTAGGGTCACTTTTTATTTTCTGGATGAGAGTACTTGTTGCAACATCATTTTTCCACTCTTCTTTGGTTTCTATCACCCAATTTTCCTATAATATTGAAAGGGCACACAATAAGTCCTCATGTCTTTCATCCTTCTTAGAAAGTATTTCAAATTCATATCCCAACATCTTAGTGATCCATTTGTGTTGCTCTTTTGATGATACTCTTTGTTCCAAAAAATATTTTAGGCGATCATGATCTATCTTAACCTTGAAGTGTTGACTAAGGCCTCCCTTTTTCAACTGCATGAAGGATTGCTAACATTTCCTAATTGTAAATAGGTTTGAGTTGATTTTGACCTTTTAATTAATGATGCTCAAAATAAATTGGTCAACCTTCTTGCATGTGAATTTCTCCTATCCCATTTTTAGAAGCATCACATTCCACAATGAATTCCTTGGTGAAGTATACAGTGGCGAGCACTAGAGTTGTGCACATAGCCTTCTTCAATTTCTCAAATTATACATTAGCAGTTTCATTCCAATAAAAAGAATCTTTCTTCAATAGAGTTGTAAGGTGTGTTTCTATATGACCATAATTCTTCACAAATCTTCTATAGTATCTTGTCAATTCCAAAAAACCCCTCAAATTGGGTCCACCTTTACTCCTTCATGTGAAACTATGTGTCCCAAATACTCCACCTCCTCAAGACCAAAAGAACAATTGGATGGCTTAGCATAGAGTTGATGATCTTCAAGTAATTTTAATGCTTGATCTACATGTTACAAATGTTCTTCCCAAGTCTTGCTATAAATTAATAAATCATCAAAAAACACTAACACAAACGATCTCAAGAACTTCTTAAAAATGGAATTCATCGAACTTTAATATGTAGATGGTGCATTGGTATGACCAAATGGCATCATCAAAAATTCACAATGACCTTCATGAGTTTGAAATGCTATCTTACAAATATCTTCCTCCTTAATCCAAATTTGACGATAACCCGATCTAAGATCTAACTTGGTAAAATACATAGCTCCATTTAATTCATCTAGAAGATCATCAATGATTGGAATAGGAAAATTATCTTTAATGGTGTACTTGTTGAGTACTCTATAATATAGACACATGCAACAATTTTTATCCATCTTATGCACTAGCATAGTAGCTGAGGAGTAAGCACTATGGCTATGCCTGATAATTCTTGCATCTAGCATTTCCTCAACAATTTTTTCTATTCTCGCTTTTTTTTTGTGTGTGGGTACCTATAAGGCCTAATGTTTGGTGGCTGACTTCCTAGAACAATTTGTATGGCATAGTCATGATTCCTCTTAGGAGGAAGTCCTTTAGGCATATCTCCAAGAATCACTAAGTGATGATCAATTATTGCTTGTAAATCTAGATGAGTAAGATCATTAGATTGAGAAACTTCTAATGAACATAGCTGGGCCACAAATCCATCTACACCTTTCTTAAGATTTTTTTGCATTTGATGAGAGCTTACCATCTATGGGGATTTTTCCTTCAATCCCCTTAGATCAACTACCTTTCCTTGTTATTGAAACTACATGAATAGTTCTTGGAAGTTCATCTCAATTGTTCTGAATGTAGTAAGCCATTGTACACCCAAAACAATATCTGCTACACCCATGGATATCAAATACATTGGAGTATCAAGTTGATAATCTCCCATGGATAATTTGATGCTATGACACTTCCCTAAACAATTAACTATGCCCCATCTACAATCAAAGCCCAAAACTCTAAGGCTAGATATATAAAACAATTTAGAAGAGTTACCAACTTTTTGTTGATGAAATTATGAGTACTACTTAAGTCGATCAACACTGTTACTTTCTGCTTCTTTAAGAAACTCACTACCTTGAGAATTTGTGGTGTACTAAAACCTAAAAGTGCATGAAAAGAAATGATTGGTTGAGAATCATGTGATTCCTCACCTGAATCCCTAGCCTTGTCTAATATGGGCTCATCCTCTTCTTCCTGAATTGGACCTTCAATATAGAGCAATTTATTTTCATGACATTTATGTCCTCGACTATATTTTCTATCACCTAGTAGGTTGAGGATGATAAGATGTTGAATATCCTTTATCTCTTGTCACATTAGGCCCTTGCTTTCTAGGAATCAAGAAATTCTCCTCTACCTTGCATGCCAATACAAAAGACTCATTTACTAAATTGGGACAAAATATGCATACCTCATGTTGAATGTGATCCTTGAGACCACCCAAGAATAAATCATTCAAGTTCTCCTCTATAATTGTATCCACTATTAAGGATAGATTTTGGAATTATTGAATATAATACTTAACTAATCTTGTTTGTTGATGCTTATCAAGTTGGCTAAAGAAGTTTTCTATCACACTATTGCTATATTGTGCTTGGAGTTCTTATATAAAAACTTACCATGATATAGTGAAACCCTTTTTCCTCAAATGAGTACAAAGCTAATGATAACAAATGAATTGATTTGGTTCTAGATATAAGGAAGCCATCGTAACCTTTTGTCTCTATGGGATTTGATGTACTTCAAAAAAGTTCTCCATTTAATTTATCCATGTTAGAGGATTCTTGACATCAAATTTGTGTATATCCACCTTTGGAAAAAATTCTTAGATCTTGTAGGATTAATAAAATTTGTGTCATTATTAGCTAACTTAAAGGTTTCACCTTGATTGCTTGAGAGATCTTTCCTTGTTTCATTTATATAGGTGCTTAACATGCTTTGTATATCTGATATATCTCCTCATAGCTCACACATATCCTTCTTAATCTCTTCCTTGAACTCACTAATTTGCTCATTGGGATTATTATCCTCTGTTGCTTCCCAATCATGATCAGAGGATTTCCATAGTGTGGTAGAATTATTTTCCCCTCTTGTTTGAGGCCCTGTCATGATGGAAACAAATATTTTTCAAATAAATCACACAAATGAAATTTAAATTCTCTGATTTATTTATTTTTTACTATAACTTACTTGGACCAAGAGATCCTTAGTCTGAAAAAATTGTCCAAAAAATTTAGCAAATTTGCTACCTTGAGAGAGAATTTTCATAATTTTACAATATCTTGCTCTTTCTTTTTTTTTTTTTCAATTTCTCCAAGCTTTAAATTTAGGCTCCTCTACTATGTATTGAAAAACCCAATACAAGTTATTCTGCAATAATAATAGTAATTCTGCAGTAATTTAAGATCTCAAAAAATTGTGCAGAAATAGTAATTCTGCAATAATTTTCTCAAGTTTGCTCCAATTCCTCTAAATTTTGGACTATAGCTTCTTTGATATGGTCTTCAAAATTATTTTAAAAATATTTGAAAAATTTATTAAAATCTTAAAGTTATTCTCTTTCCAAAATCACCCCAATGTTGAGAAAAAAATTTTCTTCTATTGTGCGAAGATCATGCTCTGATACCACTTGTAATGAGATAAATTGTACAATAGAGGGTATAATATGAAAAATTATATAAATACTTGATAATATATGAGAGTAATAGGACACTTCGAGGAGGAAACCTCCATATATCTCCAATGAGAACACACTTTACAATATGATTATAAAATAAGACTCACAACCCTTCATAACACCTAGGCCAACCTACCTACCTACCTAAATTATAATATAATAATGATAACATGACTTAATTAAGGATTAAGATAGCCATAAGTTGACTATTCATAATCCTATGTACAATAATATTAAGGGTTTAGTATGTATAGCCCATTGACATAAGTGTCAAAAAGGAGGAGATATATATTTTGGGGGAGAATAAGAGAATAAATTTTTTGGGGGCAATATAAGGAGATTAAAAAATGGGGGAGAACAAGAAAAGGGGGAGATAAGAAGAATGAGAGAAAGAAGAAAAAGGAAATAATAAAGACATAATAAGCTAGGGATATTTACTTAGCAAGAGTACAAAATTTTGGATACAGAACAAACATATCAACTTAGAGGGAGTTATTATATTTTGAGTCATCCAAGTAATTGCAAAATTTTGAAATTTTGAAGTTTTGTATATAATCCAAGTTAGAGATATGTTATGCTCATAAGGAGAAGGATATTAATGCGTACTCAAGTGTTTTTGAAACTAATGTCAAAGGAGGAGATTGTTGATCTTAGATAGGTTTTGACAAATGAGTGTCAACACACTTAAGTTATTATAGAGCATGTTGAGTCCATAGTGAGTGTCAAGCCACTCATGTTCCAAGTCAATCAAGTTTCAAGTAGACAATGTATGCCAAGTAATACAGATGCTGAGTCACAACATAGAGAATAGTATATGTCAAGCATCATAAACTGCAGATGCCAAGTGACACAATTTTGACATATTTTTGAGCCAACTTAAGATTGAATTTTGATATGTTGGAGATAAGGATGAATCTCAAGTTGGATTCCCTATGCAATTACATGAAGCCAATCAGAAAGTAGTAAGGTTTAAGTAGCAAAATGGATGAATCTTAGCCATAGATTCGTGCCTAACCCTAAGTCACCAAAGTCTTCTTAAAGAGGGAAAACCCTAAACTCTCTAGTGAGTTCATAAGGTGTAAGAAGAACATAGAGATGTTTCCATGAAAAAATAGAGCATTTCATGTTGGCTAAGGAGTTATCAAGTGAGACTACATTGCAAAATTAGTTAGAGTAGAACAAAGGAAAGGAAAATAATACAACAAATAGACATTTGATCAAGGAGGATCAACAATATATCAGTTTAGAGGTGATCTATTATTATGTAATCAAGTGGTAACTATAGGATCAAAAATAGGACATTCTAATAGGTGATTTTAGTCAAAATCCCTTAACAGAGTAGTCCTAGTAGGCTGTGTGAAATATTTTAACAAGGTGGTTATTTAATTGTAAGTTAAATTCTTTTAACCAGGCACACTTCTAATAGCGTGTTGAAATCATCTAATAAGGTAAGACCTAACAGTCTTTGTAAGCCTTTAACAAGTCAGACCTTTCATAGGGTAGTTCATGTTTCATGGTTGAAACATTGTAACCTTCATTGGATACACTTTATTACTACACTAGTTGAGATTTGTGGGTGTCATCCTCACCCTAGTTTTACTTTCTCATTGGAGGGTTTCTAGGTAATCATATCTAGTGTTATATGTGTGTGAATTTTATATGTTTACATGTTATTTCAATGTACTTATTGAATGCATGAGATGGATGTGTGGTGAAAGTTTTATGGGTCCAAGTTTAAAATACCAATTCAACCCCTCCCCACCCCCCTTCTCAAAAGTTTATCTTTCCTATTGTAATTCAAATAGTACCATGTTGATTGTAAACTTACTATAGATGAATAATTAAATACCAAGGTGATGAGCTTGTTGATTAAATATTGTATATTGTACAATTAACAAAGAGCATTGTAAGAAAATAACTTTTCATTGATTATAATATGGGTGAATTTGAGCGAGGTGACCAAAATTTTCTTTCAAAATTATTTGTAGATATAAATATGAAGTAAAAAATGTCCAATATTTTTGTAGATATACACATTAATTAGACCAAATTTTTCTTTGAAAAACATATATGCAAATACAAACATTAAGTAAAACATCTCCAATATTTTTGCAGTTATACACATTAATTACATCAAAATTTTCTTTCAAAACCATACATGTAGATATAAACATTAAGTGCAACATGTCCAATATTTTTGTCAATATATACATCAATTAGACCAAATTTTTCTTTCAAAACCATATGTGTAGATATGAACATTAAGTAAAACATGTCCACTATTTTTGCAAATATACCCATTAATTATACCAAATTTTCCTCTCAAAACCATATGTGTAGATATAAAGATTAAGTACATGTTCAATATTTTTGTAGATATACACATTAATTGGACAAAAAAAGTTTCTTTGAAAATCATATGTGCATATATAAACATTAAGTAAAATATGTCTAATAGTTTTGCACATATACACATTAATTACACCAAACTTTTCTTTCAAAACCATATGTGCAAGTATAAAAATTAAGTACAACATGTCCAATATTTTTGTAGATATATTTTCCTATGAAAAAATACCATGCTTGATAGTATTGTTGGAAATACAATAGGGAAGTAAACTCTGAGAGGGAGGGAAGGGGGAGTGAATCAACACTTAAAACTTTCAACTTCTAAAACCATTCACTAAACATCCATCTCACAATCTATTAATATAAACTGAAATAAAAAATTACAAAATATAAATCCATAGTATGAAAGTAAAATATTCAACACATGTATGAAACAAGATTGTCAGTTACCTAGAAACCCTCCAAAGAGAAGGTAAAACTAAGGTGAGGATTACACCCACAAATCTTCACTACTATAGTAATAAAGTGTATCCAATGAAGGTTACAATGTTTGATCATAAAATATGATCTACCCTATGAAATGTATGCCTTGTTAAAGGCTTAAAAGACTGTTAGATCTTACCCTGTTAAAGAATTTAAACACACTACTAAAAGTGTGCCTGGTAAAATGACTTTAACTTACAATGAAGTAAGCACCATGTTAAAGGATTTACAATAGTCTTTCAAGACTAATTTGTTAAAAGATTTAAGTGATTCACCTATTATAATGTTTCAACAATAATCCTTTTGTTAGTACTCTATTGCTTGATGTTAGATCACCTCTATCCTGATCTATACTTTATGCTTTTTTATCAAATGTATCTCCTCTATTCTCTGATTCCTTTCCTCTATTATCCTTTAATAGATTTTGCAATGTAACTCAAATCATAACACCTTAGTCACCATGAATGCTTAGTTTGTGCATGCAAACTCTCTTCAATTCTCCTTAAGAATTCTTAAAAAGTTTAGGGTTTTTCTTCCTTAAGAAGACCTAGGTGACTTAGGGTTAGCTATGAATCAACGGTAATGATTCATCCATATTTCTACTTAAACCTTCCCTTTTTTCTGATTGGATACATGCAATGCATAGCGATTCACAATTAAGGTTTTTCCTTCTCATCAAAGAGTGTAAAAAAATTCATAAGTCAGCCTAAAAATGGTTTACATAGAAGTTTGTACCATTACAAACATCTATGTCAAAATTGTGTAACTCAACACTTGAATTCCCTGATGTTTGGCATCAACTAAAACTTCAATGTTGTAACTCAATGTTTGAATGACTTGGCATCCACTGATTACTTGACATCTGAATAGCTTGGCACATACCATCTACTTGGCACTTGAGTGACTTGGCACTTACTAGTTGCTTGGCTCACACTAAATATTTGTCCATCACTATTTACTATCTGACAACTTTATGCTTAGCATGTATTACTTGTTCGGTATGAAATAAGTAAATGACTTAAGTATATTGTGACTCATATGTCAAAACCAATCTAAGATTAACAAATATGAACCTAGAACAAAATAACAAGAGAATTTCTAGATTGAGGTCTCAATCTGAAAAAAGGTTGATAAATGTAATTGTACTTGCAAAACATGTAAGGGCTTAAAAAATTGAAGAATTATAATCACAATAGCCTAGATTCATTGTAGGAAACATGGTCATGTTGAAGGGGGGTATCATTTTCATTGATTGGTGAATGTGGATTTCTAGCTGGAGGAATATGGAGGTGTGAATATCCAAGTTGAGGATAACACTCCAATGGAAGAAGATGATAATGTGCTAAAGTACATGATTGAAGAATATTATATTGTCATAGCTGATGAAGATGCTCATGATGATGGTACTATTATATTTGATAATGATGATGAATATGGTCTTGATATACCTATACTTGAGAAGGCACACAAGCCCCTATACCAAGGCTCCCAAACAACTCTTCTCTCTGCTATAGTATTGTTAGTGAAATTGAAGGTTATGAATGGTTTATACAATGTAGCAATGTCACATAGGATAAGGTATGCCAATTTTATCATCTTCAATGTTAGCAAACCATTACTATTTATTATATTAATGATTCATTTTTTTATTTTAGGTTAATAGGTAGGTTTTTGTTACCACCATCAAACATTCTACCTCCTTCATACCAAGATTCATCTACCATTATGAATCAAATTGGAACAAAGTATTAGACAATACATTCGTGTCTCAATGATCACATTCTATATCATAAACAACATGAATTTTCAATAGAACACCTTGATTTTCATATTAGTAGATATCAATTAGATCAAATAACAAGAAAGGTGTCTCACAAATTTCTTTGCTACATTCTCATTATTCTACATCTTCAATGATTATTTAGGTGCATTAGCTTGACACAATTTATTGATTACCATGAATGCAATAGAAGTCAAGACAAAATTATTTGAATCCCTATAGATGGTTCTATATTTAAAGATATAGTATAAATATGGCCACACTTTAAAGAAGAACCTAATAATCTCAAGCTTTCACTAGTAGGAGACATGTTGGATACAATTGATTAATTGTGTGTTGTCTTTGATGTTACATAAATGTCATATCAATTGATAGTTAGTGCATGCTGACCTCACTTGGTTAGTGAAGATAATTTTTGTAGTCTACTAAGCATTCTCGAGTTTACTCTGTATAGAAGGTAGTAACTATCGAGCTCACTTGAGCATTGAAGCAAGTTAAGCATAAAGGAGTGTTAATTGAGCTCACTCAATTAATGAAGGGAAAGTTGAACAGAGTCAATATTAACTGAGTTAACTTAGTTACTAAAGGAATTTTTTAAGTTTGTAGTGTTAACCAAGCTTCTATTGGTTAACATAGGAGATCACTTTAGAAGTAGTTTCTACTGAGCTGGGTTGGCTACAAAAGGATTTTCTTATTTTGGCATGTAAAGCTTAATTATTTTACCTATTGATTCTAGCGGACTGAGGTGATGAATATTGATTATTTTAATTTGTACTTGAGCTAACTTCACAATTTGTAAGGTATAAGTAAAATTTCAAGTTGTGATTTCAAAGTCTGTGAGATGCAAGTTGAATGAGTTGAAAGAGATAAGAAGAGAGCAAGAAAAATCGAAGGATAGATAGATATCCTTGTGGAGAAAAAAAGTATTATTTGATCAGGAAGGACCAAGTATGAACAAGAATAGTGATCCATAATTAGAAATTTTTTTTGCATTACAACTAGGTCATTTCATTGTTACTTTCTAACAATTCTAGCAGTGAACTAAAATCTCTTAATAGAGTTGGTTTAACAACGATTTGTAAATCCTCTAACAAAGAAAAAATTCCATTGAATTGTTTCAAGAACTCTTACAAGGCCACTCCTAATAGGGTGATTAAATCCTTCAATAGGGTCACACCTAATCAATGTGTTTTGTAACCTTTAATTGGGTTGGCTCCTAATAGGGCTCACTTTAGAAGAGTGAAAAATACTAACTAGTTACATTTGGTGGTTTTTCCCAAATTGGGTTTCCACATTAAATCCTAGTGTCTTATGTGTTCATGTTATTTCTTTCATTCTTGCTAGTAATTAATAATAACATCTTAAGATCTACTAAATTAATACACACTCTGCATTTATCGAGTTACAACAATTTTTGAATGCTTACTGAGTATTAGTAGAAATTAGTTTTATTAGTCTAGATTTTAATTAACATCTAAAGGATCTAAGATTTATTTTAGTAGTAATTGATTCACCCCTCCCCTCTTAGTTACTCCTCTTATATTTCCAAAAATTTGTATCAAATCTTTTGGTTTTTGTAGAGAAGGTTTCAAGGACCTAAGCTAAAGATTAGCATGCCTTATAAGAGAGAGATTCCAAAGATGAACAAAGATAACTTTGTAGCATGGAAAGGACTTATGAGGCTTCGTCTAGCCACCATCAATGATTTAAGAAGAAAATATCTTGATGAAGAATATAAAACTCCCACTAGAACATTATCAGTTGAAGATATTGCTGAGAAACCGAACCATAACATCATGATTATTGACATTGCATTTGCTCTTAGTTATGTTGAATTTGATGAGGTCAAAGATTGTGAAATTACTTTTGATATGTGGAACAAACTAAAAGAAATCTATGGAGCAGATGACAATGTAAGAAGAGCCAAATCAAAAAGCCTTAGAGGATAATTTGATCAAATGAGGATGAGAGAAGATGAAAATGTTGCAAAATATATGAAAATAGTCAAGGCTAGTGTTAGTGCAATCAAACCATCTAGAGGAGAAATTAAAGAAGAATCTATTGTAATTAAAATACTTAGAACTTTGCTTCCCATCTATGGAATTAGAGTATCTTCTATTCAAGAAAAGAGATGTGATCGAAATAACAAGATAGGCTTGGATGCCCTAGTAGGAAGATTAACAACTTTTGAACTAGATAACTTTGATAACTATGTTCATGCTTCCAAGAATATTGAGTCTACATTTGAAGCTAAACTCTCACTCAAAGAAAAAAGAAAGAAAATAAAAGATAATCAATTACAAAGTCAAGAAAAAACTAAACAAAGTTCTATTAGTGATCTTGAAACTATTCAAGCTCTACTTGCAAAGAAATATTCTAGGAGTAGAGAAAAGTACAAAGGTAAAAAACCCTCTAATATATTTTTCTTGTGAAGAAATTGGTCATATTGTTGTTAGGTGTCCAAAAAAAGAAAGCAATGAAGAGAAGAAAAGCCACAAGTACAAAGCCGAGAAGGAATTCAAAGGTCAGAAATCCTACAAAGAAAAAGGTAAGAAAACTTGTTTTACATGGCTAAAGATTCTAATAATGGTGAAGATGAAATAGTATACATTACTGTAAAAGAAGAATATAATGATGAAGGTGATAAGATGGCACTTGTCTCTCATATTAGAAAAAATGACACATGGATCATAGGTAGTGGATGTTCTCACCATATGATTGGAGACAACACTAAGTTTGAACATTTTGAACACTGTGATGGAGGTAGTATAAGGTTTGAAAAAAATGAACCTTGTTGCATAAAAGAAAAAGGTCATATCTCATTAACCAATGAACTAGTATGTGACAATTCTTATTGGGTTGAAGAACTAAAACATAATTTACTAAGTGCGGCACAGCTAAAAAATACTAGATTCAAGGTAGAATTCATGAATGACAAGGCAAGATTACTGGATAACCAAGGAAATCTAATTGGATTAGGTAGGCAATAAAAAGATAACCTATTTTATCTTGATCTTGGTGATTGTTCATGCTTTATTATTCAAGTAGAAGAAAGTTGGCTATGGCACATAAGACTATGTCATGTAAATTTTTATAATATGTTCAACATAAGAAAAGTCAGAAGAGTAAGAGGTCTTCCTAGTTTGAAGAAACCTAATGTTGGATTATGCAAAAATTGCCAAATTGGTAACATGGGAAAGACTAGTTTTAAAAGCAAAAAATATCAGTCAAAAGATGTCTTGGAGATTGTGCATATTGATTTATGTGGATCCATTAGAATACAAACTTATAGTGGAAAAAATAAATTCATTCTTTTTTTTGATGATTATTCCATAATAATGACTGTTATGTATCTTAAATAAAAATTAGAAGCTTTTGAGAAATTCAAATGGTATCTGGCCAGAGTAGAAAAAGAAACCAAAAAAAGATTGAAATTCTTAAGATCATATAGAGGTGGTGAATTCATCTCAAATGAATTCAACAATTTGTGAATTGAAAGGGGAATCAAAAGATAAGTATCAACCCCTGGTATTCTTGAGCATAATGGAATATTTGAGAGAAGAAATAGATCCATTATGGATTGTGCAAGGACACTAATGATTGAGAAGAATGTTGCTATCAAATATTGGAAGAAGCTATTAGCACTACATTTCATACTTTGAACTGAGTTTAATTGAAGAAGGACTCAAACAAAACTCCCTATGAACTATGGTATGGCTACAAACCCAATATAAGTTACTTGAAAGTATTTGGCAACAAATGTTATATCTTGAAAGAATCTAGAAAAGGAAAATTTGATGTAAAAGGTGATGAAGATATATTTTTAGGGTATTCCTATAGAAGTAAAGCATACAAATGTCTAAATTTATCCACTCACAAAATTATAGAAAGTGCACATGTGAAAATTGATGAGTTTGCAAAAAAGACTCAATAAGAAAGCAAAAAGGAGCCATAAGATTACATAAGATTTGTCTACTATGAACATAATACATTTCCAAACACTATTGACAAAAAGGAGACTTCATCTCCAGAGCTCTCCAAGTCTCGATTAGTTACTGAATTGCAAGAAGTACAAACTAAGTCATAGGGACCCGAGTTACATTTAGAGGCTACCAAGTTAGTGTACACCAAGTCTAAAGAACCGAAGCCATAGATAGAAGAACTTGAGTCTAAAGTTTAGATTCAAAAAAAAGACAATTCTTTATTCTAAATTTAAAGAACCTATATTGGCTAAATATGTCAGAAGGCATCATGAACCTGATGAGATCATTAGAGACAAATCAGATGGAACAATGACAAGAAGCAAACTAAAAGGTACATGTTTACTTGCTAAACTTGAATTTAGAAGAATTAAAAATGCATTGGAAAATAAAATTTGGATTGATGTTATGAATGAAGAAATAGAACAAATAGAAATGAATAAAACTTGGACTCTTGTACCTAGGCCCAAAGATAAAAATGTGATTGGTACAAAATGGGTATTTAGAAATAAGCTGAATGAAGATGGAAAAGTGTCAAGAAACAAAACAAGGTTGGTATGTAAAGACTATTCTCAAGAAGAAGGTATTGATTATGGTAAAACTTTTTCCCTTGTTGCAAAATTAGAAGGTGCTAGGGCTTTACTGGCTTATGTAGCTCACAAAGGATTCAAAGTATATCAAATGGATGTCAAATCTACATTCTTGAATGGAATTCTTGATAACAAAGTCTACATTAAATAGCCAAAAGGTTTTATTGATCTAGACAAAAGGGACATGGTCAAAAAATTACACACAGCCCTATATGGTCTTAAACAAGCTCCTAGAGCCTAGTATGAAAGACTACATAATTGTTTGATACAGACTGATTTTCAAAGAACAAATGATAACACTAGCCTTTATATCAAGGAAGGACCAGATAAGAAGATTGTATTGGCATAAATATTTGTGGATGATACTCTATTCATAGGAAATGATGACTTATGTAGAGGAGTTTCAAAAAAAATGAATAAATAATTTGAAATATCCATATTTGGTGAAATAAAATTCTTTTTTGAATTGTAAATACAACAAAATAGAAATGGTATCTATATCACTCAATCTAAGTACATCAAAGAGATACTCAAGAAGTTTGGAATGGAAGATTCGAAACCAATCAAAACCCCCATGAGCTTACCAAAGATGATGATTCCAAAGAAGTCGATCAAACCTTATACAAACAAATGATTGGGAAATTATAGTATGTGATACAAATAAAGCCTGATATTACCTTAGCAGTTGGAATAGTAGAAAGATTCTTAGCCAAAACTCGAAGAAAATTACATGATGACAATAAAAATAATCTTGAGATATCTAAAAGGTACTAAAGACTATGGCTTATGGTACAAACTTGGATGCAACCTTGAATTAAAATTATTTATTGATGCTGATTGGGCAAAAAATCTTGATGACAAAAAGAGCACCAATGGTGGAGAATTCTTTCTTGATAAAAGGATGGTATCTTGGACAAACAAGAAGCAAAATTGCACATCTCAATCCATAACAAAAGTAGAATATGTAGTAGCAGTAGTGAATTTCTCTAACATTGTTTGGTTCAAATAGTTGTTGGAAGGGATGAAGGTTGAAATCAAAGAGCCAACAGTCATGTATTGTGATAACACTGGTGCAATCAACATATTAAAGAATCCAATGATGCATTCTAAAACAAAGTACATTTCTATAAAATATCACTTTGTAAGAGAATTAGTTCACAATAAAGAAATTAGATTGGAATAAGTGCATACAATATAACAAATTGTAGATATATTCACCAAGCCATTACCTAAGGATGCATTTTTGTATCTATGAGGTAAGCTAGGGGTGATTCGCCTATCTCAAGTTCAGTAAATAAAGTTTAGTGATGCATCAACAAGAACCAAGTTGAAGATCAATTAGTTGATGTAGTATTGGCAAGGACATATTGTAGATGAATCTATACTCAAGGTACATTTCTCCTAATAAAATTATTTTTGGCATGTGTTTTCAAAGAGGGAGAAGTTTACTATCATATCTTTCTAAAAAATTTAAGAGGGAGAAGTTAAGTAGTCCCTTCACAAAGGGAGAATACTTTAGGAGAATTTTTCTACATAAAATCAAAGAGTTAGAAACTTTCTAATAGAGGGAGTCTTCTTCTCAAAATTTCATTGTGCTATGACATGTTTTTCCATCAATGTCAAAGAGGGAGATTGTTGAATACAATTGATTAATTGTGTGTTTTCTTTGATGTTACACTAATATCATACTAGTTGATAGTTAGTGTATGTTGAGCTTACTTGGTTAGTGAAGATAGTTTTTCTAGTCTACTTAGTGTTCCTAAGTTTACTCTATATAGAAGGCAGTATCTACCAAGATCACTTGGGCATCGAAGGAAGTTAAGTAGAAAAGAGTGTTAACTAAGCTCACTCAATTAATGAAAGGAAAGTTGAACAAAGTCATTATTAACCAAAATAACTTGGTTACCAAAAGATTTTTTAAGTTCATAGTGTTAACCAAGCTTCTATTGGTTAACACAGGAAATCACTTCAGAATCAATTTCTACTAAGCTAGGTTGAATACCAAAGGATTTTCTTATTTTGGCATGTAAAGCTTAATTATTTCACCTATCAATTCTAGCCAACTAAGGTGATGAATATTGATTATTCTGATTTGTATTTGAGCCAACTTGACAATTTGGAAGGTATAAGTAAAAAGTCAAGTTGTGAATTTAAAGTGTACGAGATGCAAGTTGAGTGAGTTGAAAGAGATACAAAGAGAGGAAGTGAACTTGAATGATAAGAAAGTATCGTTGTGGAGTAGAAAAGTGTTATTTGACCAAGAATGATCAAGTATGAACTAGAATAGAGATTTGTAATTAGAAAATTCAGTTACATCACAATCAATTTATTTCATTGTTACTTTCTAACCATTGTAGCAGTGAACTAAAATCTCTTAACAGAGTTGGTTTAATAGTCATTTGTAAAACCTCTAATAAGGTGGAAATTCTATTAAATTATTTTAAGAGCTCTTAAAAGGGCACTCCTAACAAGGTGATTAAATCCTTTAATAGGGTCACACCTAACAGTGTGTTTTTTAACCTTTAATAGGGTTGGCTCCTAATAGGGCTCACTTTAGAATAGTGAAAAATAGTAACTAGTTATGTTTAATAGTTTTTCCAAATTGGGTTTCCATGTTAAATCTTGGTGTCTTATGTGTTCATGTTATTTCTTTCATGTTTTCAAGTAATTCCTAATAACATCTTAAGATCTGCTAAAGTAATACACACTTTGCATTTATTGAGTTACAACAATTTTTGAATGCTTACCGAGTATCAACAGTAATCAGTTTAATTAGTCTAGATTTTAATTGAAATCTATGGGATATGAGATTTATTTTAGTAGTAACTAATTTACCCCTCCCTTCTCAATTACTACTCTTATATTTTCAACATGATGATGTCAATCCATTTGAAGATATGAGATCTATTTACTCAATGTGGCTTCTTTTTGCTGTTAGCAATAACATTCCTCCTTGGATGTCCATAAAGAGGGAGCACATAATATTTTCAATAATTGTACTAGGTATTTATTCATTTAATAGTTATCTAAATTAATTTATCAATAGTGCATCAAAATTTTCATAATAATTACTAGGTAAGTACCAAGTTAAAGATATGAATGTGTATATTGAGCTCCTTATTGATGAGTTGCTGAAGTTATGGAATGAAGTCACTATGTATGACATCTCTAGATCAATAGGATCAATAGAACTTCAATTCCATGCAATACTTGTATGGACAATACATGATGTCCCCGGGCTAACTCATTTTTGTGATATTTTATATTGTTAAGATCATATATTTTTGGTTTGTTATAGTGCTTACACATTATTGTTGTATTCTTAAGCCATGTATGATAATTGTAAATGATCCAATTATACATGATCTTTTAGGTCTTTAGACAAAAGGAAAATTTACATGTCTAGTTTGTGGTCTAAAGATGAAATGTCACCATTCAAGAAGTTTAGGAAAGTAGGTGTTTGAAGAGTTTAGACACTTTCTTCAAAATAATCATAAGTAGAAAATTACTAAAAAATATCTTTTTAATGGGAAAGAAGAGACAACATCAAGGCCACAAAGAATGACACCTCATCTATGAAAGTTAGAATATGACCAACTAAATTGCTAAGGTAATGTCTAGTTTTTTCTCTGAAGTTTGCAATTTATATTTTGATATTGTTTTTTATTTAATAATGATGTAATTGATGCTCATGAAGGTTATCAAGGCATCAATGAACAACTTCCTAAAGGAATAAAAATTTATCCTACTCAATTTAGTAGGTTATTGTACTACAAGTATCTCCCAATTGTGCATTTGTTTATCTCCCAATTGTGCATTTGTTTGGTGCTATGCATATTGGAAAGAATGTAATACAGACACTATGAAAACTATTGGATGTAAAGCATGATAGAAAAAGAAAACCAAAATTTGTAATGACATTCATGAATCCAATCATGTACTGAAAGATTTTATTGAATCAAATAGCAATTGAAACTACATAAATATGAGTGCCCTTCCATGGTTATTAATAAAGAAACAAAGTGATGCACTAAAGTAACTCATAAAAAAAACTAAACTTACCACAAGATTTATTTCAAATATAAGTAGTCTTGTATCAAAGAAAGGTGATTTTGGGCTAGGGTTGAAAACACACGATTGGTATACCTTCATCAAGGTAAGTCATGTTCTGTATTTACAATATATTTGTAAAATTGCATGTACTACCTATTGTATTATTTCATAATATATTAAAAAGATTATTTTTTAATGATTGCAATATGTCCTACCTCTATCCCTCCTACACTAATTTGACAATATTATTAAACAAGTTATATATGATCTTGGAAAATACATGAGGTTAGAAGTGTCATTTCTTAGATTTGATATATATATATATATATCATATTTGAGATCCCAACTCGATTAAGAAATTTGAAGGGGAGTACCTAACGTGCAAAGGTAGATTAAGGAGAGTGAGAGGTAATTATAAGATGTTATTGTAGTTAATTAATTCATATCCATCATCAATATAAGTTTTTTTCTAACTGGTCTTGTTCTTTTCTTTATAGTTGGTCATGAGTGGAATGCACTACATTTGTATATTACAAACAATTAGATGATGGCATGAATTCAATAGTCTCAAGAAAATGGTTTCTCATTAACATGAGATGGTGTTACATCATTGGTTAAAGAAGCTCATCATAATGGAGATCCCAGTGTTACACCAATAGTACTTGATCTAGCATATAGCTTGAGAGATATAAAGGTGCATAGAATATTACTAATCATGACCCATAAGTTTAATATCAACTCATAAATCAATTTAAATAATCTTGACATATTTGAAATGAAAAAAACTTGTGATTTTAGGATAAGTGCATTCTTTGAGGTCACCGATATTTAATCTAGAAATGACATACATCCTCAACAATATAAAAATTGATACTATGGAATTTTGGATTATATACTTGAGTGTGAATTCAATTCATTAAAATTAATTCTTTTTTTCATCAAATGGTATAGGATATGGTTGAATCAAAATGATCTTGATAGGACTATTATTGAACATTATACTGGATATACAATGATTAATATAAGGTCATTTGAGATAGTTGGAGATGAGCCCTATGTTCTTCCAAACCAATGTGAGAAAGTGTTTTACTTTTGTGTTTCACATAAACTAGGTTGGTCATTTGTTGTTATACATGATCCTAGAGGAAGACTAGTAAAAGATAATGTGATGGAAGAAGAAGATTCATAATAATCAAAAGATGAAGTAAATGATGATCACAAATGACTATTACAAAATAATGAAGAAGAAGAAGATGATGATGACTCTAGTGATGTTGATGATGATGCTGATGATGATCATGATGATGCTGATGAAGATGGTTATGATCAAGGTGATGATGGTCAAGATGATGATGTTCATGATAATGGTGATGAATATGATGAAGATGGTGGTGGTGATGACAATGATCAAAGTGACAACTATGATGGTGGTGATGATGATGATCAATGTCAACTATGATTTTTATGAATGCATCATGTAATATTTGTCTTCTATGTAATTTTTAGTATATAGAGCATTGTAAGTAGAAAACTTATCATTGATGATAATATGGGTGAATTTGAGCAAGGTGACTAAGTTTTTCTTTCAAAACTATATGTGAAGATATAAACATTAAGTACAAAATGTCCAATATTTTTGTAGATATACACACTAACTAGACCAATTTTTTGGCTAACTTAAGATAAATGATTTACATATGTAGGCTATTCAATGCCTTTAACTAGGATCTTGCATAGTCACATGGATTGATTGGTATAATTTAATAGACCCCATAGATATAATTTTTTATTTTCATATCTTCTCTTTACCATGAACATCAACTTTTGTCCTAGTATGTCTCTGATTTTAGGGATTGTAGGTATCACCAAATATGTATTTATTTGATCTTTCTTCCTCGAGTGAAAAAATTGCAGGAATAGAAGACAAAAGTGAGACATCTAGGAGGTCTAAAATAGGGAGATCAACTAGAGGTCAAAAAATTAGAAGAAAATTCAATAAACAAATGAAAATTTTGATTGCTAAGGGTGGTCATGTTCTTATGCTAATGAGAATGAAAGTGATAGGAAGGTTCCCATAAGGTACACACATCTTCAGAAGGAATGGGTACCCAAGGAACTACCTCTAGTTAACACTAATTTTTCTTTTAACGAAGGGATATATTACATAGCTCCATCTTCATTAAATGGTTTGGGCCTATTTTCCATGGATGAAATAAAGGTAAGTTACAATAAAGTTGTTGAATTGATGGAGTATGTAGGACCTTGTCACAATTACAAAAATTGGATGAGGATTGTACAATAAAAAAAAATTATGCATAGGTCTACATTGTCACAAAATTATATACAATGCAAAGAAAATGATCAAAGTAAAATGATTGTTATGTATATTGATAGAAGGCCAAAAGCAGTAGGGAATATTGTAGGATTTATAAATAGTTCTCGATCTATGTCAACTACTAAGTGGCCAAATTATATATTCAATGTATGTGAGGGAAATCATGTTTTTGTATTTTCAATAAAATCAATAAGTGTAGTGGAAGATCTTTGATTGCAACTTGAATTGTGTAGATACAAAAAAGTTCCCTATTATGGGACTGGTAAGTATAACATTTAAATCAATTTCCTCCAATTAATATTGACTCCAATATATAATCTACTATTTTATTAATAATTTCTTTTGGTAGGTCTATTACTTTTATTTCTCTACTAATTGCTAAGAATTACTAATCTTTTTCAACATGGATACATCAAAATGCATAGGTGGAGATGTACCATATCACACACCTTCTTCAATGAAGGTAAACCTTAATTATTGTAATTATACAAATTATATAGAATGAAACGTTGTATTATTATGTTCTTTTCTTTATGGTTGTGGAGTTATTTTGATGGAATTTTACTGATGTTAATGTCACAACTTCATATTTATTGATAGGGAAAATAGAAAATGACAACAAATCAAATACAATCTAAAACATAGGCTTTATTTCTAGATGGCATCACCTTTAGTGATGACCCCATATTCATGGCCCACCAACTCATACAAAGATACAATGATTTTGATTCTATTATGGATTTCTCCTATGTTACACACCCCATTTCAATGTGTTAGTGAATAGATTTTCCTTATATTAGCTAGTGTATGTTATAAGCTAGAAAAACAAACTCACAATAAATAAGTTCTTTAAATTGCAAAACTCTTTGTGTTCAAAGAAAGAACTTCCTTCTTGAATGATTAATCATTATAACCTTTATTATAAAAGAATGAAAGTATTTTCTCTTTTAACCAAAAAGAACTTAAGGGAAAAAAAAACATTCTCCCATAAACATGAAAGAGCATTGTAGATTTTTAAAATGATAATCTCACAAATAATGTCACACGACATTCATGAGTCAGTTTCTCAAGTTCCTAATCAACTTATTGAACAACACAAAAAGAATGCAAACATCACTTTAACAATTCAATAAAAAAACACATCATCAAAGTAAAAATGAGTTTCACATGAAAGATAATCCAACTAATGTAACCATATAATCACATAAAGAAATGATGAGAGATTAACCAAAAAACTAGTCAATATTTTCTGATAACTCTAGGAAATAATCACAAAAAAGTGACATCTATTAGGAGTATCAAAACTATCTATCTATCAAAAAATTGTTCAAAGAGTTGACCCTTCAAAGATTGCATAAATATATATATATATATATAGCCATGTAGGGCTTCCAAATTAGTTTTAAAACTAAATCCTTAGGGAGTTATCAGCTATCAAATTAAAACAAATTATTTCTAAAATTGCTAGCAAAGAAAACAAAGCAATTATTGGCTTGTGGCCTTTAGACTAGTAACTAATTGATCTAGCTATACTTCTAGCTTCAATTTTTAGCTCCTAGTTCATGGGAATACCACCACCCACTTCCTTTCAAGCTTTGTGTACCACCATAAAATCAACCAACTCTTTTTTTTTGAGGTAGTCCAAGTTTTTTAAAGTGTAATTTCCATGTCATCATGATTAGGGTGACATGCTCCAATATTTTATCTTATGCTTGCAAATGGTTGGTGCAAAAGGTCATCATTGAATCATCTTTGATGACTATGGAAAGGTCTTTAACAATGACCTTCTTTTCTTTCTTCAACACCTCTACCCTTGAAAAGAAAACTAAATTCACTTCTTTCAAGATTTTCCCTTCTTGACTTACATGCTCCATAATCTTGACATTAATGTACATGATGGTTCTATCTAGGATTTTTTTTAAATAATTCATATCTTTTTGTAACTCTACACACTCCTCTAAACCTTGCTCAATTAAAATGTTCCTCCATTCCAAGTTGGCACTAGCTATAAACATAAAATATGCATTAATACTCATCCATGCTCTTTCAACTAAAAACTTGTCCACTCCATACTCTTGGACTTCATAAATATCAATGATATACTTGTCCCACTTTACTTTCTCCAATTCCCATGCATTTATTTCTTATTCTAAGGAAATCATCACCTTTTCTAGTCTTGTGTTAGTGTTGGTGAAGTAAGATAAATAACTATCTCCTTGGGCATTCACTATACTTATCCATTCATCATAGGCGTGAGTAACCAATTTGTCTCTCTTGACTTGTTCAATGAAGCTCTGATTAGTAGGAGAAGTAACATCTATGACATATATTGGATTGGGTAATGCTCTAGTATTTGGACTCTATAGCATGTATATACTCATCCAATATCATATGCAAGGACTTTTTAGGCTCCTTATTGTCTCTTTGGTCCTTCTAGATGCATTACACAATCTGCATGTTACTAGCAATCCATATTTCATACCTGCTACTCTAGATGATAGGCCAAGGATGGTCTTCTCTATTGTATAGTCTTGTGCCATCACATCATCCAAATTCTTATCACCTAGTAGCCTTATAAAATCAACTCCCCAATGCCTTGTTTCTTCATCAACATCTAGTATAGTTTCAATCTTAGGCTTCTTAACTTTAGAGGTCTTTCCCAAACACTTACTCATCATGTCTTTGACTAGAAGAGTCATAGGGACTATACTTATCTCTTTTTCTTTTTTTCTTTTCTTTTTTTTTTCTTTTTTGAGGGGGGGTGGTGGTGTGGGGCCAATAGCCATTGAAATTAGCATATTGACTCCTTCTACAACCTACTTATTCCCTTGATGAATATCACCACTTGAAATCTTTGTGATAGATTCTTCTCCTAAGTCTACCTTAACTATTTATGTATGCTTTTTTTTTTCCAAACTTTTTTTTTCATTTTCTTATTCTACTATGTGATTGAGTCCACCTAATTGAGGGAGATGATTGAACTAGACTTTGAACAGTGGGTTAAGTTCAATTCTCTACTTCTAAACACCTATAGTGGGAGAGGGGGCAAATTCATTATTACTACAAACAAGGTGAGGCAAACTGGAACTAGTGAAAGCTTTCCCAACTTTAAATGAAATAGGCTCTAGTTCCAGTTGTTAGGAATAAGATGCCTCAATCTTGGATAATTCATATTCTCTTTTTTTTTTTTAATAAATGTATTTTTTTGCAAATAATATAATTCAGTATGAGTGTATGGTAAAACCCTAATACAGTTGTTCTTTGGAAGTTGCCCTAAAAGAGAAAGCGCACGATATAAGCATTTTAGGGTTGCAGATAGGAGACTGAGAAAGTGTATTGTTGTGTATGGTATGTTGCTACTAGATTGCTCTTCTATGTCACTATTATCTTGAAAGAGCTTGCATTGTAGGTATATTTTAACCTTCTATGTTGATGATAATACATTGTGCAAGTTTTGGAGGGGTGGGGTTGTTTTACCAAAATGTTTTTCCCCACTAGCATATCTTTGTGTTTATGTGTCTTCTTTCTCTATCTATTTTTTGAATTTATGATTGACTACAATATTCTTGTTTACATAATATTGAATCAAAAATTGTAAGGATCTAATAAGAATTTACACAATACTTTACTTAAGGGATTAGTGTAGGAAGTTTTTTCTACACTTGAGTTTCCTTAAATTGTTCATCCTTTGTTTGCAAGCCATTATTTAGTTCTAGTAATAATAGGTAAAGTTTTGGTTTGTAAGTCATCTTGCTTTGGTATTTCTCAATCAATCATGGGAAATAGATATGCTTCAATCTGCCCAGCATATACTAGGTCTACCACTTCCTCATTTTCTTCTTTGACAACTCTAGAAATGTTCAATTGGAGGCTAAAATCTTTGATATATTCCAATATAAGCCTTGACCACAATCATTTTCTAACTTCATAGTCATCTTCAAAATCTACCCAAAAATCCTCTATCTATGGAACATGGGAGAAGGATGGACACATTTCAAATTATTTCAAAGAAAAATCTTAGTTGTCAAAATTGGAACATGGAGAGTATAATGATTGGTTAATGGTCTTGATTTTTTCATTTAGACCAAGGGCATCTTGAATAGTATCCAAACTCAACAGGAAAGGTATAGCCAGAGCCTTTCTGAGCTTTACAAGTTTTCTCCAATTTTGCCAATTATTTTCACACTTCAATTAAGAAATAGAAATCTAAACGATACCAAGGAATCCTCAAGTTATTTCCTTCATACCCTCATATTCTCAAATATGTGAACTTTGGAAATTGGATAAAGAAACTTCCAAAGATGGTAACCAGTTGGGCTACTTTTTTGAACAACCTCCTATTTTCTTTACCTTGGAGCTCAAAAATAAAATTAGTGAGGAAAGCATCTTGAACCATTTTGAAACCTTCTGGGCTTTTACTCTTTTACAATAGGGGGTAATATTCCTAGATGGGCATGCTTTGATACCACACTTGATGAAGTAGACTCTTCCATCCTCTTCCATAGGCTAGAATGTACAATAGGTAGATGACATATAAAACCCTAAAGTTTCAAAAACTTAGGAAAGCTCCTTGAAATTTCCCTTTACTGATTTTATATAATATTTCATGCCTCTAATCAGATTTTCAAGATCAAACAACTAATATCACAAAGATCCACCAAATTTATCAAGAAACCCCAAATTGGGTATGTCCAAAATAGTGCCAAAAATTTCACAAATTCACAAATTATTAATAAGTCTAAAAATGGAAATTTTTATAAAAATTTCAGCAGCATAAAAGCCTACAAAATGACATTTCTAGATCTGTATAGCCTTTCACAACAGTTCACAAATGTAGGACAAAAACTATGCTCATCGAGCTCCCGAAATTAACACAAAAATGCCCGAAAACACCACAAAAACACTAATAATCTATCTCATAAGTTTAATCACATCCCAATACATTTATTCAGCTCTATTTTAACATCTTAAAGTCTGAAATACAGTAGCAACCCAAACTGATATGAAATACTCAACTAAAAACACCAAACTCATACAAAAAATACACCCAAAAACCCACAAATCTGCACTGTTCGGCATAAAGGCAAACTCTGTATGAGCATGCACATGGAATGGCTTCAAAATCCCATCCTTAGCCTTCCTAGAAACCTGCAAACTCCCATTCTTTGGTCTCCCTCTCCACAGGTTTGGCAGCCTCTGAAGAACAACAAAGAAATGAGCAAAATCAATTTCTGGAATGAGCCCAAAATGCCTCCAACCCCCTTAAAAGAGGGCATAACCCTAAATCACATCCAATAGGGGTTAATAAAATATAATTTAATAATAATTTTTATTTATTATTCCATTGGTTTCCAAAGATTAGCCCCTTTTGCCGAAACTTCACCTTTTTGGAGCCTGCCTGCCTTAGCAAAGTTAATTATTTTTTAATTATTTGAAAAGGGGACATGACAAGTCCTCGCCTCCCAAATATTGCTTGTCCTCAAGAAATGGAGGTTGGAATTCTCAAGAATATGTGCTCCTTCCCAAGTTGCATCCTCTAGTGGTAATCCTTTCCATTTGACCAAATGCTCTATGATGCTCCTGTTTCTCAATCTTTTCTCTCTTGTATCAAAAATCTCTTCTGGTATCAAAACTAATTTCCCTTCATCATCGAGAGGTGGTAATTCTGTAGATACTATGGTTTTCTAGCCTAGAACCTTCTTTAGGCAAGATACATGGAAAATATTATGTATTTTGCTATTTGGTGGGAGCTCCAATTCATAAGCTACCTCTCCTACCTTCTTGATGATTTTATAAGGCCCATAGAACCTTGGCTTGAGTTTCTCTTCCCCACTCCTCTTCAAGGTGCTTTGCTTATATGGCTACAACCTAAAAAATACCAAATCTCCCACCTCAAAAGATCTTTCAATCCTTTTCCTATCAGCATATATCTTTCATTGGTTCTATGCATGTTGTAGATTATCCTTGAGGGACCTTATTATGTCTTGGCTTTGCTTGACGAAATCACTTGCTGTAGGTACTTTGCTATCAAAAAGTATTAGATCAACAAAGGAAAGGGCATCATAACCATAAAGAGCACAAAAAGGAGGCATACCAATAGACATGTGATGAGATGTATTGTAACAATACTCCCCTAGGTGTAACCATTTCACCCAAGCATGTTGTTGATTTGAAACATAGTTCCTCAAATATCCCTCTATCCATTTATCGACTATCTCTGTTTTTCTATCTCTTTGAGGTTGATAGCTAGTACTAGGAGTGAGTTCAGTTCCAACAAAATGAAAGACCTCCTTCCAAAAAGAGCTAAGGAATCTACTGTCCTGATCACTAACAATGTTTCTAGGCAAACCATGTAATCTAAAAATTTCCTTAAAGAACAATTCGGCCACTTGTGATGCCTTGAAATCATATGTGATAGGAAAGAAATGTGCATACTTAGTCTATCTACCACCACATATATGCAATCCTTACCTTGAACCTTGGGCAGCCCAGTGATGAAGTCCATGGAAATACTTTTCCATTTTTGTTCGGGAATAGGAAGTGGCTGCAACAACCCTGCAGGAAAATTTTGCTCACTCTTGCTTTGTTGACATACCATACATTCCTTAATGTGTTTAAGGACATCCTCCTTCATACCCTTCCATGAAAACCACTCTTGAATTTTCTTGTATGTCTTGAAGTATCCCTGATGACCAGCCAAAGGTGTGTCATGAAAGGCCCTCAATATCCTCTCCTTATTTTTTGACCCTGGCACTAAGAAGATCCTGTTCTTGTAATAAATCAATTGATTAACAATCTTGTACCTATTATCATCCACTAACTTATCCAAAATCTTGGTGGCAAAGGAATCTTTATCATAGTCTAAAATTATGGAGACTTTCCAATCAGCAGGGATAGATGATAAGGAACACAAAGTGGGCTTCCTTGAGAGAGCATCAGCAACCACATTATTCTTTCCTTTCATGTATTCAATATCAAAATCATAAGCTTGCAATTTGCTTACCCATTTTTGTTGATGATCATTCAAATCCCTTTGGTTCAAGAAGAACCTGAGGCTATTATGGTCTGTCTTTACAATGAATCTCCCACATACCAAATATTATCTAAACTTATGAAGTGCATGCATGATTGCCAACATTTCCTTATCATAGATGGAGTAACCTTTCTCTGATTGATTTAATTTTCTACTCTCAAATGCTATTGGATGCCTCTTTTGAGTTAGGACAGTCCCTATACCTTCTCCAGAAGCATCACATTCAACAACAAAAGGTAGAGAGAAATCTGAAATTGCAAGCATAGGGCATGAACTCATTACCTCCTTAAGCTTATCAAATGTTTTTTGTGCCTCTTCTGTCCAAACAAAAGCTCCTTTCTTTGTCAAATCAGTCAAGGGGGCAGCAAGCTAAGAAAATCCCTTGGAAAATCTCCTATAGTAGCTACACAACCTGAAAAAACCTCTCAACTATGTAAGATTAGTGGGTGGAGGCCAATCCAAAATTGCCTAGATTTTTTGTTGATCAACCTGTACTCCTTTAGAACTTATAATATGTCCCAAATATAGGATCTCTATCAAACCAAACTCACATTTAGATAGCTTAGCATAGAAGGATTGCTGCTCCAAGATTCCCAAAACAGTGTCTATGTGCTTTAGATGCTCTTCCCATGTTTTATTGTATATCAAGATATCATCAAAAAATACTAGAACAAATTTTCTAAGATGTTGGCTGAATACCTTATTCATACAAGATTGGAATGTTGCAGGTGCATTAGTGAGTCCAAATGGCATAACAAGAAATTCAAAGTGCCCATAGTGACATCTGAAAGCAGTCTTTTCCACATCTTCACTCCTCATTTGGATTTGATGGTACCTTGATCTTAAGTCAATTTTTGAGAAGTATACAACACCATGTAACTCATCAATGAGTTCATCTATGCGTGGTATGGGATACCTATCTTTTATGGTCTTCTTGTTTAGAGCCCTATAGTCTATACACATTCTCATTGTACCATCCTTTTTCTTAACAAGTACCACAAATGATGCAAATGGACTAGAACTAGGCCTTATGAATCCCATGTCTAGGAGTTCTTTAATAGTTTTTTCAATTTCCTCCTTATAACCTCTTGGATGGCGGTATGGGGTTGTTATAACTGGTTTGGCACCCTGTTCTAACTCTATAACATGGTCAAAACCTCTATCTGGTGGTAATCCTAGAGGCAAATCATTGAAAACTATACTATGCTTATCAAGAATATTTTGAATTTCAAAATGGAAATTACCTTGATTCTATGGAGAGCTTGTTGGATGGATTATGACTCCTGCTGCCCATGTTACTTGTCCTCTCCATCCTCTTTGTAGAGACCGCCTTAGGTGCTCCATTCGATAAACCTCTCAATATGACTTCTTTCCCATCGAAATGAAATTTAAACTCCATAGTTTAATGGTTCATGTAATAGCTTCCGATAGAGTGCAACCATTGAATACCCAATACAAAATCTATCTCCCCAATACCAACCACATAGAAGTCATCACATAACTCATAATCTCCTAAGGTCAGCTTGAGTTGTTTCACCACCCGTGTGCAAGACATAGTGAATCCATCAACTATCGTAACATTGAATCCCTCAAAATCTTCTGCTTTAAGCCCTTTTTTCATGACAAATCCCTCATTAATAAAATTGTGAGTTTCCCCACTATCAAGAAGAACTGTCAACTTTTGCCCTACTAGTACCCCTTGAATTTGAAAGGGATGGTATCTTGGCACTCCCGATAATGCTGCTAAAGTGCCATCCTTGCTGATTTCTTTTCCTTTCTCTTCTTCTACCTCCTTCTTAGTATCATGAAATTCCTCATGCCCATCTAAATCAGATTCTAAAGAAACTTCAATATAGTGCACTTGACCTTTCCCCAAACATCTGTGTCCTGGAGCCCATGGTTCTCTACAAGTAAAACAAATCTTTTTCCTTCCTAATTCACTCCTAGTCTCTTCATCTACCTTCTTTTTTGCCACATTCATCACATCTTTTGGTGGTAGTGTTGGGAAAGTCTTTTTCTAAAAATTTCCCTTATGTTGCCAAAGATTTGGGGGTTTCTGATTAGTGGTTGATTTCATAGGCACACAAGTTTCAAGTTGCAAGCTTCTTTTGATAGCTTCCTGTAAGGTTGAGGGTGAGAAAGCCTTAACCAAACCCTTAACAGAATCTTCTAAACCATCAAGAAAAAGATAAAAAATCCTCTTTTCACTCATATCAAGTACCATAACAGCCACTTTTTGAAACTCTTCTATATACTCATTAACTGATTTGGTTTGCTTCAACTTTGACAATTCTTTAAAGTACTCTTCATCATCCTTGAGGTCAAATCTATCTATCACTCTTTGACTGAAATCATCAAATGTAGTTACCTGATCATGACCTTGAGTAGTCATTCCATGATACCACCAATCATAGGCTCCATCTTCCAAGTGTAGACTTGCAAATTGAATAGCATCACTCTCCTTCATGGGGTTAAGTGTGAAGAAAGTCTGTAATTTTTGTAGCCATGCTCTAGCTAAAATTTTATTTGTTCCATCAAAAGTAGGTGTTGTAAACTTGCTTATTTTATTTTTGAGCTCTCTTCCACTTATGTCATGCTCCCTCCTATTCTCTTTCTTGGGCATCAAAGTGCTCATCATATCCACATATTCTCTAAAAGGAACCGAACCATGAAAGTCATCATCTAAGCCATTATAAGTAGCTCTTAATGCAATCAAGTTACCTGTAACCTCTTCCACAGGATTAATGGTTGGATTTGGTACTGGTGACTCATCTGTAGGCAAGAAAATAGTTTTGGTTGATTTAGATGGTGTGGATTTCAGATTTCTTGGCTCCTCTAAAGTGCTCCCTTTTTCATTAATAGATGCAACTCCTTGTAGTTTTTCTGTCAATATTCGCAAAGCCTCTCTAGTTTCTGCCAAAGTATCCGCTGTTTGCTTCTGAGTATTTTGGATCTCTTGGAAGAATTTCTTTTCCATCTCATCTGGATCAGCCATACTTTTCCCTTCCTTGGATTTTATACTTTTACTTTCAACTGGAGGTTTGATCAAAATTTCTTTATTCTTTTCTCACTGCAAATATCTTTTTTCTCTTTCACTTAGTTGCATGCGAGCATAAATTTTGACATGCAACTAATTAGAAGCAACATGCAACCATAAAATATTACATGCAAGATCTAGGTAGTTGTCAAAACTGACATGCAAGATCTAGGTAGTTGTCAAAACTGACATGCAAGATCTGGGTAGTTGTTAAAACTGACATGCAAACTTCTACAAACCCTCAAGCTGGCAAGATCATGGCTCTGATACCACTGAAATTTCCCTTTACTGATTTTATATAATATTTCATGCCTCTAATCAAATTTTCAAGATCAAACAACTAATATCACAAAGATCCACCAAATTTCTCAAGAAACCCCAAATTGGGTATGTCCAAAATAGTGCCAAAAACTTCACAACTTCACAAATTATTAATAAGTCTAAAAATGGACATTTTTACATAAATTTCAGCAGCATAACAGCCTACAAAATGAAATTTCCAGATCTGTATAGCCTTTTCACAATAGTTCACAAATGTAGGACAAAAACTATGCTCATCGGGCTCCCGAAATTAACACAAAAATGCCCGGAAACACCACAAAAACACTAATAATCTATCTCAAAATTTTAATCATGTCCCAATACATATATTCAGCTCTATTTTAACATCTTAAAGTCTAAAATACAAGAGCAACCCAAACTGATATGAAATACTCAACTAAAAACACCAAACTCATACAAAAAACACACCCAAAAACCCACAAATCTGCACTGTTCAGCACAAAGGCAAACTCTGTATGAGCATGCACATGGAATGGCTTCAAAATCCCATCCTTAGCCTTCCTAGAAACCTAAAAACTCCCATTCTTGGGTCTCCCTCTCCATAGGTTTGGCAACCTCTAAAGAACAACAAAGAAATGAGCAAAATCAAGTTCTGGAATGAGCCCAAAATGCCTCCAACCCCCTTAAAAGAGGGCATAACCCTAAATCACATCCAAGGGGGGTTAATAAAATATAATTTAATAATAATTTTTATTTATTAGTCCATTGGTTTCCAAAGATTAGCCCCTTTTGCCGAAACTTCACCTTTTTGGAGCCTGCCTGCCTTAGCAAAGTTTATTATTTTTTAATTATTTGAAAAGGGGACATGACACTCCTCTTTCAACCTCACTACTATTATATTAGCCCAATCAATGAATTTTTCTTTTCCCAGAATGGCTTGGATGAAAAGGTACATCTAATTCTCTCAATATAAGGCATGTTGATTTCCTTTTACTCTATTCAACAAGGTTATAATATCTTTGATCTTTGGTATCATGTTTTCCCTAATAAAAGGGGGAGGAAGACAACAACCACCCTTTTTTGGTTTTAGCAGCCAACTCTTAGAAATTATATTATTGAATTTGTCAATATTTGTGGAGAATTGGGTATAAGTTGCACTAATAGTCTAGTCTGCATACACCTCACATGGAGGAATCCTCAATGTACCCATTATAACAACCTTGTTTACATGCACTAGGACTTCTTTATTTTAGGTTCAGATACATTTCTTAGAGGCATAATATTTATCTTGGCATGCTATGACAATCTATGGGCAATGGATGGCTAAGGGAATGTAGAGGCTTGCAACAACCCACTTTCAGTGACCTTTAAGAAAATACACCTAGATTTTGAATTGGAAAACCTAGCTACTAGTTTTCTAATGGCTTCATTAGCAAGAAATATATCCTCAATCTCAAGCAGGAAACTACTTATGGCTGAAAATTTCTCCTTTTTACGTAATTTGGGATGGAAAGAAACCATGGATGATTGGGGTTTCAATAGGCCATAAGCTAAGTCTACAAGGAAAGAATATATACACAAACAAGAACTTAACTACAATTAAAAGAAATATCAACTCAAGAGGAAAATAAAATTGGGACTCACAAGATGGTTGCATGAAAAATCCTTACTAGTAGATGTGTCTAATTGTATCTCCTTGTATCTCCAAAAAAAATAAAGTTCTTACATTAAAGAAAAATGGCAAAAATAAAATGAAAGGGAAACTATTTTTAAGGTATTCAACTTAGAGAGAGATACGTGTGGATAGGTGAGTGAATGAGTGAAGTGACAAGGTACTTTCCATCATTGAATGCTTCCTTCAATTTTGCACAAACCAAAATATGTATTGCCACCATCACCATTAATCATCAATAAATACATTTATTTTCCATAGATTTTAAGAAAGAAAAATCATCACTCATATTGCCACTTATCTAGGCATGCATCTTTGTTGAGGTAAGCTTTTAGACCAATGAACTATAAACCTTGAACTATTAACAATAGTTCAACGTTCAAGTTCATTGGACATCACATATTGGAATTGATGCTCATAGGTTGACCAAACTCAAAGATTAGTGACTAATTTGATGAACTTGAACATGGGTGTTCAATGTTCAACTTCACTAATGAGTAGAGAGATCCAAAAGGAAAAGAAAAATGCCAAGCTTAAGTTGACTTGACATAATGAACCCATGAACTTATGAAAATTTGAATGTTGAACTAACATTTTCAAAGTTCAAGTTTAGTCTAAAGTTCAAAACTTGAAAAAGGATGAGGCCTAAAATGAAAGAACTTATTGGCAAGAATTTTAGAGATAATGAAGTCTTGAACTTCTAAACCTTTAAGTTCAATTTCAAGAGTTATTTAAAAGATGAACATTTTGTTAGACAAGTGAGAATGGATATTGTCATGGACCCTATATGTGTAATACTATGGAATCCATAACTTTCTGAAGGGGTATTCTTCTAGAAATTGGTCTCAACATTTATCAATTTAGATATCATTCTCAAATACCCCTTTTAGGAAGTGTAAATATGCCAATGAGCTTATTGATTTTATGTGGTTAGATTGCACTCTCTCTATCTATTTAGATTTTCTCCCAAACTTTATCCTTAGGAACCCCCTAATTTATCTTTCTTACCCTAGTCTTGTTGACCCTAAAGGAAATCTCATTATTTTCTATTATTTCAAAACACATAGGTATTTACAAGGTAGATTGTTCAGTCAACACTGTGACAAGCCACAAAAAATGTTAAACATGTAATATTCATCAAGAATTTAGTGGGTGTCAAGCTATCTAGAAGGAAATACATGATATAAGTTGAGTGTCACATGGTTCAAGTTATTTAATTAGGGAATCTATTCAAGCTGAGTATAATATATGTTGGGGATCATCAGGAAGAATCAACCATGACCGAGCATTGGAGGTTATATGTGCCAAGTTATGTAGTTTTTGTATAAGAGTTTGGAATGGCTCAAAATCTTATGTAAACCATTTTTTTGAGTATGTAATGTGTTTCTAAGATTGAGGTGAAGATCAAGGAGGTGATTACACCTGTAATTAAATATCACTAATCTCTATGTAGTGTAAAGAACTAATTAGAAAATAAGAAAGATTAAATGGAAAAAGGGATGAATGAAAATCATTGATTGTGATCTAGAAGATTCTTAAGATGGCTATGTAAGAAGGCATTCAAGGTTGGATACAAAGTTGTGAGTTGGAGGAATTCATATATGTGAAGTTGAAGTAAAATTGGTGAGTATCAAGTGTTAAAAGAATAAAAGTGATTGAGTGGTGTAGTGATAATACATTGTAGAACACTCACATTGAGGTGATCTGATATTAGATATAGAGATATGTTATCAAAAAATAAGTGCAAATTGAAGGATCATGGTACTATTGAATTCTAATTACTGTATCTAGTTAATCTCCTAACAGAGTGTTCCTAACATACCTATTGTAAATCTCCTAATAGAGTACTCACTTAGTTGTGAAGTTTAAATCCTTTTGTAAAGGTAGACTTAATAATCATGTATTCTTTTGGTAGAGTAGACCCCTCATAAGATAGATAATCAAAAGTGATCAAATTGTATCCCTAATAAACACTTTGTTACTCCCTTCATATTGGTGTATATAGGGTTATGAATAGTCAACTTGTGGCTATCCTAATCCTTAATTAAGTCATGTTATCATTATTATATTATTATTTAGGTAGGTAGGTTGGCCTAGGTGTTATGTAGGATTGTGTCTATTCAACCTAAGCATAATAGGTGTATATATAGGAGGTTGTGAGTCTTATTTCGTCATCAAATTGTGAAGTGTGTTCTGATTGGAGATATTTGGAGGTTTCCCCTCAAAGTGGCTGATTACTCTTAATTAAAATCAAGTATTTCTATAATATTTTATATTATTTCTTCTATTATGCAATTTATTACATTACAAGTGGTATCAAAGCATGATCTTGGCACCATAGAGGCAAAGATTTCTTCTCAACTTTGGGGCAATTTTGGGAAGAGCATAACTTTCAGATTTTAGCGAATTTTTCAAATATTTTTAAAGGGTTTTTGAAGAACATATTAAAGAAGTTATAATCCAAAATTTTGAATAATTGGAGAAAATTTGAGAAAAATATTGTAGAATTACTATTTCCACACAATTTATTGAGATCTTCATATCTCTCGCATCCTGCCAAATTATAGTATATCTTATATTGGGTTTTTAAATACACATTAGAGAAGCCTAAATTAAAAGCTTGGAGAAATTGAAAAATAAAATAAAAAAGATATTGCAAAATTAGGAAAACTCTCTCTCAAGGTAGCAAATTTTGCTTCTTTTTTTGGGATTTTTTTTGAGTAAGGATATCTTGGCCCTAGTAAGTTACAGTAATAAATAAATAAATCAATCAAAGAATTTACATTTCATTTTTGATTTATTTCAAAAACATTGGTTTCCATCATGATGAGGCCTTCAACAAGAGGCAAAAATAATGTTACCACACTGGGAAAATCCTCTAATCAAGATTGGGAAGCAACATAGGATAGTAATCCCAATGAGGAACTTAGTACATTCAAGGAAGAGCTTAAGAGGGATATGTGTGACCTACAAGGGGATACATCAGATATACAAAGCATGTTAATCACCTATATGAATGAAACTAGGAAGGATCTCTCAAGCAATCAAGGTGAAACCTTCAAGTCAACTAATAATGACACAAATTTTATTAATCCTATGGGATCTAGGAATTTTTTTTCCAAAGTTGGATATGCACAAATTTGATTGCAATGATCCTATAACATGGATAAATCAAATGGAGAATATTTCTAAAGTACATCAAATCCCATATGTACAAAAGGTTACAATGGCTTCATTATAGCTAGAACTAGATCAAATTATTTTCTATCATTGGCTTTGTACTCATAGGAGGAAAAAGGGCCTCACTATATCATGGTCTATGTTTATAAAAGAACACCAACCACAATATAGCAATAGTGTGACATAAAACATCTTTAGCCAACTTGCTAAGCTTTAAGAAATAGGATTGATTAAGGATTATACTCAAAAATTCCAAAATCTATTACTAAGAGTGGATACAATTATAGAGGAGACCTTGAATAATTTATTCTTGGGTGGTCTCAAGGATCACATGCAACATGAGGTATGCATGTTTTGTCCCAACTCAGCAAATGAGTTTTTTAAATTGTCACATAGGGTAGAGGAGAAGTTCTTGATTCCTAGAAAACAAGGGGCTAATATTACAAGAGAAAAAAGGATATTCAACACCTTCTCTTCCTCAACCTAGTAGGTTGATTCCACAACAAATTGAAGAGAAAAGAGAAAAAGGTTTTTGTTTTGATTGTGATAACAAATATAGTTAAGGACATAAATGTAGTGAAAATAAATTGTTCTACATTGAAAGTCCAAGTAAGGAAGAAGAGGATGAGCCCATATTAGAGGAGGATAGGGTGTCAGGTGGGGAATGACATGATTCTCAACCAATCATTTTTTTTCATGCACTTTTAGGTTTTAGTGAACCACAAACTCTCAAGGAAGTGGGTTTCTTAAACAAATAGAAAGTCAGAGTGTTGATCAACTCAGGTAGTACTCATAATTTCATCAACAAAAAGTTGGCAACTCTTCTAAATTATTTTATATATCTAGCCCAAGAGTTTTAGGTTTTGATTTTAGATGGGGGCACAACTAGTTGTTTATGGAAGTTTCATAGCATCAAATTATCCATGGAAGATTATCAACTTGATACCCCAATGTATGTAATATCCATGGGTGCAGCAAATATTGTTTTTGGAGTACAATGGCTTACTACATTGGGAACAATTGAGATGAACTTCCAAGAACTATTCATGCAATTTCAATCAAAAGGAAAGGTAGTGGAGCTAAGGGGATTGAAGGAAAAATCCCCCTAGATGGTAAGATCTCATCAAATGCAAAAACTTGTTAAGAAAGGTGTGGATAGATTTGTGGCCCAACTATGTTCATTAGAAGTCTCTCAATCTAATGCTCTTACTCATCCAGATTTACAAGCAATAATTTATTGTCACTAGTGATTCTTGGAAATATGCCTAAAGGAATTCATCCTAAGAGGGATTGTGACCATACAATACAACTAGTTCCAAGGAGCCAACCACCAAACATTAGGCCTTATAGGTACCCACACATACAAAAAAGTGAGATAGAAAAAAATATTGAGGAAATGCTAGAGGTAGTAATTATTAGGCATAACCAAAGTTCTTACTCCTCACCTATTTTTTTGGTGTGTAAGAAGGATGAAAGTTGGCACATGTGTCTAGATTAAAGAGTTCTCAACAAGTACACCATTAAAGATAAGTTTCCTATTCCATTCATTGATGATCTTCTAGATGAATTAAATGGAGCTATGTATTTTACCAAGTTAGATCTTAGATCAAGTCATCACCAAATTTAGATCAAGAAGGAATATATTTGTAAGACATCATTTCCAACTCTTGAGGGTCATTATGAATTTTTGGCAATGTGATTCAATTTTACAAATGCACCATCTACATTCCAAAGTTTGATGAATTGCATTTTTAAGAAGTTATTGAGAAAGCTTTTGTTAGTTTTTTTTGATGATATATTAATTTATAGCAAGACTTGGGAAGAACATTTGTAGCACATAGATCAAGCATTACAATCACTCAAAGATCATCAACTCTATACTAAGCCATCCAAGTGTGCTTTTTGTCTTAAGGAGGTAGAGTATTTGGGACACATTGTTTCACATGAAGGAGTAAACATGGACCCTAACAAAATTGAGGCTATCATGGAATGGCCTATTCCAAAAACTATTAAGAAGTTGAGGGTTTTCTTAGGATTGATAGGATACTATAGAAGATTTGTGAAGAATTATGGTTGTATAGCAGCACCCCTTACAAGTCTATTGAAGAAGGATTATTTTCATTGGAATGAATTTTCTAATGCATCATTTGAGAAATTAAGGAAGGCTATGTGTACAACTCTAGTGCTTGACACTCGAGACTTCACCAAGGAATTCATTGTGGAATGGGATGCTTCTAGAAATGGGATAGGAGTAGTTTTCATGCAATAAGGTCTACCAATTACTTTTGAGAGTAATTAATTAAAAGGTAAAAATCAACTCAACCCTATTTACAAGAAGGAAATGTTAGAAAAACTTCATGTAATTAAAAAATGGAGGCCTTATTTAATGGGTCAACACTTCAAGGTTAAGACAAATCATGATAGCATAAAATATTTTTTGGAACAAAGATTATAGTTAGAAGAGCAAAAAAAATGGATCACTAAGATGTTGGGATATGATTTTGAAATTGTATACAAGAAAGGGAAGGAAAATATTGTGTGCCCTTTCAATATTACAAGAAAATTGGGTGGTAGAAGCCAAAGAAGAGTAGCAAAATGATGTTGCAACAAGTAATCTTATCCAAAAAATAAAAGGAGACCCTAGTGGTTTAGATAAGTTTTTTTTCAAGGGGGATATTCTTTGGTATAAAGAGCACTTGTATCTCTTCAATAATTCCAGTCTTAAACACAAGATTCTCTAAGAACTATATGAGTCCTCAATTGGTGGTCATTTAGGATTTTTGAAGACATATCATTGGGTCAAGCGAGAGACCCCTACCGGGATGGCCATAGAATTTTAGGGGCACCCATAGAATTTTAGGGCCAGGCAGATTGTCTCTATCGAGATCAATATCTCATTCTAGGGCCTTGTGCCAGGGTGGGTGGGGGGTAGAGAGCCTAGTTCCAGGTGCATAAGCATCACCCATCCCCCCTACAGTTTTATAGGGGGAAGGTCTAAAAGGTGATGTTCAAAAATTTATCGATGAATGTTTGGTTTGTCAAATACATAAGGGGGAAACAATAAAGACACTTGGTCCCTTGTAGCCTTTATCTATTCCTAGCCAATGTTTTGAAGAGGTATCCATGGACTTGATCATAGGGCTTCCCAAATCTAAAGGTTATAATTTCATCATGGTAGTCATTGATCACCTCACTAAATATGCATATTTAATTACATTATCACATCCTTTTACAGTAAGTATAGTGGAAAAATTTTTATTGGAGAACATCCAAAATCTACATGGTACACCTAAGGTTATTGTTAGTGATCGTGATCCTATCTTTACTAGTCACTTTTGGAAAGATTTATTCTCATGTTTGGGTACTCAATTGGCTCATAGTTCTTCATACCATCCTCAATCAGATAGACAAATTGAGGTGGTTAATAAATGTTCAGAAGGATATCTACATTATATCACCTTAGAAAAATAGTCTCAATGGGTAGATTGGCTACCTCTTACAGAATGGTGGTACAATACTTCTTTTTATAGCCCATAAAGAATGTGTCCATTTCTAGCACTTTAAGGATATCATCCTCCTTCCATCACATCCTCATTAAAGGTGTCACCAAGAGTTCAGGTAGTAGAGGACCACTTGCTTCATCAACAATAGGTACTTTTTGGACTCAAGGAAAATTTAGCTATGGCACAAAATTTAATGAAACAACAAGCAGACCAACATTATTGTGAAAGAAATTTTGAAGTTGTAGACTAGGTCTTTGTGAGATTGCAGTCTTATAAACAAATCTCAATAAAGCAAAAAAAAAGGAATAATAAGTTGTCTCCAAGATATTATGGACCATACCAAATCATGCAAAATATTGGTAGTGTTGCTACAAGCTTGAGTTACCACCAATAACAAAGATACATCTAGTTTTTCATGTTTCTTGTTTGAAGAAGGTAATTGGGTAGAATATTCCTACTCAAATAGTAGTACCAGAACTTGATGAAGAAGAAGAAGAATATTGGAACTAGAGTTCATTCTTCAAACACATAGGATGAAGCTAAGGAACAAAGCCTTGACTCAGTATCTCATACAATGGAAGAATTTACTAGTTGAAGAGGCCACATGGTAGGATGAGGAGTTCATTCATAAGAATCCACACTTGGTTGGAATTGAGGATAATGCTTCTTTCAAGAGAGAGGGTATGCTATGCCCTTAATATTGGTGTATATAGGGTTATGAATAGTCAACTTGTGGTTATCTTAAACCTTAATTAAGTCATGTTATCATTATTATATTATTATTTAGGTAGGTAGGTCAGCCTAGGTGTTATGTAGGGTTGTTTCTATTCATCCTAAGCATAGTTAGGTATATATAGGAGGTTGTGAGTCTTATTTCATCATCAAAATGTGAAGTGTGTTTTGATTGGAGATATTTGGAGGTTTCCCCCTCAAAGTGGCCTATTACTCTCAGTTATTATCAACTATTTGTATAATATTTTATATTATTTCTTCTGTTGTGCAAGTTAGTTCATTACAAGTTCATTACACACTTTAATATTACAATAGTGAATATTGTTTGAATGTCATCCCCACCATAGTTTTACCTTCACATTGGAGGGTTTCTGCATTACCAAGCCTTGTGTCAAGTGTTGTTTATTTTCTTATGTTTTTTGATCATGTTAGTAGATGTTAGATCTATTATTGCATGGTTGTTTACAAGATTAAGGTTAATGAGGTGTATGGTGAATTTTGTTTAGTATGATTAATATTTAAAGTGGTAAAATTTTTTGTAGATCCTAATTCAACCCCCTCTTAGCATCTCACTTTTTTATTAGAATTTGAAAAATTGATATCAGAGCTCAATTCTCTAAGAAAGAAGTCTAAGCACTTGAGAGTCAAAGGTCTTGGAGATGGAAGCCTACAAACTAGGAAAGGTGATTGAAAATCAAAAGCTTGATTTGCATATTACAATAGAACAAGTTAAGATTGCAAAAGAGGAATAGAGCAAATCCTTGAAAAGAACCAAGGAGATGGAAATCTAGAAAAATGACACGCAATACTAGGAAGAAGTCATTGAAGAAATATGTGACAAAGGTGAATCTAGTGAATCTGATGTAGTAATAATAGATATATTAAAAAAGAATAACAATCTGATATAACTAAGAGTGTTAAAGAGAAAATGTGAAATGCACTCAGTAAGACTATATGAAGTTATGGAAAAAAAGAGAAAAGTTGAAGATGAGAGGGAAATGGTTGATGAAGATAAGAGGCAAATGGCTACAAGACATGATGAAAGGGTTGCTAAAATACAAAGACTGGCATACAATCAATTTGACATGGTCAATCAGTTATTAAGTGCCAGTCATGAAATTGATAGCAAGATGGAAGAGATTGCAACCCTAAGATTAGAAAATAATCAATTAAAAAATGAATTGAGGTCTAAAAAATAAATAAATGAAAGAATGAAAATATCTGAAGAGAACATGAGAATACTTGATGGACAATTAAAAGAACAAATAAGACCTAATGATACTACTAGATTATGTTATATCGATTACCCATCATCTACTAAGAAAGATGAGTCATCAAAGCATGAGGAAGAAAGGAAAGTGTTTGCAAAACCAAAGATCAAGAAGATTTCATGCTATCACTATGGAAAACTAGGTCATACAATAAATGTTTGTAGGAGAAAAAATGATAAGTCTAATCCTAAACCTAAATTTGATGGTTATTCCTTTAATTGCAACAAGTATGGACACTAAGCATATGAGTGTAGATCAAAGATCAGTAAGACACCAGTTATTTTTAGAGTTGAAGGTTATTGCAAAAAAAGTCAAAAGTATGGTCACAAGGCACAAGATTGCATATCTAAAGCAAAACATAGTTGGACACCTAAAAGACAAGTCAATGCAACTAGGAAAGGTAATGCAATAACTTGGAACTACAATACTTGGGCCAATTTTCATTTATGTGGTAAGAATGAACATATTGCAGAAAATTGTGCAAGAAAACATTTCAAGGGAAGATCTAGAAATTGGAAGAACTTTGGTATGCTATACTTTCATTGTCAAAAGGTTAGTCAACTAAGAAGAGATTGTAGGAATCAAGCATTAGCACACAATGATGAAGAGAACAAAGGAAAAGAAAAATTTAGTATTGATGAAGTGAGAAGCCAGATGAATCAAACTTGGAAAATGAAATATGAAGGAAGAATCAATTAAAATGAAGCAATTGAGATCACCCCATCCAATGGATTAGGTGATTCCACCACTACAAACTAAAATAAAGAAGTATGGAACTCCATTTCAAATATTCAAATTATACATCAGTTCCTAATATTGAAAGCATAAAGTCTAAATGAGAATTCTATTAGATACATAAGGACATATTTGTGGTATGAAGAAGAACTAAAATTATCAATTGAGTAAATGTGTTTGGATACTAAGCTGGAAAGTCTATAATGTTTGGATGTCAATATTGACTATCAAAAATTGGTAAGTTGTCAAGAAAACTAATTAACAATGACCAAGTTATGACTTTGGCCAAATTCAAATTGAAGGAATTTTTACAATTGTTGCTATTGAGTTTTGTAGGTGTGGGTAAGACATCCTATGATGTACCCACTCTAGGTATGAAAAATTCTAAAATCACGTTGGTTTCCTATATAGAAAATTTTATCATTCTTTTTTATCACTTTGCATTTGAACCTTCAAGAGAAAATCAATCCTAAGAAATTTATATACATGGTTAAGCTCTTTTGAGAAGATATTAGTGTACATTGTCAACATTAGAAGCAGATTTGTGTGTAGTTGTATTGCAGCAAAGTAAACTAGAGTTTCATGTGATCAAACCCTAATCAAGATTATGGCATCTAGCTCTAGTTGTAGAGAAGATGATGGAATTGAAGGAAAAAAAGGTTAGTAATGTCAAGTTGGTTAGGAATGAAGTATGTAATCCACCTAAATTTAAGGCATACCCTAAGATTGTGGAAAAGGGAGATTCTTCTAGTACCCTATCTTCAATCCTATTGAAATTTATATTGATCCACAATGTAAGATCATGCCACAAGTGTAGGATTGGTAAGGTTGGAAATTTTTTACTGATAAATATATATAAGAACTTGTGTGTGGATGGAAGACTAAAGGATGAACATTAGCATGTTGCCAAGAAAGGTCTCACACATGCTTTGAACTTGCCTAGGATTTTTAAGAGTGATTGCATAAAGATTGCGTAGAGACAAGTCAATAAAATGAAGGTATGTTTGGAAAGAGAGCTAAATGAGATTACTTGGAAGATTAGTCACCATGTCACTGGCTATCATGCTACAAACAAGGTCAAAACCATTCAATTCTAGAGAAAGGAGATTATTGATTATAATATATTGGAAAGTGGAACAAACATGGAATGAAAATTTATTATAGATGTAGAGATTGATTTTTTTGATAGTATTATTGCACATAAATTCTACCGATCTGGCCGATTGGACAGTGTTCCTTGAATGGTTGTGGATGTTATATGGAAGATAGTGAAGAAGGATCATAGTTATGACCTTGCCAACCTACAATAGAAGAAATTGGTTGAAAACATGGAGAGCATTAGGAAGGCAAAGAATAGTATGTATAATTTTGTCTATGTACTTGTCTTCATTTTATTTTATTGTCAATATCATTTTTCTACCATGGGAGATGTAACCTAGCACAAGAAGAATCTTGTCACACAATTGATCAATGGGTTTATTAACCAACTGGGTCAAAATTTTGAAGAAATCTTGGATTTTTATTTTGAGGAGTTTAAGAAGAAAGTGAAGAACAAGACAAGGATCCCCAAATTCTTAGTTCACAAGTAATATAATGATATTTTTTCTTTTGTGCACATAGAAAAAACATATATGCAGTTAGCTATCCCAAGAATAGCATGGTTAAGGACATTAGGCTATGAAATCAATGTTGATGAGGCTACTATAGTCATTACAACACTATTGGATGAACCTATTGATAAATATTCTTAAACATTTGGTAGATATGATAAATGTTCCCAAGAAGAATAAAAAGAGAAAAAGAATGATTAGAAAGTTTGGAAAGAGAACTTGGAGAAGGTGTGGAACAAGAAAAACTCTTGCAAATCACCAATGTAAAAGAAGAAGACATGTCAAGTGATGAAGAGGAAGGTAATGAAGAAGAGAGGTTGAAGGTAAAGGGAAAGCAATAGCTTCTTCCAAGCCATAGGGAAGTAAAAGTAAGAAGGTCACAAAGCCTGTCCCCAAAAACCCAAAGAGTTGCAAGGCTAAGGACAAGGAAATCTATTACAAAAGTGGTCAAGCTTCATAAATGAGTTCCTAAAGTTACTAATATTTCTCAAGGAAAGAGATCGACAAAGAGGAAAGACATCAGAAAATAGGTTGAGTTGAGAAAAGTCATAGAAAAGAAGACAAGAATGTTATAATTCTAGATGATGATGATCATCATGATGATGATAAAGAACAAATTAATTCAAATGACACCAGTTACTTTAAAATTGTAGTACATAAGTCATTGTTAGCCATTTTTGCCCCCAATCAAGGTCATGTCCATGGCTACATTCTTGAATTACTCATTTATTGTCATGTAAGATATTAGGGATATGTAAAAATTTGACTTTCTCTATATATTCCTAAGTCTTAAAAATTTTCTTCATATTGCATGGTATGGTCTTATGATTTCTTAAGTTGCAATCATGTGAAAAATGCATTGCCCTGACACTCTAGTTTATGGATTAACGCTCAAATGTGTTGTAAAGGTGTGAAATAGTCAAGATTGCAATTGCATGGATTCATGAAAATCCGTGTAATGCTACACAAAACAAAGATAAAAAAATAACTATTAAACCATGAACAAAAATAAAGAACCATAGAATTTTATTTATTTATTTAATCATCATATTACAAGAACAAGTACAATGATTAAATCATTCTCAATTCCAAGACCTCAAAATATAAGAATATATTGTCTAAATAAATTTCCATGATGTTGATAATACATAATGAGTTCAGTACAATAATGAAGAACAATATCATTCAAACATGCATAAGTCCAACATATGGACTTTACAAATATCAAATTTAGTTTCAAGAAGTAACTTCAACAGTCTTCCTTAGCACTAGTTATTCAACTTGAACACCTGAAACATACACAAAATGCAACAGAACACAAAAAGAGGGCTCAATACACACTGAGTTGAAAAGTGTAGTCCACCTACATACATGTTAGAATAAACATATATAAAACCATAATGCAGATAACTGAACCAAATAACATAGTGCAATTTTAACATTAACATGCAAGAAGTAACCATCTTCTTAACAAAGCAAAATTAAACTCGCACTAAGAATAACTAGTAAATGAATCATATATATACATATATATATATATATATATATATACATATGTATATATATATATATATATATATATATGTATATATATATATATATATATATATACATATATATATATATATATATATATATACATATATATATATATATATATATATATACATATATATATATGTATATATATATATATACATATATATATATATACATGTATATATATATATATATATATATATATATATATATTGATGTGTCATCACTATGGTGCTAAGATACTGCATCTATATATGGTAAGCCCATAGACAACACATAGTGGGAATTCTCTATGGTACTCATCAAAAGACGCAATGGAGACTTGCCTTGTTCTCTGTACTTAACCTTACTAGTTCAAGTCATAGGTAAGGCTGATTATCTTTTATTTATAATTAACCTTCCCAATTCATCTTAAAATTATCACTAAATTAATTAACTAAATAAGATAAATCGATATTCAACTACCTCAATATACGTTCATTACAGCTATCCTTAAAATACACATCAATCAAATTTTCTAAGAATGCACATGCAATGAATAATAGTCAGATTTCACATGACATTACATTCTTCATCTTTTAAAATCTCATCTTCTACTACCAAAATTTGAAAGTAAACTCAGGTTATTATAACAACAGAAATAAATACTATAATATTATGATCTCGTAAATATAATTAAATTATTACATTAGTTTAATGATATTTACCAGTCGTAGTACTATACTACTTATCTCTATTGTTATAACAAACTAAGCTTATCCTTCAAATTGGCCAAGATAGTAATAAAATGCACATATGATATTCTTTCTTTGAATAACTTATCATCAAACACATATATCATAAATCTATCTTTTCCATTGAATACAATCTCCAATTCAATATTGGACAGAAAAACATCATTAAAATAATAGAATTCCAATTTGCAAACATATAACTTTCCTCTCAAAAACATAATATAAATACTACTAGTATATCTAAAATGCTTCAAAACAAATCCAATAAAATCATATCTAACAAATCCCAACAGCATACAGTTAACTAAATTTTCCAAGCTCTGTTGTTGTTTTAAAATAAAAAGAACATAATTGATGATACCAACTGTTCAAACAAACTCATTCCATTTTGCCAAATTGCCAATTCTGACCCATGGACAACACATTTACTATTTAGAATTTCCAATATACAATCAAACAAAATGTGACATAACATAACATGCTTCCAGTTTACACAACCTCAAGCAACTATTATAATGGAATTCAAACTAAACTTTAATGTTCAAATAGTGTATCGACTGTTAACATGGAAATTTTCAAACATTACAATAACCATAAAAATGCTATGCTATTTACATGTTAATTTAACATTGTTTTGGTTTCATATTAACTATTTGACAATTTTCCTCTGCCCTCGACTGCGGTCATGAGCTGGCAATCTAAAACAAACTCAACACTAAAGTCAAGCCACTCGCATTTACTATAAAATTCCAAGTAATCTTGAGATACGGGTTCTCATAGAGCTCTTCCCAATGGGAACCCAAAACCTATTTGTAATTTCACAACAATTGGCAAGCTAGCTGCCACAACCATGTGTTTCTCACAGAGCTCAGCCCTGTCAAGCCGAATACTCACACATAACACAATCACATTCTAAATAACTATCACAAGCATGAGGCTCTAACCATGTTAAACTTGGAGATAAAATATATGTTTAGGGCAAAGCCCAAATTTATACATATAGTGACACCCGATTTAACTTCTTCATAAATCTACATTCAAAGATGGGTATATGCAGGGATAAGCATTGCACATAGTGCCATGCTCCGCACATATCCATCCTTGAGTGTCAATGCACAATATGTAAAACTCATAATCATTTACAACATGGTAATTGGAATAACTTTGCAATTGCAAATAGAAAGAGAGTAGGGTAAGAAATTGCCCCTACATGAAAATTGAAGATGGAAAATGCTCTACAATCCAACTCGATGCAAAAACCCCAAATGCCAAATCAAATTGATAACAATCTCCACACAGCTGACACATAACAATTCGCAAATGACTTCACAATGGGATGTAGCAAAAGAATCCCAACAATAACCAACATTATGTCGATACCTCAGCAACAAGATTACAAATGTTAAGCCAAGCAGTGCAATGCGGCCTAGTTTTTGGCCCATATTCTGCAAAAAACCCAACTCACAACAAGAAATGGCTAACCAAACCCTTAGTGCCATCAATGCTCATAAACCAGCATTCAATTCAACTATGATACTACATAGGGTCATGCACCAGATGGTTACAAAGCCACTGCCATGTTTGGCTTCCAACAAAATGAATATGTTTTCCTCCTTCATGGCTATCGATGCTTTTTTAGGGTTTCTTAATGCTTAAGGGGTAATTAAACCCTTTTAAAAACAAAAATGTTTATGCCAATCACAACTTAGGGTATTTAGACCCTTTTAAACAAGTATATATATTTTCAATGCAAACTACAGTTTCTCAAACCCTTTTAAAACAAAATGAATACAAGTTATGTAATTAAAACATCTCAAGGTTATATGAAATATAAGGTATTTATTTCCCTTTATAGCATATGCCTATATGCTAAACTAAAAAAAAAATCCAAAGAAATAATTCAATCCCTTCTTAGTCACACGTATGTAAATACAAAGACAAATTCTAAATATATATATCCAGCAAATTAACATTCAAATTAAACATACAATATATTTACTTTCTTTCCAAACCATTCAAACATAGAATGTAGTTTACAATGAGTTGAAAACATAATGAACATAATTGATACCCCATCAAAATGAAAATATCAATATGCTAGTTCAAATCACAAAATCCTAAATCACATTCATAGTTAACAACATAGTTCTAAACAGAAAATACGTTCAACATCAGTCTCATCATTCAAAGACAATAATATAACCAAGTACTTTAGAATTAAAAACATAACAACTGAAGGCCATCTTATACTAGCAATGTCCTAATTTGCAAAAAAACTCGAAGTAGTGGTCAGGCATGACACCCTCCCCCACTAGGATTCAACATTCTCCTAGAAGTTAGTAAACAAGAATGGATGAGGTGCTCTCATCATCTCAGTGTCCTTTGAGGTAGCAAATGTTTCATCATTGGGGTCCCATAGGACCTTTACCTACCTTATTTCTCTCCCTTTTAAACTCATAGTTTTGCTTTGTATGATTTGCACTGGTTCTAGCATAATTTGTCCATGTATAATCTGCAAATTTTTCTAACCAAGCAAGTGAGCAATATCAGGTATATACTTGTGCAAAACTGAAACATGAAATACATTATGAATGCATGAAAGACTCGGTGGCAAGGCAAGTTTATTGGTAATAGGTCTGATCCGTTCCAAAATTTCAAACGGACCCACAAGTCGTGCTGCTAACTTGGATCCCTTTCCATAACGAATTGGACTCTTACATGGTCTTACCTAGAGAAATACTTTATCACCCACCAAGAATTGATGGTCAATTCTATGCTTATCAGCATGTTTCTTTTGTCTATCCTGAGTAGTAATAAGGTGCTCTCTGATCCATTTAACCTACTGCTCCAAATCTTGCAACAAATCAGGTCCTAAAAGAGTCATGTCCTCCAAATTATCCCAACTGAGAGGTGTCCTACAAGGTCTTCCATACAATGCTTGAAAGGGTGCCATACCTATGGAACTGTGATAACCATTATTATAAGTGAATTCAACCAAGTATAGGTACTCCTCCCATTTATTATGTCTATCCATTACATACATCCTAAGCATGTCTTCCAGAATTTGGTTGACACATTTAGTTTGTCTATCGGTCTTTGGGTGATAAGCTGAACTAAAAATTCAGCTAAGTACCTAACTCTCGCTGCATGGATCTCCAAAGAGAAGAAGTAAACACTAGATCCCTATCAAAAATAATCTTTTTAGGAATACCATGTAACTTAACTACCTATTCCATATATATCTTCGCAACCATTGCTGCATTATAAGATGATCTAACTGGAATAAAGTGGGCAACCTTAGAAAAATGATCCACTACCACCATAATAGTGTCATACCTGTGAGTTGTAATAGGAAATCCAGTAATAAAATATATAAAAATGGTGTCCCATTTCCATTCTGGAATATTATGTGGTTACAAAAATCTCGTAAGGTGCTAATGTTCAGCCTTAACTGGCTGACACTCCAAGCATCGAGCCACAAAATTTGCTATGTCTCTCTTCATTCCAAGACAATAATACTACTGCTTAAGGTTAGCATGCATCTTCTTAATACTCGGATGAGCCGAATATGGTGCTTTGTGGGCTTCAAACAAAACCAGATTTCTCAAATCACTCGATTCAGGAACATACACACTCCCTCTAAAAAGCAGTAAACCTTCAAAATTTACTAAATACCCCTCAAAATGTCCTTCCAAGATGCTGCCACTATCAATAACAGATTTAACATCCTAAAACCAATGATCTACAGAAAGGTTCTACAAGATCTTATCCTTAAGATCCATTGTTAGGATCAAAGAAGATAATTTATGTCACCTTCTACTAAGTGCATCAGCAACAACATTCTCCTTCCCTTACACATAACTAATCTCGAATTCATATTCACACAGGAACTCCATCCATCTTCACTATCTAGCATTGAGGTCTAGTTGTGTGAAAAGATACTGAAGGCTTTGGTGATCAGTATGTAACTCAAATCGTTGACCCAAAAGAAAATGCTGCCACTTGGTCAAAGCATGCATGATCACTGCAAGTTCGAGATCATGAGTAGGGTAATTCACCTCATGACTCTTTAGCTTTTTGGACTCATAAGCTATAACACATCCTTCTTGCATCAACACTACCCCTATGCCATCCAACGATGCATCAGTGCAAACCACAAACTCCTTAGCTAAATCAGGGACTGCCAGAACTGGTGCACTAGTCAAACATTCCTTAAGTTTCTAAAATGCTGCCTTGCATTCCTTTGTCCACACAAATTTCTTCCCTTTTCTCTAAAGAGACATGATAGGTTGCACTATTCTAGAGAAGTTTGACACAAATATGCAGTAATAGCTTGCTAAGCCCATGAAACTTTGAACCTCAGACACATTCCCAAGTACTGGCCAATCTACAATAGCCCAAATTTTGGATGGATCTATAGAAATTCCATCCCCTAAAATGATATGACCTAAGTAACAGATCTCTAATTTGAAGAATTCACACTTCAAAGGATTGGCATACAATTTGTTCCTACGAAGGCATTCCAAAACTTGCTCTAAATGCTGGTCATGCTCCTTAGTAGAATTAGAATACACCAAAATATCATCCAGAAATACCAACATGAACTTGTCTAGGAAAGTTCTAAGCACACCATTCATTAGGCTCATAAAGACATAAGGTGCATTAGTTAACTCAAAAGGTACTACTATGAATTTGCAGTGCCCATACCTGGTGCAAAAAGCTATCTTATGAATATCAGCTTCCTGGATTCTAAGTTGATAATACTCAGATTTCAAATCAATCTTTGTAAAGACTCAAGCACCCTTGACTTGATCAAACAAGTCATCAATTCTAGGAAAAGGATACCTGTTCTTAACAATGACCTTGTTTAACTGTCTATAGTCTATGTAAAGTCTCAAGGAGCCATCTTTCTTCTTGACAAAGATTACTGGAGCACCCCAAGGTGATACACTAGGATGAATCAAACCTTTCTCCAAAAGCTCCTCCAACTAAAATTTAAATTCAACCAGCTCTTGAGCTATCATTCTGTTTGGAGTCTTGGAAATTGGTTATGTTCCTGGCACTAAATCGCTCTAAAAGTCAATTTCTCTTCTCAGAGGTATTCCATGAATCTCTTCAACGAAAACATCTAAAAAACTTTGCAAGACTAGATGATCAAGAGAAGAACCTTTAACCACATAATCTTCTAGATCATTTACCAATATGGAAAACAAACTACAACCTTTTCAAGAACACCTCGCCAATTGCTTAGAAAAAATTGTCCACAAAGAGATGGGTCTCTTGATCCCAACAATAACCCTAGCTGATCCAACATCATCCAAACAAGTGATTGTCTTATCCTTGCAATCCAAAATAGCTTGATGTTGTTCTAACCAATCCATTCCCAAAACTATGTCATACGATCCTAAAGGTATAACCCTAAGGTTTTCTCAAGTAGTAAAAGGTTTAGTTTGAATCTCATAGTCAGGAGCAACAATATTAGCGTTCACCCTAGAACCTGATGCTTACTCCACTTGCCATCTATTCCTTGCCTTAACCACTAGAATTCCACTATATGCAACTAAAGTAGAAGAAATAAATGAGTCTATAGCTCTAGAGTCAAATAAAATAGATACTTTCATACCTTGAGTATTACCTTGAGCTTCAATAATTGTGTTTTGGTGTTCAGCTTGCTTCTGATCTAGGTTAGAAAAAACACGGTGGTTCTTGGAAGAATCACCAACTGTCACTTCAGATCTAGCTAGCTTAGGGCTAACCTTTAGCTTGTCCCAATTAGGGACTGAGACTGGTAATGACCGATTTGACCACAATGATAACACTCAACAGATTTCCTGAATCCCATGTTTTGACCAAAAAGACTAGGAGATGGATTATTACTCTGCATACTTTGAGGTGGTTGAGATGGTCTAGGCTACTCTAAACCCTTGGAGTTCTTATCAAACTTCCTCTTCTTGAATTTCCCAACTGAAAATCTCAATTTTGAACTATTCTAAGGAAGCTTTTCATTCTTACTAACATTCGGGGTAGGTAGATCCATGTTGGTTTTGTATGAAGCCCCATGATAGCCAGACTTCATCTCAATCAACTTTGCTCACTCTGAAGCTTCCTGCATAGACACAGGTCTAAAAGTTGTCACTTCCTCTCTGATCTTGGGCATAAGCCCCTTGATGAAATGTTGTATCATGACCTTATCATTTTGTACCCAGCTAAAAAAAAATTCAAGCTCGTAGAATCTATGTTCATAAGCTTCCACTGTAGAGCCAGACTGCATAATCTAAAAGAACTCCTCTGCATGGGCCTAATGCCAATATTTTGACATGAACCTCTCCTTGAAATGCTCTACAAAGAGCTCACAAGTAACTAAAGAAATATCAATTCCAAGCTTCTCCAACTCCTGTTCGCACCACAAGGAACCGAATCCCCTCAAATGCATAACCATCCATCTTACTTTCATGTTACTCAAGTAACGATGTAAGATAAAGCACTACTCAATATTCAGCAGCCAAGCCTCTGCTGCTATACCTTGTTTTCTACCATAAAATAATGACCCTTTCACCTTGGAAAGATCCTTGCGTTGAGCTCTTGCCACTGGATCATCCTCTATAGGAAGGTTAATACCCTGCACAAGAGGTACCCACATATTTTCTCCCCCACCAGGAATCTGGTTATTAGTCTCAATGTTATCAAGATGCTCTAGTATCCATTGAAGTACCATAGCTTGATCTACCTGATTATCTTGGTTGTTTCTAACCCTAGCTTCTTGATCAAACTGATCATCCCCAACAATTCTTCAGTACCTAGGAACTCTACCACGACCCTTGCCCCTACCTCTGCCTCTGCTGGCAAGGTTATCCTCAGGAATGATGTGACCTTGAGTTCCTCTAGTGATGGGAGGCATGATAAAAACCTAAAAACAATTAATGTTTAATAACGCATTGATGACGAGAAAAACCCTATAACCCAAGAGTCCTAGTTATTCTAACTGTGCTCTGATACCAAAAATGTAATGCTACACAAAAAAAATATTTTACAAAACTATGAAACCATGAACAAACATAAAGAACCATAGAAATTTTTTTTTATTTAATCATCATATTACAAGAACAAGTACAATGATTGAATCATTCTCAATTCAAAGACCTCAAAATATAAGAATATATCGTCTAAATAAATTTCCATAAAGTTGATAATACATAATGAGTTCAGTACAATAATGAAGAATAGTATAATTCAAAGACGCATAAGTCCAACATATAGACTTTACAAATATCAAATTCAGTTTCAAGAAGTAACTTCAACAGTCTTCCTTAGCACTAGTTATTCAACTTGAACACCTAAAACATACAGAAAATGCAACACAACACAAAAAGAGGGCTTAGTACACACTGAGTTGAAAAGTGTAGTCCACCTCCATACATGTTAGAATAAACATATATAAAACCATAATGTAGATAATTGAACCAAATAACATAGTGCAATTTTAACATTAACATGCAAGAAGTAACCATCTTCTTAACAAAGCAAAATTAAACTCGCACTAAGAATAACTAGCAAATGAATCATATATATACTGAGGTGTCATCACTATGGTGCTAAGATACTGCATCCGTATATGGTAAGCCCATAGACAACACATAGTGGGGATTCTCTATGGTACTCATGAAAAGATCCAATAGAGACTTGCCTTGTTCTCTGTACTTAACCTTACTAGTTCAAGTCATAGGTAATGCCAATTATCTTTTATTTATAATTAGCCCCCCCAATTCATCTTAAAATTATCACTGAATTGATTAACTAAATAGGATAAGTCGATATTTAGCCACCTCAATATACATTCATTGCAGCTATTCTTAAAATACACATCAATCAAATTTTCTAATAATGCACATGCAATGAATAACAGTCAGATTTCACATGACATTACATTCTTCATCTTTTAAAATCTCATCTTCTACTACCAAAATTTGAAAGTAAACTCAGGTTATTATAACAACATAAATAAATACTATAATATTATGATCTTGTAAATATAATTAAACTCTTACATTAGTTTAACGATATTTACCAATCGTAGTACTATACTACTTATCTCTACTATTATAACAAACTAAGCTTATCCTTCAAATTGCCCAAGATAGTAATATAATGCACATATGATATTCTTTCTTTGAATAACTTATCATCAAACACATATATCATAAATCTATCTTTTCCATTGAATACAATCCCCAATTCAATATTGGATAGAAAAACATCATTAAAATAATAAAATTCCAATTTGCAAACATATAACTTTCCTCTCAAAAACATAATATAAATACTATTGGTATATCTAAAATGCTTCAAAACAAATCCAATTAAATCATATCTAACAAATCTCAACAGCATACAGTTAACTAAATTTTCCAAGCTCTGTTGTTGTTTTAAAATAAAAAGAACATAATCGATGATACTGAGTGTTCAAACAAACTCATTCCATTTTCCCAAACTACCAATTCTGTCCCATGGAAAACAGATTTACTATTTAGAATTTCCAATATACAATCAGACAAAATGTGACATAACATAACATGCTTCCAGTTTACACAATCTCAAGCAACTGTTATAATGGAATTCGAACTAAACTATGATATTCAGACAGTGTATCATCTATTAACATGGAAATTTTCAAACATTACAATAACCATAAAAATGCTATGCTATTTACATGTTAATTTAACATTGTTTTTGTTTCATATTAACTATTTGACAATATGCCTCTGCCCTCGACTATGGTCATGAGCTAGTAATCTAAAACAAACTCAACATTGAAGCCAAGCCACTCGCATTTACTATAAAATTCCAAGTAATCTTGAGATATGGGTTCTCACAGAGCTCATCCCAACGGGAGCCCAAAACCTATTTGTAATTTCACAACAACTGAAAAGCTCACTGTCGCAACCATTTGTTTCTGTCAAGCTGAATACTCACACACAACACAACCACATTCTAAATAACTGTCACAAACATGAGGCTCCGACCATGTTAAACTTGTAGATAAAATATATGTTTAGGGCAAAGCCCAAATTTATACATACAACAACACCTAATTTAACTTCTTCATAAATCTACATTCAAAGATGGGTATATGCAGGGCTAAGCATTGCAAACAGTGCCATGCTCCGCATGTATCCATCCTTGAGTGTCAATACACAATATGTAAATCTCATAACCATTTACAACATGCTAATTGGAATAACTTTGCAATTGCAAACAGAAAGAGAGTAGGGTAAGAAATTGCCCCTACATGAAAACTGAAGATGGAAAATGCTCTGCAATCCAACTCGATGCCAAAGCCCCAAATGCCGAGTCAAATTGATAACAATCTACACACAGTTGACACATAACAATTTGTAAATGACTTCACAATGGGATGTAGCAAAAGAATCCCAACAATAACCAACATTATGCCGATACCTCAGCAACAAGATTACAAATCTTAAGCCAAGCAGTGCAATGCGGCCCAATTTCTGGTCCATATTCTGCAAAAAACCTGACTCACAACAAGAAATGGCTAACCAAACCATTATTGCCATCAATCCTCATAAACCAGCATTCAATTCAAATGTGATACTACACAGGGTCATGCACCAGATAGTTACAAAGCCGCCACCATGTTTGGCTTCCAACAAAATGAATATGTTTTCCTTCTTTATGGCTATTGATGTCCATTTATGGTTTCTTAATGCTTAAGGGGTAATTAAACCCTTTTAAAAACAAAAATGTTTATGCCAATCACAAATTAGGGTATTTAGACCCTTTTAAACAAGTATATATATTTGCAATGCAAACTACAGTTTCTCAAACCCTTTTAAAACAAAATGAATACAAGTTATGTAATCAAAACCATCTCAAGGTTATATGAAATATAAGGTATTTAATTCCCTTTACAGCATATTCCTATATGCTAAACTGAAAAAAAAATCCAAATAAATAATTCAATCCCTTCTCAGTCACACGTACATAAATACAAAGACAAATTCTAAATATACATATCCAGCAAATTCAAATTCAAATTAAACATACAATATATTTACTTTCTTTCCAAAGCATTCAAACATAGAATGAAGTTTACAATGAGTTGAAAACATTATGAACATAATCAATACCCCATCAAAATGCAAATATCAATATGCTAGTTCAAATCACAAAATCCTAAATCACATTCATAGCTAATAGCATAGTTCTAAATAGAAAATACGTTCAGCATCAGTCTCATCATTCAAAGATAGTAAAATAACCAAGCACTTCAGAATTACAAACATAACAACTGAAGGATATCTTATAACAGCAAGGTCCTAATTTGCAGAAAAACTTGAAGTAATGGTCAAGCATGACAATTCAAGCTAGCATTCATGTTTAAGTTGTGAAGCAACAGAGGAAGTTAGTCGCATGATCGCTGGTCAAGTTTTGCCTTAAGAATTCCTCAAAGGGCCCATGATCTTCCCAGACATTGGATAAAAGCATATCAATGCTTGTTGTTTACCTACTTTCCAAAGATGTGTGATATTTAGCTAATGTAGGAAAAAAATCATTTACCATGTGGATGTGGTGGGACCAAACTCAATAGTGGACATCAAAGTGGAAATGTGTTAGAGCAAGTCGATAGAGTGGCATGTCCTGATTTGTTGAGGGTGTTGACTATGACCAAGAGCTTCAGTTATATGGGCATTGTTAGATCTTGTTAGATTAATGGTTATTGCTTTTCCACTTCCAATGTTGCATGAAGTTTAGTCAATGTGGCGAAGTGAGATGATGACGTCTATCATGGTGGACCAGGCAAATTTGAAGTCTCTTCATCATATCATTGTAGGGTATGAAGCACTTTAATGTTAATTAGTATTTCGAAGGACTTTATTATTGAACAATGTAGATAGATTCAATTGATAACACTACATCAAAATGAGCTTTACACTTCAAGTTGTGAAGTTACAAAAGATAAGTGAGCCAAAGTCAAATTTAGTTCATCACATCATTGTAGATGATTAGGGTTGACCTGGGGTTAATGTTGTGAAATTGTGAAATGCTTTTCTCACAATATCATATAAAGTTAAGACTAAACTCAAGTCAGGGTGGTGATGTTGTGGAATACTTGTTTGGATCTTTTCAAGGTTAAATATTGTGATTAATGATTTAGTAGTGATAACTTTAAGAAACCCTCCTAAAAAGAAAAACCTAAAATGTTGGCAAATCCAACATCTTGTGGGCAGGAAAATTTTAATGTTAAGGGCAATTTTTTTGTTCCATATAAAGAAATAAAATATTATATGCTAGCAATTTTTTTCTTGCCCTAGAAAAAATTATTTTAAATGTGGAAAATTATTTTTTTTTCTTGTTGACATATAAATAAATGATGGCTATTTTTTCCCTTGCCATAAATGAATTAATAATGTAAGAGGTGAATTACTTGTTTTGTAGGAAAATGAATAATAATGGTCTTGGCTAATCTTTTAGTGGTAAACTAAAAAATTATTTAATCTGAAAGTAAATTTGCATGTGTATTGGCTAGTGACTATACTAACTATTGAGTAGTCACTTCAAGTTTCAACTTGTGTATTGTCTTAGGTCTATTATTAATAATATTGTAACAATGTTACATCAATGTCACTATTACCTGTATATGAGCAATGTTAGTATGCTAATAGAAACCAAATTTAAATAAAGCTTCTACAAACTAAAAAAAATTCATAAACTTCAAGATAGACTAAGATGAGCTCTCAATTGAGAATATGAGCCATTAATGGGCTCTCTCAATGAGAAGCTCTCTTGTTGAGTAGCTTTGTCTAAATAGATAGGATGTATGCTCAAGCTTATGCTTCAAAAAGGGCTTCAAATGGACTTGGAATTTGGGTGTGAGTGTATGATTTTGATGTAAAATGGCTTCTCAAAATGGCATTATGACTTTACGTCATGGATTGTGTTATTTTGCAAAGGGGAAGGATCCAATTTATAAGCAAGAGGCTTGAGGGATTGAGGGCTAAGATGCAAGGATGGGAAAAAGTTTTATTTATTTCAAGGGTTTGGGTTGTGGAGATATTTATTAAAACTTTTTTAATAAACATGAGGATTAATATTTAATCTTAATTAAATATTATGAGTTGGGATTAGGGGTAGGAAATGATGGGATTAGCCTTTAATCGAAATTAAAGAAGGATTAGAAGACTTTGGAAGAGGTTATTGGTCATAAGGAAATTGGCCAAGTTTTGGGCAAAAAATAATTTTTTTATTTATTTTAGGATTTTTGGTCAATTTATTAATTAAATAATTAATAAATAAGGAAATAATGTTTAAATAAGATTTAAACATTTTTGGGAGGGATTCCTTAATTAAATATTTTTAATTAAGATAAAGGGATTTAATGGCATAAAAATTAATTAATAAATGATGATGTCATCAGGTATTTTTTTAAAAATAAAAATACTTTATTTTTTAAAGGATTTTTAGGTGTCTACATTTTGCCCCTCTTTGATGTGATGCCGCAAGTGGCATGGTATCAAAGATAAGAAAATAAGATGCCCAAGGCTAGAGTAGAAGAGGAGAGAATGGACTGTGAGATGCCCCCTCAAGAAGGCAGCGGGGAGAGAAAGTGAGGCTCGGTGGCTTCTTGAAAAATACAAGAATCTGGGATGAGCAAGGAGACTCAGATTGGATTAAGAGAAGAGGTTTAGTTAGCTCAAACTCTTACTATGGGAGAATGATAAAGGGAGAATGAGAGGCACAAGAGGAAGCAAGCTTAAGATCTCAGGGATTGCAGAGGATGAAGGAGCGGAGCGCTATAAAAAGGAATCCAGGATAGGGAGATGGATGAGGGGATTATAAATCTGATGCAATAGGATTTCAAAGAGTTAGATTGGTGGAAGATGGGTTTTGGAGATCCCTAGGACTAGGATTGTGGATCTCGAAAGATGAGGCTTGGTGGGTTGATTTGGATTGGTGGATCCCTAAGACTAGGATTGTGGATCCCTAAAGCTAAGAGTGGTGAGTGATTCAAAGAGATACTGATGCATCAGCTGGGGTAGGAGAGACAGATGCTGGATATGGATGGGGGGATAATGGAGATGAAGGAAAACCATTGAAGCTTTTTGAGCGGGGGGATACTTCAAAGAGAAGTACCACCATGTAGTTGAGCACTAGATTTGCTATAGGACTATTGGTTAATTGCCAAGGTTACCAAGAACATCAAGGCCTTTTCACCAACCATCCAAAGGATTGACAAACTAACTCAAAAAAATACACAAGGATTGCCCCAACATCACACATGAATCCTAAAGGAAGTAGCGTGGAAACGACACTAGAGAACCCACAAGCAGAAAAGAAAAACAAACGAAAGACCTGATCAAGACCTTATGCTCTAATTGCCCCATTCGCAGCATACCATGATATGGAAGATCATGGCAACCTTGAGGAGGGAACAAGGAGATTGCTTGGAAAAGATACTTCAAGACCCAAAAGGGAAGATCCCAAATCAAAAGAAAGTGAAAATCCAAAAGAGAGCCGTTTGCCAACGAGATGGGTAGGACAAGGTACTAACGGACCAAGATCAGACATGAGGAAAGCTATATCCTGCAAGGACCTATTGGAGAGCACCGAAGCTGGTGGATTTGGATGAGTGATGCGTCTGGCAAGCTGAACTAAGAAAGATAACACTTTGGTGATAGGAAATCTAGCTAAAGGATGCGTTGGAATAGCTAACCAAGATGTGTGATGGGTGCAAGATGCTGATCAAGGACGAACTGACACGAACGCTAGATAGATACAATGGTACTAAGCTAAAGAGGATGTACAAGCTGATGGACCAAGATATGTTACAAATGTACATGTTTGCTCATGTTTTGGTTTTTGTGAGATGGAAATGTTTTTGAAGGATGGGATGTCTATAATAGGTGAAAGGTGGATAGGTAGATGGTTTGCGAAAAGCTTAATTGAAAATGGGGTTTTGTGTGTGCACATGATAGTATACAAGCTAGGATATAGGATTATTTATAGGCTAGAATATGGTACAAACCTTGGATCATTCAAGAGTTCTCCTTCTGGTGTACATAGCTGATAGGCTCCGGAGCCAAAGGAAGTAGTGACAACATAAGGACCAAGCCATGTAGGTTCAAACTTGCCTTTCTTTTCTCGATCTGCTTGGACTTTCATGTTTTCTTTAAGGACCATGTCACCTGGTTGAAAGTGTCGTGGAAGCACCTTCTTGTTGAAATTCCTTTTGAGACGAGTTTGATAGACTATAAGATGATACGTCTAAGAGATCTAGCAGGGTGAGCCGAGCTTCTCTATATTCTTCATCTGATATTTGTCCTTGCAAAGATATGCGCAAGGAGGGAAGTTCAACCTCTATAGGTAGTATTGCTTTGGCCGCATAGACTAGGGAGTATGGAGTTGTGCCTCTGGATGTACGGAAGGAAGTTTGATAGGCCCATAGGGCTGGATTTATTTGTAGGTGCCAATCACGGCCGAAATCATTGACAACTTTCTTTAGAATTTTGAGGAGGGTTTTGTTAGTTGCCTCTGCCTGGCCATTACCTTGTGGGAAATATGGGCTAGAAAAGCAGTGATGGATGTGGAGGGAAGTGCATAATTCTTCCATGTTGATATTTTCAAAGTTACCTTCGTGGTCGGTGAAGATTGCGGATGGGATGCCGAAGCGGCAAACAATGTGGTATAAGATGAACTTGGAGACCTGAACTCCTGTAGCTGAGACTAGGGGGACTGCTTCCACCCATTTAGTGAAATAATCTGTAGCTGTTATTATCCATTTATGTCCATCAGATGAGAGGGGTGTGATAGTTCCAACTAGATCAAGGCCCTAACAAGCAAAAGGCCAAGGTGGTGCAATAGGCTATAGATCCTGTGCTAGAGCGTGCACAAGATTTGCATGCTGCTGACATGGGAGACACTTTCTGACAAAGTCATAGGAGTCTTCTTCAATGGTAGGCCAATAGTAGCCTTCTTGAAGGATTTGTCGCGCTAGGACAATACCACTTGTGTGGGCACCGCAAAGTCTAGAGTGTACTTCCTTTAACACCATTGCGACCTCATTTTGGTCTAAACATCGAGAGAGAGTATCGTGATAACCCCAACGATATAGGGTATTGGCTATGATAACATAGCGGGATGATTTTCAGATGAGGTTCTGGCGTTGGGTACGTGTGAGGTGAGGGGATATGATATCATCATTAAGGTAAGCATGAATCTCATGGTACCAAGGGGATTGGGGACCAACCAAGATACAAACACGGTTTGAATCCTCATTCGCATAGGCGGGTGTGAGGAGCTGCTCCACTAAAAACTCATACTGTGTAGCTACTTGGGGAATTTCCAAGAGTGAGCCTATAGTAGCCATAGCATCTGCTACTTTGTTCTGTATTCGAGGCACTTGTGTAAACTAAAGCTTTGTAAAATGTTGGTTTAGCTGATCAACTAGCTCTTTGTAGGGTAATAGCTTTCCATCTTTGGTTTGATATTCATTTAGGTCTTGCTTGATGATGAGCTGAGAATCACCAAAGATTTGTAGCTCAAAAATGTTCCATTCTACAGCTATCTTTAATCCTGCTATGAGGGCCTCATATTCAGCTATATTGTTGGTGCTAGGGAATTGTAACTTGAAGGCTTTTGTAATGTAATCTCCTTGAGGTGTGACCAACAATATTCCTGCCCCTGATCCATGAGATGTGTATGAGCCATCAAAATAAAGTTTCCATGGGGGTTGTTCTTCAATTAGACAGATATGCTCATCTGGAAATTCTGTGATCAATGGATAAGCATCTATTAGAGGTGCATCAGCTAGGTGATCTGCTATAGCTTCCCCTTTGATTGCCTTTCTATCCACATACTGGATGTCAAATTCACTAAGGAGCATAACCCATTTGGCCAAACGGCCTGTAAGTGCTGTTCTAGAGAGCATATACTTGAGAGGGTCAATCTTGGAGACTAGTTGGATGGTATGACTTAGCATGTAATGGCGAAGCTTTTGAGTTGAGAAAACAACTGCCAAACAAGCTTTTTCCATAGGAGTGTAATTGATTTCATAACCAACTAGGGTTCTACTGATGTAGTAGATGGCTCTTTCTCTGTTGTAGTCATCAAGTTGTGCTAGAAGTGCCCCGAGAGCAGTAGGTGTTGCTGATATGTACAAAATCAGGGGACGACCAGGAACTGGTGGAACCAAGATAGGGGGGTTGATGAGATACTGCTTGAGATGGTCGAAGCTGCGCTGACATAAAGAATCCCACTTGAAGTTCTCATCCTTCTTCAGTAAATGTGAAAATGGTGTACACTTATCTGCAAGCTGGGAGACGAAGCGTCGAACAGATTGGAGCTTTCCTTGAAGAGAGTGAAAGTGTCGTAGTGTCTGGGGAGGAGGCATGTCTAAGATAGCCTTGACCTTCTTAGGGTCGATCTCTATACCTCGTTTAGAAACTATGAAGCCTAGAACCTTGCCAGATGTGACCCCAAAGACACATTTCTTGGGATTTAGCATGAGATGATATTTGGCTAACCTATCAAAGACTTTCTCCAAGTCAGCAAGATGATCCATGAAGGTATGAGACTTGACCAAGATATCATCCACATAATCCTCCAAAATGCTATGGATGAGATCATGAAAAATGGATATCATAGCTCTTTGATAGGTAGCCCCAGCATTCTTTAGGCCAAAAGGCATCATGTTGTAGCAAAAGGTTCCCCAAGGGGTAGTGAATGCTGTCTTATGTTGATCCTCTTCTGCAATCTTGATTTGATTATACCCAGAAAATCCATCCATGAGGAAAAAAATTTCATGTCCAGCAGTAAGATCTACAATCATATCTGTGTTGGGCAAGGGAAAATCATCTTTTGGACAAGCTTTGTTAAGATCTCTAAAATTAGTGCAGATTCTGATGTCACCGGAAGGTTTAGTGACAGGGACCATGTTGGAGATCCACTCTGAGTAGTCGATAGGTCGGATAACCTTAGCAGCTAACATTCTCTCTAATTTAGCTTTGACCAATAATGCCACCTTGGGGTGCATTTTTCTAAGCTTTTGTCTGACGAGCTTGATCTTTGGATCAACTGCAAGATGATGAACTACAAGCTTTGGATCAAGTCCTGGGATGTCCTGATATGACCATGCAAATCGGCCAATGTTCTCTCTTAAGACCTCAAAGAGGAGGTTAGCTTGGTCTTGTGATAGGGATGCAGCAATGTGAACAAGTTTGGGGATCTCTGAAGAACCAATGTTGACTTCTCGAGTATCCTCAATTATAATAGAAGACAACTCTGGTCGATTATCTTGAGGAGGCAATGCTAAATCCTCATGTTCTTCTTGTGGCTCTAGATTTTCTTGCTGAGGGGTTCTCTTTGTTGCCTTAGCTAGTCTCAGATTCACCTTAGTTCCAGTTTTGGGTGTATCGGAACTAGGTTGGGGATTTTCTCCAAAATACCCCTTGGGATCTAGCTTTTAGATATAGGCAGAATCTGGCTTTGTTTTCTTGTCAGGAGTTTCAGCTCCCATGAATCTTAGAAGTGCCTCCTCTGATGTGAACTCATCAATGTGTATGACACTTGGTTGGTCCCAATCTATGAGTTGTGGATGGGCGAGTGGTAGGTCAATGAGGTGGATGGATAGTTCTTGGAGAACAGAGTCTCCGAGGGAGATTTGGTCTAGGATATCGTCGTAGACAATCTTTTCAACTTCCTCAGGAATGTCTTCCATTTCAACAAGGTTGCGGTGAATGTTCGAAAAAGTGTGACAGTTCTCATTGGTGCCCCCAGTTGTGGGTATGCCAAAGCCAAGACCTGACTTTGATTCCCACTTGTGTGCGTCGATGGGGCACTGCATGCCTCTTTCTTCTGGTCCTAGACCACCACCTTGATAGTTCCATTTGTCAGTGATGAGCTTATGTTCTTGGGGATAGTTTTGGCTAAAGTGATCAAGGCGTGCTTGATTTCTTTGAGATGCATCCTTATGTAACCATTTGTTGATATCTAGAGTGAGCTCCTCATGAAGAGGGACTTTCGAGGATACAAAGGTTGTTGGGCCAAAATTTTTGTATTGAGGAGGTGGAATCTCCTTAGCTTTGTGATATGTTGGCCGTCCATGGGCATGTGGATCAAGTGTGAGTGCCTCGACAGCAAATGCATCTGACAAACTATACTCTCCACAACCTTTGTTATTGATCTTCACAGTAGACAGGGTAGAGGCGAGGATGGTTTTTGGGTCATTATAAGTGTGGGATGAGCTGGCGATGGATGTGCCGATATCAATTCCAGGGAAATGGTTTGTATATGATGCTTCAACCGCATTGCAGTAAGCAAAGGGTTCTAGATCGGCATGGATGGTTACCTCAGTGCCTTGATGCGGAAATTTGATGCACTGATGGTAAGTGGATGGAACGGCTTTCATGGAATGAATCCATGGGCGATCGAGGAGGATGTTAAATGGTAGGTTTAGATCAATAACATGGCAAAGTGTCTCTTGGATGACTGGCCCAACCTTGATTGGCAGCAAAATAATTCCTTCTATGGTTCTTTCCAAGTTGTCATAAGCTTTGATGGTGATAACCTCATTGATGATATCTGCCTCAGTATACCCAGCTTGTTTTATGAATTTTAGGGTGCAAATATTCAAGGCTGATCCATTATCTATCATTACTCTTTTCACAGCAAAGTTGGATACCATGATGGCTATGTGAAGTGGAAGGGTGTGATCTGGCTCGACCACGGGTATGTCGGTGGGTTTGAACGATAGGGCACATGAGGATGAGAGGTGTCCAACAAGATTACGAAAATTAGTAGCATTGATATCAAAAGGGACATGAGATTCTATGAGAGCACTGTCAAGGATGTTCTTGTACACAGGACTAGTGTGAAGAAGGTCTAAAATGGAGATTTGGGCTGACATGTTCCCAAGGTGTTCCAAGATATTGTATTGGCTTTTTGATGGAGCTGATGGTGTTGGTGTAACAGGTGGGCCTGCGATGTTAAATTGCGCTCTTCGAGTGGTGACTGCACACTCATTGTTTGGTCCTTGGATATTGATAACATTGACAGAAGGCTCTTTCTCGGATATACAACCTATAAGGCTACCATAGTCTATATAGGATGAAGTGTGGTCATTGTTCTTCCCATGTTGTTGGTTTGGCTAATGGTTGTTGGTGTTCTTGTTGTTGGTTTGGATAGGTGCTTTTCTAGGATTTTGGTTGTGGTGTGGAGGAAAAGCATTTTGATAGATTTGTAAGCCTGCATTGGGAGAGGTTTGGGCACCAATAGTGATTTCCTTCCGATCAATGAGGTCCTGCACATAGTCTTTTAGTTTCATGCATCTGAGGGTAGTGTGACCTTTTACCCTATGAAATTTGCAGTACTCATTATCTTTGTACCATGCAGCTTTGGATTGGCTTGGGTCAATTTGCTGGGTAGGAGAAAATTTGATGAGGTTTTTCTTGACTAATTTCTCAAAAATGACATCCAATGGCTCACCAAGGGGTGTATAGTTTCTAGGTGTAGGTTGGAATCTAGGCTTTTGTCCTGCAACTACATTGATGGCATTAGCTTGATTGCTAGACCCTTGGAAGTTGGGTCTTGGATTGTGGTTTTGATAGCTTTCATTATTCTATTGTTGGTAGTTGATAGCTTGTTGAGTTTTTGGTTGATATGGTGGGTTGGACTGGTTGTGAGAAGGACCAACAATATTCACATGTCTGGTGTCAGTGATGCCATCTGTTGCAACGTGCTTTTTTTTGTTCCAATACCTAGACTTTTCATTGCGATGTGATTGATTTTGGTTGGCTTCCTTGTAAATCTTGACCACACCATCTTTAACGAGTCCTTGCTCAAGGATCATTCCTTTCTCTTTGATATCTTTGTAGGTCTGCAAACAATTCATGGTCATGTGGTGAGCCAAGCTAGGATGGGCATTATCAATAAAAAATTTCACCACATGGCGTTCTAGCAAGGTGCAGGATATGCAGGTGGTAAGGGTTTGCCATCTTTGCAGGTATTCGGCAAGGCTTTCTCCACCTTTTTGCTTGGTGTGGACAAGATCAACTATTGATAGCTCTGTTTCAACAAGATGGGCATATTGGGCTACAAATGCCTCAGATAATTCAGAAAAGTTTTTAATTGTGCCATAAGGGATTCTATAAAACCATTCAAGAGCTGGTCTAGCCAAGATTTTGGGAAAAAGGTGCAAGAGGAAGACATCATTGTATGCTACGTCCTAGCAGTCCATGTAAAATTCTTTGATATGTGTGACAAGGTCTCCTTTTCCTCTGAATTTGTCAAATTTGGGTACCTCAAAGTGTTTGGGAAATGGTGTCATGGTAATGGCTCTGTCAAATGGGTAAGGACACACATTCTCAAACTTGAATGTCTTCAGATCATTCCCTTCTTGGATGGCTTTCAGAGCTATCTTCATTTGCTCCCATTCTGAATTGATAGGTGATGGCTGGGGTGCCCCCAATGTAGGAGTGCCTTGAGGTAGGTATGTGCTGGATGGGGCCACTGAATATGGATGGCTATGAGGGATTTGCTAATAGGGATTGTAAATTGTTTGGGCAGCTGCATGGTGGATGACAAGTTGCTGAGGGGGAGGTGGCGCATATTGTTGCATGTGCTGCGAGGCTTGCTGTTGATATGAGATTTGAGGTTGGGATTGAGGAACATAAGCTGGCTATGGGATAAATGGATTGCTTTGTGGAAGTAAGGTATAAGATGGTTGAAAGGCTTGGGGAAAGGATAGGGGCTTGTGGGGTTTCGCCAATATATGTGGGTTGTGCCCCCATTTGGGATGGTATCTGCAAATAATTGGTGGTTGGCTGGGGTGGTGGATTACCTCCTAGAAGTGGCATTAAAAAGTAGTTGGTAATTGGAGGTAATGGATTAGTTGGTGGTGGAGGTGGTGGGAATTGAAATCTTGGGAATGGAACTGATGGGGTTTGATAGCTTTGTGGTTGGATTTGGAAGCTTAGTAGAGTGATGGCAGGGGTTGGGGTCACTTGGGAGCTTGGTAGAAAATTGGTAGTAGCTTGTGGGATTTAATAGCTTTGTGGAGCGAGGGTAGTAGCTTGTAGATTTGTGGCTAATGGTATTGAGCTCCCAAGACCTAATGGAAATGATGGGATTGTGCTTTGGGCTGTAGTGAACAAGCTAGGGGTGATGAAAGGTTGATTACTTAGCCCCATGGGTGGCATCCCTATTGTATATTGCTGAGGTTGGCCAAAGATCCTAGCACTGATTTGGGAGATGAGTGGATTTGGAAGGCTGGGTTGGGGAGCAGCAGCAGCAATAGTGAAGGGGGTGAACGGTGAGCTGTTTTGGGTAAAGGGGGTTTGGAGCGGAGAGGTATGAACCAAGGATGGAGTGGTGGTGGCTGAGTTGGCTTGCGGCATGGAGATTTCAACTTGGGTGGATGATGGTATGTTTGGGTCTGTTGGATCATATGGATTGGCTGGAGGCTCTTCTTTTGGCATATATTGAGGATAATTTGGATCATAAGAGCCTATGGGTGGTGGTAGCTGCCCAAACAATGGGTGAGATGCATCTAATAATGGAGGGGGTCTTCCAAATTCAAAGGTTCCTACATTTTCCCTTTGAAAATTAGCCATGATTGTCTCGTTGTTCTTATCTATAATGGCATTTACCAATACTACATTTCCTGGTTGGTTCATGAAAGCTTCAATGTTAGTACATGATGGCATAGCTTTCTCTGGGCTGAAGGATGGCTGAGTGCTCAAGGGGGGTGAGGTTGTTCGATCCAAATGATAGGGCTCCATTGTTTCTTTCTTCTTGGCTAAGTGAGTGACGGGTGCCATGAAAAATGCTCCTAGGGATGAGATGCAATAATGCTGATGGATGCAAAAGGGGGAAGGCTTCTCTATGCAAATGATTTCCTAGGTTAAGGCAAAGCTATATGACAAAACCTAAGGAGGATTGGGTTGGACATTCTAACTTCAAAGATATGTTGCCAAAGCACGAAAGGTCTTCTTTCCTATGTGCAAGCTTGGTAGTGATTGTGTCAACTTAAGGATAGACTGATGATCCTTTAGGAAGAACATGAGATTGACCACTTGTGGATCCCAACTTTTAGCTCAAGGTGATGAGGGATAACAAGTGACAAAGCTGGATTACCCTAGACAAAGCTCTGTCAAAGGGATAACCTTGGTGAGATTGATGGATTTGGAAGATTTTAGGAGTGGCAAACTTTTGGCAAAAATGACAACAATTTTGAAGGCTTGGATGTGAGGTTTTGATTGTTGGCTAGATGGTTTGATTCTAAATGAGATGGATGAGCTAATAATTCTTAAGGGGATAACCTAAGATGGCTGGCTTTTCTACAAAGATGACTCTAAAGTTAAGCTTATCCAAGAAGATGTGGAGAAACAGGGGTGTCTAATCATAGAAATCATGCCTAGTTGGTAAGGCATAAGTAGGATTAACTCCTGGATGTTGGCTAAATTTGATGTTGCGCTCTAACTAGGCCTCTTGAAGTGCTTTGTCGGTAGCTTTGTCCTCTACTTTGTGGAGTTTGGCAATTCCTGGGCTTGGTGTTATTTCTTTTCTCTTGGCTGAAAGTTCTTGGTATGCTAGAGATGGTTTGAGTTTAACTTTGTGAAACTTCTATTTGGGTTTGGGTTGCTCTGACATCAATTCCTAAATCTACTTGGCTTTGAGAGATCTTGGTTGTTTTTCTTCAACTCGTGCAACTTTTGGAATAGGCAGTGACTACGCTAAGTATGCCCTAAGCTAGGATTGACCAAGTTTGGCAAACATTTATTAAACAAATAAAATATCAAGCAATAGATACAAACAACCAGATAGAATTTTTTGATTATCAAAAAGTGATACTTGTGCCAAGGAGTTTGTATGTTCTACAAATGTTTCGATTAGTCACCTCAAACACATTAACATCCTAGATGGTTGTCTACAAGGCTGACAGTCGGTTTAGCTAAGGAGTCCTCGATATACCCAAGGTACGTGAGGCCCAAATCCGTAGATGAGACCAAAAAGATGTCACACAACCGAGAGGAGCGGTAACCTGCTTCTCCTCTCTCACTTCTCAAGGGTATAAAGTTCCTTGAGGCTTAGCCCGAGTCACAAAATCTTGATCCCAAGAGAGGTGTCTTTCGATTCACCTCTCGATTCTTATACTCCGCCAGAACACTGGAGTTGAGGTCATCCAAGGGGTGATGAAATCCCCAAGTAGGCCTCCTAAAAAGAAAAAAGGTTTTGGATCCTAATCTTATGCACCCAAGATGGCCTCAAAAGATGACAAGGGGAGAGAAGACTTGGATGACCTTGGGCTAAAAAACACGCTTGTTCTTTTACCAACTGACTCTTATGTGTGCTAATCTAGACTTTGCAAGCACTCATGTTTAAGAGACAATGTTCAATTCCAACTTGAAGCGCCAACAAAAGAAAATCGATCAAAGAATGCAAACAATAAGAAAAGTTAGGGTCAACAAAAGCAAACTCGCGTGCCCAGAGGTCCTCCACGTCAAGTATCGATTAATTTTCTTTAACGCATTCAAGATTGAGTGTGAGTTTGTTTTAAGCCCAAAACAAAAGTGTGTGAGATTCAATTTCAAGTGTGCGCCCGGAGGCTCTCCATGTCAGTTGTTGTTCAATTTTAGTGCCCAAACTTGAAGTGTGATTGATTTAATCTAGAGTTTTGATCATTTAAGAATTTTGATAGAGTTAAAGCAAACATTCAAAGACCAAGTGAGTGAGTTAGATTGTGGAACATTTAACACCTTTTTCAAGTAGACCCATCCCCATAAATGGTGCTAAGATTGCAACCAATGGTTAATATTTGATGGGTGATTAGAAAAGAGGTGAGTCTAAGGAACTACTCAAATTGATTTTTGCAAATTTGTATTTTAACTTAACAAGGTTTCTTAAATGTCCAAAAATCAAACTTTACCTAGATTCCATGTGGAAAAGAGATTTGTTTTGTTCAATTTTTAGAAGCTCCAAATGAAGTTTTTGATATTGCAATGGTTAATTGATCCTTAGAATTCAAGATTGGATTTGTTGTTTTAATCATGCATTCAAGAAAATTTTGATTTTAATCCATGGCATTCAAGAGTGATTTTAGCAACATGCATTCAAAGACAAGTGGTTAAACATTCAAGTGTTTTCTTTTGAGCATTCAAGATTGAGATTATGTGTGTTGTTTTAAGAACTTTGAAGTGCTTTTTTTTAACCTTAGATCATTCAAGATTTTTTTGGACTCAAAAGTGAAAATGACTCTTTGGACTTTGGTTTTCATTCAAGATTTTGTGTTCTAGTTTGCATATTTTAAGCCCAAAAATGATATTCCTAGATTGTTTTGATGCATGAAAAACCTAAGAAACATTCAAGATTTTGCAATAAGACATTTTTTTGGAACAAATAACAAAGCTTTTAGGACAATTTTTGGCAACCATTTAGGACTCTTAGTTTTCATGAGATTTTTTTAAAAGAACTTTAGTGTGCACTTAGTGTTGATTTTCAACCTTTTGAAATGGAAACTTGAAGTTCTTTTTAAATTCCCAAAAATGAAGTGTTCCTAATTTTGCATGAATGCATCTAAAACCTTGATGTTGCAAGGATGCAAATGATTAGATTGGTTTAGTTTCACTTGTTAAAAGATTTTTTCTTTTTTGCAAATTTTTAATTTTTCAATAGATTTAAGTATGATTTGGGGGTTCATTTTAAGCACTAAAAAGAAGTGTGTATGATTTTGCTTCCTTAAAAAAAAATGGCCAAGATCTCCCACACGAAGAAGAATAAGAAGTAGATGGAATAAGAAGAATATAGACAAGAAGAGGAAGAAGAATTTCAAGTTCTTTGTCCACCTATAAGCTTGAAAAATTTGCAAACACTATGAGATAGATTATGAGTTCCTTTGTCTTCTTCATGCTCATGTGGACCTACAAAACCAATTTATACAATCCTACCAATCACAAAAATAAGTAAAATTAGCCAAAATCAGCAAATGACATACAAAACTTGACTAAAAAAGCTAATGAAGATGACCCATGCGGGGTCCCACCGGGCATGCCAAAATGTATATGAGCAATGTTAGTATGCTAATAGAAACCAAATTTAAATAAAGCTTCTACAAACTAAACAAAATTCATAAAATTCAAGATAGACTAAGATGAGCTCTCAATTGAGAATATGAGCCATTAATGGGCTCTCTCAATGAGAAGCTCTCTTGTTGAGTAGCTTTGTCTAAATAGATAGGATGTATGCTCAAGCTTATGCTTCAAAAAGGGCTTCAAATGGAGTTGGAATTTGGGTGTGAGTGTATGGTTTTGATGTAAAATGGCTTCTCAAAATGGCATTATGACTTTACTTCATGGATTGTGTTATTTTGCAAAGGGGAAGGATCCAATTTATAGGCAAGAGGCTTGAGGGATTGAGGGCTAAGATGCAAGGATGGGAAAAAGCTTATGGAGTGCTTAGATTGCATGAGAGGAGAGCACATGGATTGTGCTTCCTTACAATCAATCAAAGAATGACACATGTCACATGGTGAGAGGTTGGAGGAAAGGGGAAGGACAAGTCAACAAAGGAGGCTCAAGGGATAAAATCTTCATAAAGACCCTCATAATGACTTGTAAGAGCAATAAAAGGGCTTGTAAGAGTCATTTATGACCTAGTGGACTTCATAAAGTTTTATGGTTGAGATATTTTGAGGGTGATGAAAGCAATTTCGACTTGGACTTGATTAGGAAGGTTTTAAGCTTGTTTAGGCTTGTGTTGGTGTTTTATTTTGATGTTAACAGTGCTAAAACTACTAGGCGACAAAAGGCTTAGTACCTAGATATCAGTACATACACAACCTAAAGAATAGCCAATTCTCATTATCACTTGCATATGCAAAGTACTAGGACCCAACTTCAACAAAACCTTAGACGGTTTTCTACTCTTTTGGTTCTGTAAAACCAGGGTGGGTGCACCCGGGGATGGTTCAAAGATGGAATAATTGTATGAGAATTATCCTTAGTTTCATTTTGATTCTCATCTCTAAATCCTCAAACATATAGGTAAATAACTAATAAACACATCCCTTGAACAGATATGGCCAAGAAATCTTCTATAGCCCTGCAGATGTTTCTAACAACAATGGCTAAATGAAGCTAAAACAATCCATGCAGGCAAGTGCTGGCCAACTTTGAAAATCTTACAGGAAAGATAATTGAAAATTGATTTTATGATGTATTTTGAAAAAGCTAGTTATAATATACTTCTCTTTTGGCTGAAATACTTTCGATCAGTGCCTAATTCATTGGGAATTCAGAGTCAAGTAAATTCTTAGATCTAATTTGTTGCCTTGCAACGAATTTTCATCAGCAATTCTTACCAGAATTTATCATTCAAAAAATCCTTATTAACACCCAAGCAACCTCATCACATTCATCAAAGCCTTTACTTAATCCATTGAATTAACAGCAATAACAAATGGATGTACAGTCTTACTAAATTGCAATCAATTGCATAAGCTTTTACTCACACAACATCAAGGTAGCTAAGTATTCAAAAAGGAGACAAAATTCAGAGAAGAACAGATATGGGGACAGTTCATAATTTGTATTCATTTCCTTTGAAAATGGTATATCCTTTACAAAAGACCCTATATGAGGGATTCTGGGATTGTCACTCAATATGAGGCACCTTAGTTTGGAGGCAAAGTGCCTATCAAATCTAACGAAGCTAGCATTTTCTGCTTCCCAGGTCATGTCTGCACTCCATAATTGGACTGGCAGTGCTTCCCCTTCTTGTTCTCTATTTAAAACCATTTCTTTACCAAAATAAGTGGCCCCTTTAAAAAGAAACATATGCATCAGTAAGGAATACTGACCCCAAACCTTTTCCACCTTGCCCTGTGCAATCCCCACCAATCCATGATGAATCTCATTTGCCAAGTAAGATGCAAAATCAAAAATTATTTCCACACCAAAAGAAGAGATTTGGGTGATCATATACATGAAGCTCACCGGAATAAAATCTTCTTCGCCCTCTCCGAAGACTCTGCACAGGGTCCTATATATCTCCACTGCCCTGGCATTAAAACATGATTTCTTGAAGGGCTCTTTAGAAGATGATGTTATGGTTGGGAGGCCTCCAATTCGGCCTATGTGGGCTTTCAGTGCACCCTGTCTAACTACATCCCTCTTGGATATATATTCTTTTTCTAAATCTATCAGATTAATGGGCACATGATACATGGTGAGGGGTCCCAGACTGAAAACCTTCCTAATTTCCTCGGGACTGATGGTGACTAAAGCCTCACCATCTATTCTTCTCACTACCTTAGTGGCTTGGTCATAGTTTTTTGCTATGGCTTCAAGCAGGTCAAAATCCATAAACACGCTGGGGACAACAAGCTTCCCAAGATCAAAATTCCAAATATTGGCATGAGGGGCATATAACTTTCTCTCTGCAAACCATTTTTTGAATAAACTCAAACCAGTTTGAGAAGTTTGAGCATCCCAGACCCAATTACCCTTATCATACAATCCATCAGCTACCCTAAGCCTAGGGTTGAGTGAGGTTAACCTCTTAACTTGCACCGTTTCTACAATAGATTCAGGAAGTAACTCAAGCAAATCATCATGCACATTTCTATCCAGGTAGTTTACTGCTCCTGTAAATCCCTTCTTAGGAGGCATCTTGGGCTATCCTTTTTAAAACTTAAAAGCTCACGAAGATGATGGCAATTTTACTTACTTGAATTCTGTCTCAATTCTCCTTTGTATTCCTGCAAAATTTCAGCGAACAAATAACTTGACAATTTTTTATCAACCTTGGCACGCTTTTCTTTCAGTAATAGCTTCTGCACAAGAATGGCTTCAAATCTTTTCTCGCGTGAAATGAAACTGATGCAATCTCTCTGTATTATACTCTGTTTTTCCTCACGGACGAAGCTTTCTTGTCTAATTAATACAGAGAGTGGCACTACATTTTTTATTTAAAACTGCATCGTTGATCTTCAAAGATCCTACGATCATGCGGTACAAAGAGAACAACTAGGAGTTATATTTGCCATGTCAGTTATTTTACCCAATGAGAGCTTGCCACGTACATAATTCTTTCTTTTGATGGTGCTTACATTTAGACCCACTGACGATGGAGAACACGTGTCAGCATGTCGCTACTTCGTTATGCATAAAGAACAAGTGCCTTGCCATGACAAGGCAGCGACAATCGTTGATCGGATCAAGAAATGATCGAAAGATATGCTACAGGACTTCTGAAGAAAGAAGGCGGTGGGCCCAACTTGCTATGTCGCTGTAATTATCTTCCTTGCAACCTTTCATAGCGAGGTAGCGAGCTCCGCTGATCTACTTCAAACTGACGTTCAAGATTTCTTGTACATTTAGTCAGATAGGTATTAATGAGAATCGGATCTCTGCATAGCTGGCACATGTCAAAATTTATCACAGTCATCTGTCATTACACGTCATCAAAGATCTTGCCGATCTTTTGCCATTTTACAGGGCCTCGCTAACTCGCTAACGGTGAAGCACCTCAATTTTCTGATAGCGAGGTAGCGAGCTTCGGCACATTAAAGGATTCTGTGCCAGAAAATGCAAGGGGTACCCAGTAATTACTTCTGTTAATTAAAACTGATTCTGACAATGATATTTATGACTGGTCATGCTACCTGGTGTAATTATGATACAAGCAAGATGCAATGTCATCATTTTTAGATTTTCACGTGGCCTCGCTACTTTGCTAACGGTGAAATGCCTAAATTTTCCGATAGCGAGGTGGCGGAACTTCCGGAAAGATCAACATTCCGGCTCCGATGTCAAATATTCTTGTGGGTCCCTCTCCCCCTTTTTTATGGCGAATTGCAAAGTGTACCTGCACAATAAAGCATTTAATAAGCAAATCTCTGATCGCCGCACCTTCACTTCATGGTCCCACCGCTTAAAAACTCAACACTCGCTATCTCGCTATACTTAATGAGCATGCAACTCTCAATAGCGAGGTAATGCCAGCGGTAGATCTAATCGGATCTGACGGTTGGGACAAATAGGAAGAAAGGTAACCCGGGAGAAAGGAAAAGGAATACGAAAGCATATTCGCTTCTTTTGAAATTTGAAAATTTCGCGCCCGACCATTTATGAATAGGGATGAATATAGGGCTTATATGGAAAATATTTCTTATAGATGGTTTATCCAAAACCTTATACTTCACTTAGACATAGAACATCTGACTTTTCTATGGTTTAACTGAAAAAATTTTTACTGCAGAAAAAGTCAGACCAACAGTGGCTCTGTCTGGGGATGATAGACGACTTGAGTCTATGCAAGGATTCAGAATCTATGGGAGAGCAGACCACACATCCGGGAAGTGACAACTTCTTCAGAGAGCACAGAGCAACACACAAAAACAAAAACTCAGACTGTACAAGGATTTACAGAAAACAAGACGCTAGGAAAACCTAAAACTAATGTTCATGGAAGAAATTAAGTATTTTTTCAAGAAAAATACCTCTTCAAGAACTGTCCATGAACTAGAAATTCAAGAATATTATCAAATACATCTTTGATTATGTAGGAATCTTCACCCCAAGCATTCTCAATGAGATATGGGCCTAACCAAATGGGATCAAATTTGCCATGTTTTCCTTTATCTTCAATTCTGGCATTCCACATTAAGACTAGGTCTCCATTTTCAAATTTCTTGTTTACAGTTCTTTTATCATAGAGTGTTTTGACTTGTAACTGCAATTTTTGATTTCTCAGAGATGCTTCTCTTCTGGCTTCGGTCAATCCTACCAATTCATTCTTTCTTTCTTTCATTTCATCAGTAGTATCTTCATCATATGACTGGATGTAATTGTATAATCCCATCAAATTGTTCTGGGGCATTCTAGCTTGAATTCCATACACTAAATCAAATGGAGCCACCCCAATTGCCTTCTTTACAGTTACTCTGTCAGCCCATATTGCCAACTGTAACTTGGAATCCCATGCCCTTTTATTATCGTCCAAGGTTCTCTTAATGATTTTCAACAGGCTTTTATTTGTGGACTCAGCTTGTCCATTCCCTTGTGGATGATATGGGGCAGATGTTGTTCTTTTCATTCCATATTTATCACAAAACTTGATGAATTCCTCAGACCTAAAACACATAGCATTATCTGTGACAACTTTCTGTGGACATCCAAATCTGGAAATGATATTATTCAATAAGAAATTATTTACCACTTTACTCGTTGCATTTCTGGTAGGGATAGCCTCTACCCATTTTGTAAAGTAGTCAGTAGCAACTAGAATCCAAGAATAGCCAGTACTGGACTTGGGAAAAATTTCTCCTATGAAGTCCAGACCCCATTGTTGAAAAGGTGCTTTAGTTTCAACTGGCTTCAGTGGAGTATTTCCTGAGAATTTCAGCTTCCCAGCAAATCTCTGACAAGGATCACATTTCTTAACCATAACTTGAGCATCTTTGAACAAAGTGGGCCACCAGAAATCAGCTCTCATTATCTTATGCGCAGTAGTTTTGGCCATGTAATGTCCTCCACATACTCCAGCATGCATTTCTTTCAAAATCTCTTTTGCCCTTTCTCTGTCAACACATTTCAACAGAACTCCTTCAAAGTTTCTCCACCATAAGTTATTTTGAACAATTACATACCTGATGGCTTACAATTTAATATTCCTTTTTTCATTATCAGGCAGATGGGGAGGAACTTCCATATGTTGCAAATAATGTATAACATTAATGTACCAGTCACACTGGTCCATGTTGCATAAATCAGTTCTGAAATCATCATTTACTAGGTTTCTGTGATTAGCTTCCAGGTTAGTTTTGGCCATAAGTTTGGCCAAACCTTGACCTCTTACTAACTTAGTTATCTACATATCAATGTTAAATTCTTGGATTCTATTGATCCATCTGCATCTCCTTCCTGACACTTCCTACTGAGAGAAAATATCTTTAACTGCAGCACTAGGTACAAAGGCAATAATAGTAGCACCTACCAAATAGCTTCTAAATGCTTTTACGGCCTTTACCAAAGCATATGCTTGTTTTTCATTTATTTCATACTTCAGTTCAGCATGCTGCAGGGATTTGCTAAAAAAGGCAATAGGCTGTTCATACCCTTCTTGGTTTTTCTGTAATAAAACTGCAGCCACAGTATGGAATGATGCAAAAGAAAAAATATGCATGGGTTTTGTATAATCTGGGGTCCTCAACACTGGAGCATTTTTTATCGCAGTTTTTATATCCTGGAATGCCTGTGAAGGTTCACCATTCCAATCTATAACAGCTCCTTTCTTGAGCATTTTTGAAATGGGTCTACTGATTTCAGCAAAATTTGTAACAAACCTCCTCAGAAAATTAACCTGGCCAAAAAAGGACTGTATACCTTTCACGTTTTTAGGTTTAGGGACTTTATCAATAGCTATTACCCTTTCTGGGTCTCTTTTTACCCCATCCTTGGACACTATGTGTCCTAATAACTTTCCTTCTGTGACCCCAAATGAGCATTTCTTTGGGTTTAGGGATACCCCATATTCCAGGGCTTTTATAAAAAAAAATTCTAAATGTTTGCAGTGATCTTCAGCCTTGTTAGAATACACTGTAAGATCATCCTGGTACACAACCATAAATTTGTCAATATATTCATGAAATGCTACATCCATGGCTCTTTGGAAAGTAGCTCCTGCATTAATCAAGCCAAAAGGCATCCTCACATACACATACGTTCCCCAAGGGGTTGTGAAGGCTGTTTTGAACTGTTCGCTTTCTTTTACCAGAACTTGATTATATCCAGAAAAGTCATCCATCATTGACATCAATTCAGAGCCGGTCACTTGTTGCAACATGGCTTCCATATTAGGTAAGCCATAATTATCTTTTAGAGATGCAATGTTTAGATTTCTAAAATCCACACAAAGCCTAATATCTCCATTCTTTTTTCTTACAGGAACAAGGTTTGAAACCCAAGTGGAATGCCTAATTGGTTTGATTATTCCACCATCTCTCAGTTTTGTCAGTTCTTCCTGCATTTTTGGGGCAAGGGTAGGATTGATTGGCCTCTGCTTTTGCCTGAAAGGTTTTACATTTTCTTTCAACGGTATGACATGCTGGAAAAGGTCCTCCCTATAAGCTTTAAGGTCATCATATGACCAAGCAAAAACATGCCTGTACTTTCTAAGTAGGTCAATCAATGCTTTTCTGATTTGAACTGGCAGATCTTGGCCGATGTAAACCTTTTTAGGGATTTCATCCGTTCCCAAATTCATTTCTTCTATCTCTTGCGGTTTGGGGTCCTTTATTTCCGATCTTACTCTGTCTTGGTTATCAAAAATGTTCTCCAAGACTACCAACCCCTTAGGCATCTTATTTGTTTTTAATTGCATGATTTCTTGACCAAAAATGGTTTCCTTCCCATTTATGGTTTCAATCAGTCCATTGCAGTCCATCTCCTGCCCATGGTATTTGTCTTCATTTAGCAAAAAATTTGTGATATCTTTGTCATCTTCAAACACCTGCCAATTGTCAATGTTGTCAGGTATAGAAGGTTTGTTTTGAACCTCAATCTGGGAGATTCCTGCAAATGATATTTCTTTTGGTTTGATAGCTACATTGGCCAGAAGATCAGCCATTTTATTCTGGGTCCTATCTCTCCATGAGATCCCAAATGCATCAAAGAATTCTATTTGATCCCAGACCGCGTTTCTATACTGTTTTAATCTCCTATTTTTTGAGGAGTATGTTCCTTTAATCTGAGAGATGATCAATTCAGAATCCCCTATGACACACAATTTCTTAATTTTGTGGTGTGTGGCCACTTTGGACCTAGCAGCAATGCTTCATATTCAGCAATGTTATTAGTGCAAGCAAACTTCAAGGTGAATAAATACCTGAAGGTGTTATTTTCAGGGGACACAAAGACTACACCTGCCCCTGCACCCTCTTTAGAACTAGCCCCATCAAAGAACATTGTCCACAATTTTGGTGAATTCATGCAACATTCAACCTCATTTTCAATGATATCAGGTAAGTTTTCCACTTCCTGAATAATTAATTCAGCCCTGAAAGCATTAATCCTAGTGTCTAGGAAACAGGTGGTATCTTTGTCAATTTCTTCACCTAAGATGTGGTTAACCCTTGGTTCCCTATTTACCCTAACAGCTTTGTCCCCTATATGGAAAGTGGCATAAGTAAGGTCACATTGTAGGCTTCCCCCCATGGCGGCACTCCATTTTCTAGAAAGTAGCATCCCGTAGTGTGGGGGTATATCCACTACAAGGACAGACATGGTTAATTCCACCTCAGGAAATGCAGCCAGTTTGAATGGTAAGGCATTTATAGTACCTATTACTGGAACCTCTCTAGCATCCATCCCTTGGCATCTACCTTGCTTAGTATCCACCTTCAATCCTAGGGCTTCCATTACTTTATAAGGCATTATAGTGTTGGAAGCTCCAGAATCTATCATACAATTTTTCAAGGTTTTCCCTTTTATGATTAGACTAAGGAAAAAAGGATCAATATCTTGTATGAACGCAACTGATGAATCATCTAAGAACATCTGAGGAATCTGGGATATAATACCATTGTCCTCTATTATTAATGGGGTCTGTTGGGCTACAGCTTGATCATCAATACTATTGTTGTTTGCTATTCCACCCAACCATGACAAAGCCTTATTTTTATGCTCTTCAATTCTAAAAAGTTCAGACAAGGGTACTTTCACAGTAATTTGAGATAACATGGCAATCATATCAACAGGTTCAACCACAGTAGGTTTTACAATAGTACCTGGAATCGGAGTCTTTTGAGTAGTGGGTACCACTTTTAGCTTGACAACATCCAGTTCTGATTTCTCTGGTTGCACTACGGTCTTTGTTGCTTCACCTTTCTGAAATTGAACCTTCTTTTTTGGTTCCCATTTCTGACCCTTGTTCTCCTTGATCTTAGACACATCTACACTGGCTTTCTTGTGTTGATCATCTGTCTTATGAGTGGTGTCTTTGATGAACATACTAGATGGCTTTCCTGCCTCATTATTTATTGCTCTATTTCTCAAATTGTAATTACTGTGGACTTGTGAAATCATTTCGGCTGTAATTCTATCAATTTCCTCCTTGGAGGGGATTTTTAGGTTTGTGAAACCTACTTCAAAAAATGTATTGCATACCTTATCTGTATCATTCTTTTCATCATCTAAAAATATTTGCTGATGATGTAACTGGTAAGCAATTCTCTGGCTGGTAACATCATTCTCAGGTTCTTCTGAATCAGAGTCTATCAAATCATCAGATGTGTTCGCCATATTGCAGCTTATATCATCATGGTTTTTTTCTTCTGTTTCTTCTTCTACTTGCACTCCTTGAGCTTGGGCGAACGACTGGGCAACAGCACAATAATCAGCAGAATGAGGTGATTGGCATATAATGCACCAAGGTACATCATCATTCATATTTACAGTGTTCCTTTGCAGGGGGTCTGGGGTACCCTTATCTTTCATATTTTGGATCTGGTTAGGAACTGGTTTACCATCTTTCCATTGGGTGGTGTAAGGGTAATTCTGCATCCTAGGCTGTCTATTGAAATTGCTGTTATTCACAGGGGTTCTCTCAGTAACATTTGTCTTATTGAAAATAGTGGGATTCATCTTCTTGAGCATTTCTAAAACATGGCCTATAGTAGGTTCTTTAGGCCTTTTTCCTATGGGAGTTTTGTCACCTTCCCTTTTATTATTATTCTTAAGGTTGAAAAGCTTAGGATCATCCCTCCTCCCTAATTTGCTAGAGGCCTTTCTATTATTTTCTATATTCACTGCAACTCTATAGGCATCTCTCAAAGTTTTAGGATCCTTATCTCTCAGTTGGTAGGCCATTTTGCTATCAAAGGCATTGAAATAGGTTGTAAGACAGACGTCTTCATTTAACCGCATAAACTAAAATAGTTTATACATCCCTTTCTGAAATCTCACATTGAAATCAAATGTGGATTCATTTGGATTCTTCTTGATATTGTTGAACTCATTCAACATGAATCCTGCATTAGTATTGTCCCCATATTGTTCTTTGAACAATTTCTCCAAATCACTCCATGAAGTAATACTATCATCAGGCAACCTCCTAAACCAATCCCTTGCATCCTCTGTGAGTGAATGTACAAATAATTTTATCACCATGTCCTCATGTTCAACTTCATAATCATTGAGCATGTCAATGAAAATTCTCAAATGTTCTTCACCAGTAACAGCATTATTTCCAGAAAACTTAACCACTTTATCCCTTAAATCAAAAGATATGGGATGGGGGGCACCAGGAATATCGGCAAATGATATTTGTCTATATTTTTCGAGGTATATAGGCTTCTTCTGGAAACCAGGAGCATTAGAGGTACTAGCTGCATTAGCTTGAGTTAGGAGAGCAGCTTGAGATAAATGTGGTGGGACAAATGGGACTTGAGTGCCAATATTAGAAGATGAGGTAGGAGCAGATTGGGGTGCTTTCTGAGTCGGGATTATGGGAGCATTAACTGGTGCAGGATTTGTAGGTGGGATAGACAAACTAGGCCATGAATTCAATGCAGAATTAGACTTTATGAATTGGATTTTCCTTCTGGTTTCTGCGGCTTGAGCTTCATTTTCAACCTTCTCAAGTTCTTTTGCAAGGTCTTCCCTCTCCTTTCGAGCCTTCTCTAGTTCTAGATCTAATTTTGATATGGAGGGTTGTATAGGTTTGCTCGGTATGGCTTGATGCTCATTTATTTGGATTCCTATAGCCTTGCCTTTCCCTTTATCTGGAACTGTTCCAGTGGGCTCTATTGGATTAACTTGAATGGGTTTATAAGCTTGAACTTGAGCAATAATTGGTTCTTGCCTTTGATTTAGGAGTTTTTCCTGTTGTTGAACTTTAGCTCTTAAATTATCAATATTCCCAAAGACGTCCTGATGGAGAGTGGGGGTATTCTCTTCTAATTTTTTATTTTGCTCTTTCAAAGCAGCCATCCTTCTTAGCAGAGTATCTCTTTCTATTATTGCATCCAAAGTGGCTCGCTCCCTTTCCTTTTCAAGACGGATGCGTTTAGCTTCTTTCTCAGCAATCCATTTCTTCAAAAATCCTATTTCAGATTGCACTTCTTTAGAATCAGCAGAGGTTGCCTCGGAATTAGCAGGATCATCTAGATCTATAAGGTTTGGTTCCATATATGGGGCTACTCTAGGATTAAAAAGGGTATCAGATGAACTCCTAAATCCTAGCCTACAATTTATATCTACTGTAGGCGCTGGTCTTGGTGAAGCAATTCCCATAGTAGATACGTCTTTATCTTGAAAAACTCTCTGATCTGGTAATGGGGTACTGAAAATACCTCCTAAAAGTCTTGTATTTTCGGATTCAGAACTAAGCGAAGATGATTCTCTTGCTATTATCGGTTGATAATGGGAATTTACGAAGGCATTACCTCTAGGCTTCCAAGTAGGATTTGGATCTATTCTTTTCTTATTTTGGTTCTTCCTACCACCTTGGGGTAAATCAGTATACATTGATACATCGGGATTGGCTCTCATGTAAGCCCTTGTGTTTTTTCTCTTGTCAGCCATATTCTCCTTTTGTTACAATAAGCACTAGCTTCAAAACCTTGACTGAGTCACCACCCTTTTTTGGGAAAATATAATAACACTTCTTACTGAAAGAAAGAAAACAATACACAAGTGGAAACAGAAATACGGCACAAAGAGATCAATCACTGATGTTGTAAGACTGCAACTCTTGCTTGTTAGATAAGACACTCGGATAAGCTGGATGCGTCAGTGTGTAGCAATGGTACTTGGGTTTATATCTTCTTTAAATTCTCAAGTTTTGACACTAAAGATTCCCCTATAGCTACGGGCAAAATAAAGATCACACGACACAAACTTACTTAGTAAGACTAAAGACAACTGCAGTACTTTTTACAGATATGTTAGAGATTCCCCAGCAGAGTCGCCATTTTGTTGGTGTTTTATTTTGATGTTAACAGTGCTAAAACTACTAGGTGACAAAAGGCTTAGTACCTAGATATCAGTACATACACAACCTAAAGAATAGCCAATTCTCATTATCACTTGCATATGCAAAGTACTAGGGCCCAACTTCAACAAAACCTTAGACAATTTTCTACTCTTTTGGTTCTGTAAAACCAGGGCGGGTGCACCCGGGGATGGTTCAAAGATGGAATAATTGTATGAGAATTATCCTTAGTTTCATTTTGATTCTCATCTCTAAATCCTCAAACATATAGGTAAATAACTGATAAACACATCCCTTGAACAGATATGGCCAAGAAATCTTCTATAGCCCTGCAGATGTTTCTAACAATAATGGCTAAATGAAGCTAAAACAATCCATGCAGGCAAGTGCTAGCCAACTTTGAAAATCTTATAGGAAAGATAATTGAAAATTGATTTTATGATGTATTTTGAAAAAGCTAGTTATAATATACTTCTCTTTTGGCTGAAATACTTTCGATCAGTGCCTAATCCATTGGGAATTCAGAGTCAAGTAAATTCTTAGATCTAATTTGTTGCCTTGCAACGAATTTTCATCAGCAATTCTTACCAGAATTTATCATTCAAAAAATCCTTATTAACACCCAAGCAACCTCATCACATTCATCAAAGCCTTTACTTAATCCATTGAATTAACAGCAATAACAAATGGATGTATAGTCTTACTAAATTGCAATCAATTGCATAAGCTTTTACTCACACAACATCAAGGTAGCTAAGTATTAAAAAAGGAGACAAAATTCAGAGAAGAACAGATATGGGGACAGTTCATAATTTGTATTCATTTCCTTTGAAAATGGTATATCCTTTACAAAAGACCCAGAAAAACCTTCAGAGAAGAAGCACAGTTCTTTCTACATTCATCCATATCTCAGAAATTTTGACAGAAAAAGTATACTATAAATTTCTTTCCCAAAAATGTTTGGACCAAAAATAGAACTAAGCATAATACTTAGTGAAAACCAAATTCGGACCCCCCTTTAGCCTTGGGATCTCACTTAAATAATGTGAGATGCAACAAGCTTCAGGCTACAGTAGGTGACAGGTGTCCTCCTTTTGAAAAACAAAAAACAAGAATAACAGAAAGGTTGATTACAATAGCACTTCTTGGCAGGTCCCTTTCTGTTATGCTTCTTGGTTGTTATGATCTGCTCTCGCAATCATTCCTCATCTTCAGAGTACATACTCATAAGGTCTGCAAGTGATGTATCATCTTCTATTACATGCAAAATCACTTTAACCTGGGGATTTTCTATGTCATCATTGCTGACTACAAGAGTAACTATTACTCTTACATCTTCCTCGTCATCGTCCCCTGACATCTGTTCACTAAACTGATCTTTCCATCTGTTAAAGGTATCATCATCTAGCCAATCAAAACTTAGGGTTTCTCTTTATATATTTATTAAAGAATTGGCATTTTCTTCTAAATCATCGAATTTTTTTCTTATATCAGCATAATACAATTGTATTTTTACCAGCTCTTCATTTGTCTTTGCCCAAAACCAATAGCCAGTCTCACTGATGATGTTTGTTATTCTGTTATCGAATAATTCATCCATTTCCCTTTTCCATTTGTCCTTTTCCTTTACTGTATCAATAGATTCTAAGGCACAAGGAAATAGGGTGAATTTTTTAGCAAGATATCTTGAAAAATAGAGTATCAATTTCCTCTGTAAAGAATCTCTTTTATTTTCAAAATTATCTAATTGATTCAATAAATCAAAAATCCTCTCAACCTGATGATAAGGCATTTGAACTGTAGATATACAAATAATTGTAACATCATTATTTCTTTGTCTCCACTTCTGCGCAAGAGAATCTAATCCATTCTTTTCTTTATTTAATTCATCCATGAGGGTTACAATCCTTGTCAACTGATCATAAAAATTTGACCATTGTATTTTATCCCTCAAGTATGTCACACCCTGCCTCCATTTCTCTTCCTGCTAATTTCTAAATTCTATCTGCCACTCATGTAATTTGGTTTTTTCTGCTTCAAATTCCTCTGCAGTATAGAATTGGGGTCTTTCAGGGATGTCAGGTATCTCAATAATAGGGGTTAATCCCATAGATGACTGTGGGGGATATGCAATTCTTAATGTACTGGATTCTCCCACTTTTCTCTTTCCAAGTACCTTTTCTAATTGAGATACCCTATTTTCTAACTCAATTCTCCTTTTTACCTCTTGATTATAGGCTTCCACCATTACTTCATATTTATTATGCATATCAATCATTTCCCTCTCTTCTCTTTCCGCAGTAGCCAGGGAAAATTTAGAATAATCCACATTCATGTGGGCTGCCTGTACATTTGAAGTGTCAGCAACTCTTCTTACAATGATACTCCCTGTTAATCCTGAATCATCAGGCTGTGATGAAGTAACTCTGGATCCTCTTCTCAGGGACCACATAACAAGGGTAGCTTGATCATTGCTGAATGCTGTACCCAAGAATTCCTCTTTATTTGGATCCTGGAGTCCTAAATTATTTGAAACAGAATTAAAAATTAATGCGTCAGCAATGTCCCAATTGGGCAATAATAAAACATTAGCATTTTTTACCATCTGTCTTCCCTCATCAGGGGTTATATTTTGGAACTCTTGAACCATTTTTTCCTTTATTAGATTTTGAATGGAGGTCTCATCCATTCTGGATGTTCTGCTCTCATATTATTGCACCTTTTCTCAAAAATGTGCATGTTTACTCTGCACGCAAACTGATGGAAAGCCCTAAATCTTACAAAATTGTTATCAGACAAAAAATGCTGACTGGCTTGTTCCAAAATAGGGTCCAATTCCCTTCCTCTGAAATCTGCTGTAGTTAATTCAAAACTTGGTACAGGGGATTCCTGAGGGTTCCCTTCATCAATCTCTGCTTGTGTAACAAAAATTTCTCCTTGTGACCCCATTTGTTCGAATTGCTCATTGGTGAGCTGTTCTTCCTCAATTCTTATTGGGGTTTGAGAAGGTGAGCCACTTTCATCAGGGGACACTTCCTCCCTTATTATTCTCCTTCTTTTGGGGGAAGGTTCAGGGGGTCTTTCTTCTAGGACAGTGCTGGTGGATTCACTTATCTGTTTTTCTTTATGCACAACGGGCACCTGCTGTCGGACAATAGTATATCCTGTTTTCTTCCGTACCACCAGTGGACCTATTCCAATGTTGGGAGTGAAACCCAATTTTCTCATAATTTCTCTGGCTTTATCTGGAAAAGAATTAATAAAATGTTGTTTCTTCTCATTCATTACTTCCATTATCTCAGAGAAATTACTCATGAGCTTATGTATTTTATCTGCATTGTTTGCAGCATTACTAAGAGGACTGAAATCTTTATCAAAACAATTAATGAATTCCAAAACTTTAGAATAGACTCTCCATTTTTCTTTCTTTATTTCTTGCTCATGGAGAGAGTATTCATTTCTTATTATATCTTCAGGAAAATAGAATTCATGCTGAAATGGATGAAGCTTGATTCTCAATCTAAGGGCAGAGTTAAAGAAACCTTCTGTATCACAAAAATGAGAGTGAGACACTGCCATTTTATATTGATCCAAAATTTTATGGAGGAAGACCCACCCTTCTTTAGTTATCACAAACTGGTGGGCTATAGTACAAGTAGGAAAAATTGATCCTGTCCCCCTTTTGTGCAAAAAGGCCTCCTCCACTCCTCCCAACTGCCACAAAAATTCAGCTATCCCTACCTTCAAGGGTACTTGATAGGGTAACACATGGGGTGTTCCTTTGAAACCATAGACCCTGATGACCGTTGAGACTGAATATGGGATAATATCTCCCCAATTATGTGAAACTTTTAGATTATGGGTTTTGTCCATAGGCCTGACAAGGTGCATTAATTCCTTAGGGATTCTGGGATTGTCACTCAATATGAGGCACCTTAGTTTGGAGGCAAAGTGCCTATCAAATCTAACGAAGCTAGCATTTTCTGCTTCCCAGGTCATGTCTGCACTCCATAATTGGACTGGCAGTGCTTCCCCTTCTTGTTCTCTATTTAAAACCATTTCTTTACCAAAATAAGTGGCCCCTTTAAAAAGAAACATATGCATCAGTAAGGAATACTAACCCCAAACCTTTTCCACCTTGCCCTGTGCAATCCCCACCAATCCATGATGAATCTCATTTGCCAAGTAAGATGCAAAATCAAAAATTATTTCCACACCAAAAGAAGAGATTTGGGTGATCATATACATGAAGCTCACCGGAATAAAATCTTCTTCGCCCTCTCCGAAGACTCTGCACAGGGTCCTATATATCTCCACTGCCCTGGCATTAAAACATGATTTCTTGAAGGGCTCTTTAGAAGATGATGTTATGGTTGGGAGGCCTCCAATTCGGCCTATGTGGGCTTTCAGTGCACCCTGTCTAACTACATCCCTCTTGGATATATATTCTTTTTCTAAATCTATCAGATTAATGGGCACATGATACATGGTGAGGGGTCCCAGACTGAAAACCTTCCGAATTTCCTCGGGACTGATGGTGACTAAAGCCTCACCATCTATTCTTCTCACTACCTTAGTGGCTTGGTCATAGTTTTTTGCTATGGCTTCAAGTAGGTCAAAATCCATAAACACGCTGGGGACAACAAGCTTCCCAAGATCAAAATTCCAAATATTGGCATGAGGGGCATATAACTTTCTCTCTGCAAACCATTTTTTGAATAAACTCAAACCAGTTTGAGAAGTTTGAGCATCCCAGACCCAATTACCCTTATCATACAATCCATCAGCTACCCTAAGCCTAGGGTTGAGTGAGGTTAACCTCTTAACTTGCACCGTTTCTACAGTAGATTCAGGAAGTAACTCAAGCAAATCATCATGCACATTTCTATCCAGGTAGTTTACTGCTCCTGTAAATCCCTTCTTAGGAGGCATCTTGGGCTATCCTTTTTAAAACTTAAAAGCTCACGAAGATGATGGCAATTTTACTTACTTGAATTCTGTCTCAATTCTCCTTTGTATTCCTGCAAAATTTCAGCGAACAAATAACTTGACAATTTTTTATCAACCTTGGCACGCTTTTCTTTCAGTAATAGCTTCTGCACAAGAATGGCTTCAAATCTTTTCTCGCGTGAAATGAAACTGATGCAATCTCTCTGTATTATACTCTGTTTTTCCTCACGGACGAAGCTTTCTTGTCTAATTAATACAGAGAGTGGCACTACATTTTTTATTTAAAACTGCGCCGTTGATCTTCAAAGATCCTACGATCATGCGGTACAAAGAGAACAACTAGGAGTTATATTTGCCATGTCAGTTATTTTACCCAATGAGAGCTTGCCACGTACATAATTCTTTCTTTTGATGGTGCTTACATTTAGACCCACTGACGACGGAGAACACGTGTCAGCATGTCGCTACTTCATTATGCATAAAGAACAAGCGCCTTGCCATGACGAGGTGGCGACAACCGTTGATCGGATCAAGAAATGATCGAAAGATATGCTACAGGACTTCTGAAGAAAGAAGGCGGTGGGCCCAACTCGCTATGTCACTGTAATTATCTTCCTTGCAACTTTTCATAGCGAGGTAGCGAGCTCCACTGATCTACTTCAAACTGACGTTCAAGATTTCTTGTACATTTAGTCAGATAGGTATTAATGAGAATCGGATCTCTGCATAGCTGGCACATGTCAAAATTTATCACAGTCATCTGTCATTACACGTCATCAAAGATCTTGCCGATCTTTTGCCATTTTACGGGGCCTCGCTAACTCGCTAACGGTGAAGCACCTCAATTTTTCGATAGCGAGGTAGCGAGCTTCGGCACATTAAAGGATTCCATGCCGGAAAATGCAAGGGATACCTAGTAATTACTTCTATTAATTAAAACTGATTCTGACAACGGTATTTATGACTGGTCATGCCACCTGGTGTAATTATGATACAAGCAAGATGTAATGTCATCATTTTTAGTTTTTCACATGGCCTCGCTACTTCGCTAACGGTGAAATGCCTGAATTTTCCGATAGCGAGGTGGCGGAACTTCCGGAAAGATCAACATTCCGGCTCCGATGTCAAATATTCTTGTGGGTCCCTCTCCCCCTTTTTTATGGCGAATTGCAAAGTGTACCTGCACAATAAAGCATTTAATAAGAAAATCTCTGATCGCCGCAACTTCACTTCATGGTCCCACCGCTTAAAAACTCAACACTCGCTATCTCGCTATACTTAATGAGCATGCAACTCTCAATAGCGAGGTAATGCCAGCGGTAGATCTAATCGGATCTGATGGTTGGGACAAATAGGAAGAAAGGTAACCCGGGAGAAAGGAAAAGGAATACGAAAGCATATTCGCTTCTTTTGAAATTTGAAAATTTTGCGCCCGACCATTTATGAATAGGGATGAATATAGGGCTTATATGGCGAATATTTCTTATAGATGGTTTATCCAAAACCTTATACTTCACTTAGACATAGAACATCTGACTTTTCTATGGTTTAACTGAAAATTTTTTTACTGCAGAAAAAGTCAGACCAACAACTTGTGCAAATGATTAGAGGATGGATTAGGATGGTTTAGGATTAGCTTAGGGATAGGCAAGTGGATGGCATTTAATGAGGGTGGGTGAAGGAGGAGATATTTGTTAACTTTTCCTTGAGTTAGCAAGTCTTAACCCATGTTTAGGGAATGTAACAAGGTTAGGAGGGGATTAAGATTAGGTTTAAAGACATCTTCTAGAAGAGTCTAGACTTTGGATGAGGATAAAGACTTTCTAGAATAGTCTAGAATTTCCTAGGATGAGGAGAAGACTTTCTAGAAGAGTCTAGAACTTCTTAGGATGAGGATAAATTAGATTTTTAGGAAATAAATAAAGTTTTATTTATTTCAAGGGTTTGGGTTGAGGGAATATTTATTAAAACTTTTTTAATAAACATGAGGATTAATATTTAATCTTAATTAAATATTTTGAGTTGGAATTAGGGGTAGGAAATGATGGGATTAGCCTTTAATTGAAATTAAAGAAGGATTAGAAGATTTTGGAAGAGGTTATTGGTCATAAGGAAATTGGACAAGTTTTGGGCAAAAAATAAATTTTTTATTTATTTTAAGATTTTTGGTCAATTTATTAATTAAATAATTAATAAATAAGAAAATAATGTTTAAATAAGATTTAAACATTTTTGGGAGGGATTCCTTAATTAAATATTTTTAATTAAGATAAAGGGATTTAATGGCATAAAAATTAATTAATTAATTAATTAAATAATTAATTAATAAATGATGATGTCATCAGGTATTTTTTTTTAAAAATAAAAATACTTTATTTTTTAAAGGATTTTTAGGTGTCTACATTTACCAAGTCAACTGCCATCACTTTCCTATTGTTAATAGTAAATATAATAGTTTTATTGATTGTTGATTAATTAGAGATCAATGACAGAAGATGCATTTCAGGACCACTCACTTGAAAAGACCTAAAGTTGCATGAACTTCTCTGGAATGGAGACACATGGAAATTTTTGCACAATAATCTTTGACTGGAATTTATTCAATGTCTGGCACTTTCAACTATCTAACATTAATGCCAGTACATTTCAGCATTTCCCAACTTGAAAATTAATAGGAATACAAAAAAATATGAAAGATCATGAACACCAAAGAATCTAATGCAACTGCCATTAAATAGCCTCTTTAATTCCTCTTTCATTATCATTTCTCAAATTCTTCAATCAAAATTTGGTTTGCAGAGTCTCTTGAATCTTAGTCATGCATATGCCAATTCACCTAAAATGCACTGCAATGGCTCTATAAAAGCCCTTTTTGGGTAGGATTCTTGATGGTGTCCTTGCCATGATTTGCAAGCCAGATGCCCAAAGTCCTTTTATCCACCATGCTATATTCATGATCTTCAGCCATGAATTCTTGAGAAATGATAAGAGGTACCACGTGTCCAAGGATATTACCTCTCACTTCTTCGCCTCTCTTCTTGACCTTGGAGGCAATCAAATAGACATTCTGATGCTTCTTAGTAACATTTTTAAGGAACCATTTTTAGAAGATGATGTCAAAATTCTTGTATTCGTCGAGTAGGTATCGAGACCAGGAATTAGCATCCCTTTTGTAGATGTAGCAGACAAGTATTGGGAGGAAGGCATAGGGTGCATTATACATAAGTATCATTTCCTACTCAGCATGAATGAACAACAATTGACTTGCTATCAAAAGTAGGCATGGCTCAGAAGAGATTTTCTAAGGAAGTGATTGTTGTTGGATGATGTGAGCAAGACTGACTTCACATAGCTGGATGAGCAAGACCTTTCTAATTGAAGGCTTCAAGCCCTCAGCCCCTCAGCCCACTAATGCTTCTAGCCTCCTTGGTTACCTGTTTCCTGAATCCTTAGTCTTGTTTCCTTAACCGTTGTAGCATTTCCCTAAGGCAAAAAAAAAATTTAAGATATCTTTTTTCTCTTTGGATTGGGCCTTACCCTTTAATGTAAATTATGAAATAGTAAAACCAAGCTGATTTAATTAGCTATTTTGAATATATATGCTTTGTACAAACTATAATGTACATTCTAAAATATTATCAATGAAAATAATAGTTTTTAGCTTCTCAAATCGTTGTTCCAACTTCCTATTAGTCTATGACCTTTCTTTTGGCATCTCTATTTTCAATGCACTGTTGAAATGTTAGTTTGCAACTTTGTTTAAAATAATTAACTATTAATAGTTATAAAGTTAGAACTCAGAAACAAAAAAAAGGGTTTCAACAATCCCTTTATGGTTTCATATAATATATTTAATTAAGGATTTATAATAAAAAAATATTCAATTGAAAATAATCCAATTAGATGTTTTGTAATTTCTAAAACTATTTTTCTTTAATTTGATTGGTTAAAACAAATGGAGTGATAAGAGCGGATTGCAAGGAAAACTAAAGATTATAACCTTAACAAAGTTAAATAAAATTTTGATAATTTTTGTGTAAATTTTTTATTTCATACATATCTTGTGCCGTAACTTTTTTTCATTATGAAATATTTTAAATGATGATTCATGAAGAATAGTCTATAAACAATTATACAATTTTCAATATATGTTAGTAATTTATAGATAATTAAACTATATTACATTTAAATTTTAAAATTAAATAATAAATATGAATCAAAATATAGCATTTGTAGTTATATTTTTAAATTTTAATTTTTTTTTTTTTACATTAAACTAATGTCATTATTATTTTATATCTTACACCAATTTATTTTATAGAATTCAATATATCTTCATTGAATTTTTCATATCATATTTACAATAAAAAGTTTAAACTTTTTGATAGAAAAGAAAATCATTTCTATAATAAAAAAGAAAATTCTTTATTTATATTATATCATAACTATTATAATATTACTATAAATTATATTTTATATAATATTATATATATAATATTTTATGTAAATAATTAATTTAAAATCATGATTTTGACATGGTAAACTTAAAAATATAATAATAATAATTAATAACAATTTCTTTAACAATATTTATTTCAATATTTTTCTCTAGATTAATTAATATGTTATTTAAATTCTTTTCAATGACTGTGGCTCTATTTCGGGCCAAATTTTAAATGATTGAAGTTAAATTCTATTTCTAATTTTCTACCCAAAATCAGGACATGTGTACTCAAAGATTCTACCTGAAATCTCGACCGTTGACTAAAAGAAAGATTAACAACCTAAGATGAATTTCGAACAGATTTGGAGAATATTTTCTCATTTTCCTAGATTCATCCAAAATCGTGACACATGTCCGGTCATTGCAAAGATCAATTAAGTGTCAGGACTCAATTAATATTATTAATAATTATATTTAAAAATAATTATCACAATTATCAATATATGTTAAAAATTTATAAATAATGAAACTATATTACATTTTAATTTTGAAACTAAATAATAAATATGAATAAAAATATAGCATTTGTTATTATATTTTTAAATTTTAATTATTTTATTTGAATTAAACTAGTGTCATTATAATTATTATTAGTACTTGTTGGTAGGCTTAGGGCTAAGTACTATTGTGATACATTTTAGATTTTAGTCTTTAACTAGTGATTAAATTTGTTTCATGTTTATATGCATAAGAATAAATCATTGTAATCTTTTTTATCAAACTAATATATTACATAGCATAGATGCAAAAATTTGAACTTATAATTTTTTTATAAAATATATTTCGAAGTTATGATTGGATGAATTTATTAATTTCATTTAGTAAATTAGCTCTTCTATTGGTTGAATTTAATAGATTTCATTTACCTCTTAAATTGGTTGGATATAAGAGCTAAATATTTCATTTCCAATGCAATTCATTAACGTTAATATTTTTATTTTTTTAATGGAAGTGCATTGGTTTATATTTATATTTTAATAATGTAATTTTTTATAAATTATAATATAATATTACTTATATTATATAATCATTTAAGATTTATTATTATTATAAAAATACTATTATTTTTATATTATAATTATTTATTATATAATAGAAAATATATATCAAAGATTATATTTATGAGTAAAATTTAAATTTAAATTAACATTATTACAAAAAAAATAATTATATAACATTTTTATTAATTAAAATATTTTATATATTATAATAAATATATTAAATTTAAATTAGATTTATATAAAAACTAAAGGCAAGTACTAAGCCACTATGTGGCAGTTGTTTCATATCTTGCACCAATTTTATTTTATAAAATTTAATATATCTTCATTGAATTTTCATGTCATCTTTACAATAAAAATTTTATGATAGAAAAGAAAATCATTTCTATAATAGAAAAGAAAATTCTTTATTTATATTATATTATAACTATTATAAATTATATTATAACTATTTATATTTATATAATATTTTATATAAATAATTAAATTAACTCAAAATTAGGACACATGTACTTGAAGATTCTACTTGAAATCTCAAAAATTGACTAAAAGAAAGATCGATGGCTCGAGATGGATTTTGGGATGATTTGGAGAATGTTTACCCATGTGCTAGATTCATCTGGAATCGTAACACGTGTCCAGTCATTGTAAAACTTAATTAAGTGTCAGGACTTGGTTTTATTAATAATTATGTTTAGTCTTTAAAAAAAATTATAATAACTTAATTCAGACTCGATGATGCCGTGATTATCAAGTTACAGCAATGGCTCGGGATGAATTTTAGATAAATTTTGGGTCCGCCATCACTGTTGTCAAGAAACATTTGGAATTGTTGACACGTATCACAATTCCAAATATTTCTTGACAACAACGATGGTGGACCCAAAATTTACCCAAAAATCATATCAATGATTAAGTTCAATTTGTATTAATTTATTTATTTAAAATGAACATTGAATGAATTTCAAATTTCAAATGTATATTAATGTAATAAATTTTTACTTTTTATTATTTTAATTATGTACAACACTACATCGAGTCGTTATGTCTTTTACATATACATTGTACATACTATTAGTAAAGTACCTAAAACTATTAAGTACATGATACTTTCATTTTAAATTTTAACTATTAACCTTCTATGTTTTTAGAGTATGAAGTTGAAAGTTGTGCAAGTCAAGAGTCCGATATGATAGGGTTTTCAAATTTTAACTTTTCAAAGACTGATAGAATTCCATTTTGTGTTTTGAAGACTAAATTCTAAAAGCATGAAACTTGAGTATCAGACAACACCAATTATCAAATCTCAATTTTAGGTATTTAAATTTTTTTTAAAAAAATTTGTAGCAATAGAAATCTTGATTTTAATTGTCTTAGGTTTACACTTTACATTTTTTTAAAATAGGGCTTGAATAAGAATTTTGTGTAATCACCAATAGTAGGTAAGGGCAAAACAAAATCAAAAGCCTCCCCTACAAGTGCAAGCATAAAGAAAAGTCAAAAGAAAGACATTAAAGAACTTAGGCATGTGCTACAAACCCCAAGTTTCACCGATGAATGTCATGATATTTTTTATCTTGTTATCCATGAAGATTTTGGAATCATGGGAATTAGACATTCATTTTTAATAAGTGGAAAGATCCACAGAAGGGGAGAAATTATTACAAATATAACAACAATGTTCGTGCATATACAAATAAACTAGTTGCTTTGGTTACTAGATTAATGAACCTCAATGTACTCAAAGTATTCCCTTGCCCTAAAATTGTAATGCTATGTGCTCAGAATTATGATGAAAATAGAAAGACAATTGTAAACCAAAACACTCAAGAGAAAATTTTATCCATAACTAAGAGTGAATTTTTCACTCAATTAGACCTAGAGCTAGGGTTTAAACCATAAAGTTTTAACAAGCACATTGACTTAGATAAACTAGCATAGGCTTATGAAAAACTAGAAAGATTTTTTCAAGATTCATATATTAAGGGTTTAATAAACTCAAGGTCCTCTACTAGTGTTACACTAGACATAGACCATAGTCCTCCTTATCAGTATGATATTTTTGTGCCATGGGTTCAGAATACTATTTCTTTGTTATCATTTTGTCTCGGATTGGACAGTAACAAGGAAATGGGGGCCAGTGTTCTTGAAATGATTTATAATATCCATTGTTGAGGTCAGTCAGTTGAGAAGGTAGATGTAAGATATAACTTTGTTCAACACATTGTTGAATCTATGCAACAATAATTACTAATGATTAAGAAAAGTACAACTATAGGTAAGATGAAAAAATTTAGGTTTACAAGTTACTTTGCTACCTTCTTTTAGCAAAGCATTGCCCAATATTTGAGACAAAGAACAACAAGCTTTATATTGAGGTCTATAAGTTTGATAAGAAAATTCAAAAGAAATTAGAGACTCCAAGTCCAATATATGAGTGGACACATAAGATGAGGATGATTGCTAACAATAAAAACTACATCCATTTTGTAGACTTCATTTTGGCACCTATTTGTCAAAAAATCATAGGCACTATGATGCCTAGATTGCCTATGTCTTGTAAAGATTGCATTCAACTAGGAAGTCAAATTCAATTAGCTAACTGGTTCTTCATGGAAGGGTACATTGTCTTAAGGTTTTATGGTTTAGTAGTTGAACCCTGCAAACTTCCAATGCATGTTATAGAAAGGGTTTTTGCACTAGAATGTGTATGGTAGATGGAGAGTATAGATGAACTTTTCACTAGACAACAAAAGAAAATAATATTTCCTTCCTTGACTTTCACAATTGGAGGCCTCACATTTGAGAGAAAGGCTTTCAAAGTGGCAAATGAATTGGTAACCTTTTTTGGCTTTGATTTTGTGAGTCACTGGAATTATGATCCACTAAACATAATAAAAATAAGACTTATTGCCAATGGGAACTCTGCAAGAAAATATCAACATCAAGAGATGCCATTTATAGAAAAGTTAAATAATAAGAATTCATGGGATGAGGATAAGAAAGAGATGGAGAAACATGCAACAGAGAATAATATTTCAATGCAAGAATGTTCATCCCAAATTATGACATTGCACATATCAAAGTCACACAAATTAGAGCCTCTGACATACTTAAATTTCTACAAGAAAGAATCTCAACCTTATAAAAGGTCTATGTTGAAAGAAATTAAACAGGCATGCACAGCTAAATTGTGGTGTCAAACCAAGATGACTAGTTTTTGAAAAATGAGACAAAAATTGGGTGAACCAATGACATCAATAGGTTTTGAGGAAATTGAGGAGGATGAACTTTTTAGCAATTATTGGAATAAAGAGCATCCTACTGTAAAATATGATTTTGGTAGTTCTAGTGACAGTGATATTGAAAGACAGAAGGACCTCAAGTCTGATGTTGACATTCAAGGTATTCAAGATTCTGGATCAATCGAGCCATACATATTGTTAATCTTCAAATGAGTGATTATACTAAATAAACATATAGTAAAGGGGCAACTATGATAAAAAAAATGGGTTATGCAGGTATGGGGCCCATCGGTGCAAGTGGTGAAGGGATTTGGAATATAACCAAAAGAGGAAGTAAACCAATTATTGGACTCTTTGATGAGATTGAAGATAATTCATCTAGAAAGGGCAAATAACATTATACTTCTACTTTTTAAGGTCATCCCAACACATTATTTGTTAAATCTTCAAATTCATATGTAGTTGATCCCACTAGCACTATCACTAGCACTAGCACTAGCATGGATGAACCTTGTGCAAAAAAGTAAAAATCTATGACAATTACACATAAAAAAAGTTAGTAATTACTTCACCAATGTATGCACTAGTAGCTTCTAAACAAAACCCTAAGAATAGTCCTAAAATACCAAGATTTGGAATGGGCCATCTTCAGTATGTTGACAATCCTCAAAATTCAATTGTAGGTGGAGTAAGTTTAACTAGAGTTGGAGGAGAATACAATAATACAACTGATAATTCCTCTTTCAATCACTCAATTGTGTCAGCAAACCAAAATTTCAATTTGAATGAGTTTGCATCAAAGTTTTAATAGACAAGCAAAAGAAATAGGCAAATTATGAAGACTTTGAAAAGTGATGCAATTGCTAAATGTCAGGGACCTACTAACAGAACATTTCCAACATATGATCCAAACAATGAAATGATGAACTTCATGGCTTTTATACCCCTAGGTAGATATCATAATCCACTAGAAAAATGTAATAAATCATAACGATGTACAAGTTACCAATCTTCAAATGGATTTTTTGAAAGTGAAAAATATTAACAAAATCAATATATCAAAAGACAGCAATAAAATGGTCTACTCTACACTTTTGAAAGCAAAGAGGGAAAACAAAAGGCTTACAAAGAAAATAGAAAAGTTATAGGTAGACCTTGATAATGTGAAGGCCAAGGATACAGTAGCAGATAATAAGTTGAAAGAATTGTAAAAGAGGATAAAAATTTCTTCTCTTATAGAGGCAATTTTCTAGCAAGAAATGATAAATAAACAAGTGAAAATTTTGACTAAAGAATTGGATGAAAGTCAAAAAATAATTCAGCATGAAAAAGCCTCTACTGCATAGTCCTTCAAGTCTGTAAAGAGTAGTGCATAGGTTAATAATAAATTGAAAATTGACCTAGACTTTGCTATTAAGGAAAATAATAATTTGAAGATTGACTTGGAGAATGAAAAGAAGAAAGAGGAGTCTAAGGCAAGAATAATTTATAATTTGTAGAAGGAATTGGGGAATGAGAAAAAAAAAAGAGGATTCTAGTGCAAACACAATCCACAATTTGAACAAGCAATTGGAGAATATGAAAAAAGAGAGAAGTCAACTGCAATAACAATCACTAATTTGAAGAAGGAATTGAAGAATGTGAAGAAAATGGAGTCTAGTGCTACTGCAAGCAGTAACACAATCCACCATATGAGGAGGGAATTGGAGAATGCAAATAAAAAAGAGGAGTCTACTGTAAAGAAAATCCTAAATTTGAAGAAGGAATTGGAGAACATGAAAAAAGAGGAATCTACTCAAACACTCCATAATTTCAAGAAAGAATTGGACAATGTGAAGAAAAAGGAGTCCACTACAAAGACAATCCATGATTTGAAAAGGGAACTCAAGGATGAGAAGAAAAAAGAGGTAACTATTGCAAATACAATCCAAGATTTGAAGAAGAAATTAGAGGATGAGAGGAAGAGAGCAACTCATTGGCAAGGGCAACTAGAGGAAATACAGAAAAAGAGTGAAAAAGAGATGTTTGAAATGAAGAAAAAGATGGAGAATGTAATTATACAAAATAGACTGACATCTTCTAAAGACCATCATATAAAGGATACTATAATAAACATGGTTAAACTTATCAAATAAGAAAATTGGGACAAAATAATGAAGAACAGTGATAGTTTGTTTTAATAGATTGATTTAAATAGCAACCTTGAACTTCTCTTTGAAAATGTAAAAAAAAGATGTTCAGGCTAAAAGAGGAATCTTCAACAATTCCTTAAAAAAATCATGCTAAATTTTTTTTGAATAAAGTATGAAAATCTAGTGATAGGGATTTGGCAAACCATGGAATAAACAATAGCTTGGATGCCTCTATAATGTCCTTTGTTGTTAGTCACTATTGTGAAAAAGTAATGGAAATAGATGAAGCTCTTAAATCTGCTTCCAAAGACTTGATGAAGATGAATCATAGCATATTGAACTTGCTAAATGTTGGATTACCAAATCTAACTAACTCAAAGGGTAGATTCATTGGAAAAGAAGATTACATAAAAAAAAAGTTGCAAAACACCATGAATTTTGATTTAGGAAACTTGCCTAAGGAAACCACTCTAGAAGGAATTGCAAGTTGCATCAAACCACTATCAACAATGAATGCAATTATAGATAAATTCCTTGATTCATGTAAAACTATCTCTGTGAAGTATTCATTGTTGATAAGGTTACAACTATTTAGCTACAACCTCAAAGAAATGAAGCTTCCAAGTGATGCAAAATGGAGCGTCCTAAAGAACTTCATTGGAGCTAGGTCATTTTCTTAAACTATTACTATTGTTGTTAGTGGCAGTCATAGCTAATAGCACAAAGAAGTAGCAACTTAGTAAGTGATAGTACTATAATTTTTTTGTTACTTATTGATCTTTAATTTCAAATTTTGGATTTAATTTCAACTTTGTTTAATGTTAATTGTTACAGGATTCAACAGACAGCATATCAGGATAGTTGGATAGCTAGGCACTGGCATACTATTACTACATGAAGTAGATGGAAAAATTTTCCATACTCCTACTTGAAAATATTGTACAATAGACAATGTGGCAAATTGGCAATGTGATTGTACACACATAATTTATTATGTAGTAATAATCTAATTATATATACAATTACAAACTGAACTATAGCTATTGTTGCTCCCTTGTATCTGCAATAGGAAATTTAGGGTCATTTCAATTTGGCATTGAGTCATTTGCAAAAGGTTGTAATTGTTTGTAATTGTTAAATGTATTATGTTACAGGCTGATTTATAATTATAAATAATAATACAATTTTTTTAAATAGATCTTATTCTATTAAATGCATTATGTTACAATTTCTTAAAGAAATTAGAATCAATGAAAATCTAAAAGTAAAAATGTCTAAAAACTAGAATGAATGAAAATCTCAAGTTCAACATGCACTATTGTATTAAAACGAGAATCAATGAAAATCTCAACATGTAAGTTTGTAACATCAACATATTCAAAAAAAAATTTAAGCATCTATAAAAGGACAATGAATGAAGGCTATAAATTAACTTCTACAAACATAATTAATTAGTAGATATAGTCTTAGATCAAAGAAACTAGCCTACTACTTGACTCATGCAGAAGTTAGAGCTTAAAGTTGAGAAGCTGATGTAGTTGCCATTCCACCTAGACTAGCTCAATATCACTATCATCAAAATCCTCCTCATTTATTTTATATAACATTTCATTGTTCATTGTATTTTCTTCAGATTCACTGTCAGCATCACTATGCATTCCAAAGTCAACACCATCTTCATTGCTTCCAATATCAGGACATGAACCACTGCCACTGCCACTGCGGTTTGAAATGTTGGCAATCCCTCTTCTTTGACATTGGTTTCTCCAAATGCTGAGAGCCCTATCTTAAGGGAAACTATCTACCTCATACCTTGAATTATAGAACCTCAAACAATTGTCCAAATATTTAACTATTTTGTTTCTAACCTTTGGCTTCAAGAAGTCCAAAGTACTAAAAACTCTCTCATCCTCCATTGAACACAATATCATTGTCAAACATAAATCGATAAGCTTGAAATATTCTAGTATTTACTCTCTCAATTGATTGCTCTCACTAAAGTTTTTCCAAAGCTTTATTACCACTCCCTCTTCATTTTGGTTCTCCATAAGATCTTATTGTTCCCTCATTATGTTTGCAAAAGAATATGATTGATCTCTCATTTGAGATTCATCTAAAATTCCATTTATAGTTACTCCATTTATTACTTTAGGTTTGTAAAAATACTGAATCAAAGTTGTCATCCTCCTTCAAAAATTAGTTAGATAGTTTAAAGACCAATATTATAGAAAAAATTTGACTTTTCTTCAAGTAGATCCTCTGGAGGGAATTTGAATCTGATTTCTGACAAAAGATTGTAGAAAACTCACTTGAAAGAGTCAAGCACATAGTTTTTGATCTTCTTGAAATCTTCACTTGTAACACATGAAAGTACCTTCTCTAGTTCTAATTTGACTTCACTTCCTACTTCATTGGGGTTGGAGTTGAGATTGACATGGGCATAGTATTAAACTGGTATGTCAACTCCACATACCCTGGCATAAACCTCTTTGTTTGCACCAATATGTAAAAAATTCTTAAGATTGTTCAAATCTATGATTTGTATCCACTTTGCAAACTTCAATTCATCTAATGGTAGTAATCGATACTGAGTATCCAGGCTATTACATGTCATTTTACACAGCTTATTATATTCTGCAATGTACATAACTCTTTGTTGAACCTTTTTTATAATATTTCTCATGTCCTGTAGTGGGGAGAATCACTGCTAAAGTTAAGAGTATCTTAACATTAGTTAGACTTGAATATATTCGAGGGAATCTATCTCACACAGTGAGGATTAGTCCAAGCAATGACGAATATTTAGAGATTACTTGATGTGATGGTCCATCCAAAGAGATCCATCTGGTATCATTTTCTTTAAGAAGCTTCCTCCCATTAGTAAGTCCTTGAGCAAAGTGTTGAAATTTAGAAAATCATTTTAGACTTCGACAAAAGTATTGGTAAATCTCTTTGATTAGAGATTCCACTTTACTTACACAACCAAAATTGCTGACAATTCCAAAAGTTAGATTCATTCAATGGGCCATGCAATGAATGGGAATAGTATAGGATGCTAACTCATTCTTGATATTTTTGCAAAGACCACCTTTATGACCTTGCATAATCGAAGCTTTGTTTTCTCCAAAACACACCAGCTTTTCAGTAATATCCATGTTATACAAACCTCCACATTCAATTAGAGTAGTCTTTAATAGTTCATATAAATTTTCAGCTATTGCACTACAATTCAATTTAGCAATAGATAGTAGAAAGGGTTAATGAAAAAGATTATTTACAGTATAAACATGCATGCACACCTAGGAAGTATTATCAATTGTTGTAACTTCATCTAGAGATAATGCAACAAAATTTGAGTGTTTTAGCGTTTCCTTCATATCTTCTTTTTTAACCTGTGCAAGACATCTAGCCCATTACCACCCACTTTTTACTGACCAATGACTATTTAGATAGTTTCAAACTTTGAAAAAGTGCAATAAGGTAGTAATTGAAGGGTAGTCTATCATAGGATGTCCTCTAGTCAAAATATAAAATACCACACTTAATTGAACTACTTTTCCAATATTTTGCACTTTCATTGCTTTCTCAATGAAATCTTCAATGGAACCTTTTACTATAGAATGCTTCTCCCATAATTGCTAGTGTAACTTGTATATTTTGGCATTCCTAATATGCAGAAAATTGTCCTTTGTTTTTCAAGTTAGCACAAATTTTTCAAATCCATCTATAGTTTCCTTTTTGTAAACTTTACAGACATTCTTTTCTATGGTATCAAGTTTAAGCTGCAACCTCTTCTCCTTCTTTGTTATCTCTATGCAAATCTTACATTTGCATTCTATAGGAGGCTCACCATAATTAGATTGGCCACTAGTTCAATGAACCAGTACTTTTCCACCCATTCTAACTAAAAATTCCTTTTCGATAGATCCCAGTGAGATCAATCTTTCTTTGATTCCAATTTTCTTTTCCCCTTTTATGCATGGACATGATTTATGGAATCACTTTTGGTTTTCTCACTCAACTGGTCCAAAACTAACTCCAACTCTATAATATTATATTGTGACTCCCTACTTAGGGGAAGTACCTCCAAATCATGTTCAATTTCATCCTCGAATGAGATATCAAATTTACCAACTTGAACTTTTTCAATACAGTTTGAGTCTTCAACTTGTGATGAATCTCCTTTTTCAATAAGCACTGAAGATCTAACTTGTGAATCTTGTAGGTTGCCAAAATTTCCACCACTAAAATATGCCACTACGGTTCTACATTTTGGTAATAGTGAACTCTCTTTTATTTTAGGGATCCTATCATAACCCATGTTACCCCTCTTGTTTGACATTGGAAGCTAATAAAGGCTACAAAAAATAAATCAACTTAGTTGTTGAACAAAAGACTCAAATAGTGATGACTCGAAGACTATGAATAGTGACAATAGACTACTTAGAATATATATAATAACAATATTATGATTCATTCTCCAAAAAAGGGTACTACTACTATGATACTATAGTCTACAGTACTACCCAAATATAATTCACAAACTTATAGGCTATCTTAACATGTGAGATGTCCAATCACCAATCGACACTAGATAGTAAAACTAAAAAAATAACCTGTACCACTATACTATTATAGTATTACCACTATCAACATAAAAAAAATTAAAAATCACTTTCCTTTTACGAAAACTAGGGTCCATGAGTCAATGGGAAATGCACTTAGCACTTTGAAACTTTGGCATCAATAAGAAATGCTAGTCTCTAGACCAAAAAAGAGTGAATTATGTAGAATAATAATATCTTATAGTCCAATCTAGGTTGGCAAATTATGTAGGATTAATAAGTAGGAATGTCAAATGTAGTGTAAAACACACCTTCATATGCAAGCCCACAGTAGGAAATAGTTGGCTAAATGGGGTTGGTGGTCAACAAACATCAGGAAAATAGTAGGTGATGCCCAACCCAAGGAAAAATTATTTGGTTGTAGTAATGGAAAAAGAATGTGGTCCAATAAGAAACAACATGCAAAGGATGGAAAAATGTTGAAAATAAATGTATCCAAAATGTATATTGCATTGGTGATTGGACCGATATTTTTGACCAATCATGTGATAACTAATGGGTGACTACCATGGGCATTAGACCCAAATCTAATAAATATTTGGCAATGCAGTTGACCTACATTGCATGCACTATTCACCAAATGACAATCGACCCATGAGACAAAATCACCAAAAAGAAAAGATTCACCACTAAACTAATCTTTGTGATTCAATTGCAAAGATATGATGGAAGTTAAGTCATGTTAGAATATATAGTCCATTGATATAACTAAGAGGGGGGTTGAATCAGTTATCCAACTATCATCACCAACAATAACCTTAAACAAACTTAAACATGTGAGTGATATAAACTAAAACCACAACAAGACACTTATACACAATTAACACTAGATATGTTAACTAGGAAAACCCTTGATCAAAGAAAAAAACCCTAATGGGAATGGTACCTACAAGATGATGTACTAATATAAATATTCTTTGTTAGAGAATAGACCCTATTAGGAGTCTATTACAACATTCAGTACATATGAGTCCATGCTAGTGTTGTAAATATATATGATAGGCTAAGTTACTGAGAGGGGAGGGGTAAATCATTGACTAATAAAACTTAATGTTTTTTTCTACCAATTATTTCTTCATGTGAATTCTGATCTAATTGCATGCATGAAAAACTAAAAGCATAAAAACATTCATAACACTTTTGACACACAACATGGTGACCCAAAAACCTTCCAAATAGAAAGTAAAACTTGGGTGGGGATGATACCCACAAGCTTCAATACTATAGCATAAAGTTTGGCTTGTTAAGGTTTACAATGATCACTTCTAATGATCTTCCCTATTAGGAGCAATAAGGACTACTAGGTCCACCTTGCAAAAGGATTTACAAACATACAATGAAGTATGCACTTGGTAAAGAGATTTACAAAAGACGGTTATGTCTACCTTGTGAAAGGATTTAACCGATCCACCTATTAGGATGAAACAATGGTTGATCTCTGATCTACAACTTAGTTTTCTAAGTGAGATTCCTTTGAGTGTAATGATCACCTAGTTGTGATAGATAAATCTTTATTGCTCCTTATACTATTGTAGCCTTTGTACTTCACACTTCTGCTCTTCTCTACTTGTTACATTATTTTCATTTCTTATTTTGGATGTGATACAATACAATACATATATACCAATCCAAATTATAATTCAAAAAAGTTGGCTATAATAAAATTTTACACAAAATACACAAAGTCAACCCAGCTACAAGAACTCAGGTTCTAAAGACTAACTCGAAGAGTTTTTGATACTTAGCATCCATTGTCAATGCTTGGCATTGTCATGCATTTGGTAGGCGTAGAAGCTTAGTCCATGCTGATCACATCGAAGTAGTCTAAACTCAGTCTACACTAGTGACTCAATGAATACTATGAAACTCGACATATAAACTGAATCACTAGATTCATACTACATAGCTTAGTTAATACTATCACTATGAGCTCAATATATAGTGAATCACTTGGTTAACAATGAGTGGGTTGGTCAACACTAGATTCACATTACTACAACTGTGAACTCAGTAAGCATTGCACAACTCTATTTGCACTGAGAAACTTGGTAAACACTAAGATGCTCTATTTACACTATTGATCACCAACTTGGTAGAAATTTCTTGGTGTAAACTAAATACTATTCCTTGAATTTAGTAGCAACTATAGAACTTGGTAAAGCCTAAACTGTTTGGTTAATACTATTAGCTATACAACAAGCTTAGTAGATACTAACTATCTAAATAATTTTGTGTCACTAACAACAAACTTGACTACAATGTCAACAATCTCCTCCTTTGGCATTAGTGACAAAAACACTTAATCAACCAAAACTAAATTGTCAAACACAATCTTTATTCTTCATCTTGTATCTTCAACTTGGTAGCATACTCTAATTTTGAGATTTTTCAAAATTGCTTTCGTAAGAGATGTTTCTCTTAATATCTATACATGTATATAATATGATATTTCTCCCTCATACATATATAAAATAAAATTTAGATCTTTTCACATCTTCTCATCTTCTTCCCATTTGTATAGTATGCTTCATCTTTACATATGATATATACATTTTCTCCCCCTTTTTGACATTAATACCAAAGGTGTATTCTATATACTATATGGTAATACCAAAATGTGACAAGAAATTGTAATGTAATTTTAGAATTAGTGCCATTGTCTTGTCCCAATTTTCTTACAACACCTTGCTTGTGTGCAATGCAATTTGAACTTTTGTTGAAAGTTCTATCATGTGGTCTACAATGAAGAAGTTGTTATCATGGCTGAGTTTCTTAGCATGTGCAATATATTTCTATAATGCATTCATGTTCAAGATAATCATGCCCTATATATCTACTAGTGTATCTCTTATCTTGGATTTTTCTCTTAGTAGTATGCCTGCATATTAGTTAAAAATATAATCATTGTATAGTGGGTAGAGTTGTAACTTAGATCAAGTTGCAACTATTGTGCACTTTCCTTTAGATCTTCATCAATATTTGAAAGATTATCTTTAATTTCTTTGGTGAAATTTGAAGTATCATAGAGTTTACCAAATAATGAAGTCACATTGCTACAAGAGGTCTCCAATAATTCTAGAATAGTAGATAGGTCTACTTGATGAATTGCAATCTTTTGTGCAATTAGCTCTAAAAATTTCTTCTCAAATTTCTTCTCTACTCTCTATAAAAAATTCTCATATCCATTCAAATATTTGTCAAACTTTTGGACTACCTCTACTAACTGAGCCAAAATTGGTTGGGAAGTGTTGACGTCTATGCTGAGTGCTTCTACAAGAATAGTCTTAGCATCTTCAAGCACTTGAAATTCTTTATTTTTTTCTTCTCTAAGCCTCTACTACTTAGCTTTCTTCCAAAGTAGCTCTCCAAATATATGCATCCGATCAAGAATAAGATTGAAGATATCCCAATTTGGGATGATTATCTCCTCATCAAGATCAATTTCTTCTTCCTTTTCTTTGCCTTTACTCAAAACTTTTGTAATTGGTTGAGGCTTGGTCTCGACTTTTATAACCAAAATTGATGTTGGAGGAAGTGTTGATTACTTAGTAAATGAAGTTCTTGTCACTTCTATCACTGAAATACTAAGATAAATAGGTGCAAATATTGGTTGAGTGTTTGTACTTACAATTTTTGACACAACCAATTTTGCAGTAGCTTTCTCTAAGCTTGATATCTTTAATGCTTCACTTGGAGAATGAGGAAGTGAGGCTATGACTAATACTACAATCTTCTTAGGTTCAGTCTACTTTAGGTAGATCTTCCTCAGTAGCTTCCTATTCCTATTCCTCATCATCTATATTATCATAATGAATTACTTCTTCATCATCAATTTTCTCATATTTTTGTTGTTCACCACCATCATCTTCCTTGTCACTGACATCAACAAAAAAATCACTTTGCTTATGAAGATTATAAATTTGTTTCCATGTGTTGGTGGAATTCCTTACCACATGTTCGATTTCATTAATCAATATCAAGTAAGTGTTAAAATTTAAGATGATTTTCTCTTCATTCTTCTTGATGGAATCTTTCACCTCCTTGTCAATAAAGCTCGGCATGAGTTGCCTCAAGGTCTACTCATAAATGTCTTTAGTAGTTTTCCTTGCATGCTTCCATCTTGGTATAATATTTTCCATCAACTCATTTAGAATCTACTGAGAAAGCTAGTCTGGAGAATATTTCCATTTACCCATCTTAGGCATGACCATACCTTCAACTTGCTTCTTCTCCTCTTCAATCCTAATTTCATACCTTAATACTTTCAAGTTTGTTTTGTTGGCTACCAAATCTATTTCTTTTAATATTTCTTGAAAGGTGGGTAGAGGCTTCTTGAAAAATATATCCTCTGCTTCTTCACCCATCTTCAATTTCTTTCTGGTTGTCCTCCTTGTGAGCATTATAGTAGATGATTTTGTAGGTTTGGTTATAATAACCTTACCAGTCTTATTTGCAAGCTCTTCTTCTTCTAACTTATCTTCATTTTCTACATCATCTTATTCAATGTCATCTCCTTTACCTTCAGTCAATAAGAGTGTGGTGTTGGTTTGTTTCAACTATGCTATTCTTATCTTTCCTTTGCTGACTACCTAAGGGATTTTTATTTCTAATTCAATTCCTTCTTTTGCTTTCTCATATGTGCAAAAAACATGCAACTTTTGGATCAACAGGCTCATTCGATAATGCTTCAATGACATGTTTAGTTTCATCAATATTAACCTCATAACCTAGAGGCTTGACCCATATAATTCTTGGTCTTACTACTTATATATACACTTTATCACAGTCAACCATGAAACAAATATCATCTTTATAATCTTCTATAAGTTTCTTATGGATTTTGAATCTATTATTCATCTTGTCCTTAAATGCATCAAAATAGTTATCCATAATACTTGTTAGAATCTGAAAAGATTAACAACCCAAAAAACTAGTGCAAAGTGTAAATATCTAAACTATGAATGCAAATGATAAAAAATCAAAATAGCATCATAGAGTTAGTCTCCAAGAGAGTAATGCAAATGCTGGAAGCAAAATAGCATTAAGAGGATGCAAAAACAAGAGATGCAAATACAAGCTAGGTAGCATGCTTATATAGGCTAGGAAGAGGGAGGAGGTGGCAACACCAACCAATGAGGAGCAACCATCTATCAAACTAAAGATAGCAAAGTATCTTCCTAAGATATCTAATGGATCCTCACATGTAGGAAGGTGACACCTCACAACCATTCACCTAATAAGACATGCTTTATTAACCTAAGTGAGATTATTAAAAAGTGTAGGAAAAACCTAGCAAAATAGGAAAAATAAAAAACTACACTAACACCCCCCCATAAGCGAAGCTTAGGTGGATGCAGAAATGGGTCCCGACAAGTCAAGCCTTATGAGGTACCCATGTACATAAGATTTCTCAAAAGAGAGAGAAAAGAGACCCCCCCACAAAAAGTCAGGACTCCGAGTGAGAGGAAGAGGCCCCCACAAAAGATGAAGCATCCTGCACCCCCAGCAAAGCTCGCAAATGAAGGAACTTGCTCTCAGTGAAGGGTTTGGTGAAGATATCAGCAACTTGCTCGAAAGTCAGACAATAGCAAAGGTCAATGACATGACCATGGATGAGCTCCCGGATGTAGTGCATGTGGACCTCTATGTGTTTGGTCTGTTGATGATGAACTGGATTCTGTGAGATCTAAATGGCACTCTGGTTGTCACAAAATATGACTGATGGCCATCTGATCTGGATACCAAACTTAGTGAGAAGATGTTGAATCCAAATGGCCTCAGTGGCGGCATTTACAGCCCCCTGATACTCAGCCTCAGTAGAAGACAGAGCAATAGCAGACTGCTTTTTGCTCGACCAACAAATAGGACCTAACCCAAGTGAGAAGCTATACCCTAAAGTAGACTTGCGATCCTCAGAATCACCTGCCCAATCTGAATCTGTGTAGCCGACCAAATCAAGCTCAATACCTGCTGCATAGTGAATCTCACAACTATGAGAACCCTGAATGTAGTGAAGGATCCTCTTGGCTACTTTCCAGTGTAACTCATGGGGCTCCTACATGAATCGAGAGACCATGCCTACAGCATAGGAGATGTCAGGTCTCGTATGAGTGAGATAAATGAGACTCCCAACAAGTTGGCGGTAAAAAGTGCCATCAACAAGTGGAGAAGAACATTGAGCCTCAAGTTTGACTCTAGAAAGGAAGGGAGTCAGAGCAGGCTTACAGTCAGCCATATGAAACCTCGAGAGTAAATCTAGAGCATACTTGGATTATGTGATGGTGATCCCAGAAAGAGACTGAAGGATCTCAATCCCGAGAAAGTAATGCAACAAGCCCAAGTTAGTCATCAAAAAACTATCCTGAAGGGCCACTTTGACAGCCTTAATGGTGGGTGAAGAACTTCCTGTGATCGACAAGTCATCAACATACAAAACCAAAAATAGAAGTGAATCACCCTATTACAAAATGTACACATTAGGATCAGAATGGCACCGAGTGAACCCAACTGATAGAAGGAAGGAGTCCATCTTGGCATACTAGGCCTGAGGAGCCTGTTTGAGGCCATAGAGAGACTTTCAAAGATGAAACACAAGTGAAGAATCCTGAAGGAAGCCCTGTGGCTGCTCCATGTAGATCTCCTCATGAAGGTCACCATGAAGAAAAGCACTCTTCACATCCATCTGAAGTACTTTCCAACAATTAGCTGCAGCGATGGCAGGAACAATTTGAATGGAATTCATTCAAGCAGCTGGCACAAAAGTCTTAGAGTAGTCAATCCCAAGAACCTGGGAGAATCCTTTGGCGACCAAGTGAGCCTTGTGTTTGTGAACTGACCCATCTGCTGCAAATTTTGTCCGATAGATCCACTTACATCGAACAAGTTTTCTTCCTTTACTAAGAGGGACAAGATCCCAAGTGTGGTTCCTCATCAAGGAACTATACTCTTCCTACATAGTTGTATCCCACTCAGAAATACCAGAAGCCTCATGAAAGGACTGTGGATCTAAGGCAGTAGCAATGAAGACATGTGGAGCATCCTGGAATTGTGAACGAGTTTGCCTAGTGTCTGATGGATCCCCAACCCAATCACCTGCAGAGTGCAAGGTCTATCTAGCCCAAAGTGGACAAGAAGATGGAGAATCTGGAGGGGAATCATTAAGCTCTGAATGATGACTAGGAGAGGAAGGAGGTGAGTTCTCTGAATCACTTTCTGCATCAAAAGTAGAGGTAGAAGACTGTTCAAGTGAATTTGACTCATCAAAAGATCTGTCATGTATTCCAAGTGACTCTAATGTCAAGGTAGAAGGAGTTGGAGAAGTGATAGAAAATAAGCTTGAAGATCCCTCCTCAAATTGAACACTCCTCTCAATGAATAACTCATGTGTAGTAGGGTGGAGCAACCAATAACCCTTCACACCATTAGGATAACCTACAAATATGCAAGGTTTGCTTTGTGGATCCAAGGCCTTACGTTTCTCTGTAGGAATGTGGGCCCATGTAGGGGAGCCAAAAACTTGAAAGTGCTTAACTGATGGTTTTCGACCGCTCCAAGCTTCAAAAGGAGTAACTCCCTTCAAGGCTTGGTGAGGAACACGGTTCTGGATATAACAAGCACAGTTAATGGCTTCTACCCAATACTGTGGTGCAAGAGATCTAGAGTGAATCATATTGCTTGCCATTTCCTTCAAGGATCTATTCTTCCATTCTGCAACACCATTTTGCCAAGGATTGTATGGAACTGAATGCTGCAAATCAATCCCCTCTAAAGTGCAAAATCTTTCAAACAGATGGTTGACATACTCACCACCATTGTCTGTGCACAAAACCTTGATGGCTTTCCCAGATTGCTTTTCTACAAAATTTTTGAAGTCTTGAAAATGATCAAATACCTCTAACTTCTATTTGAGAAAGTACACTCATGTATATCGAGAAAGGTCATCAATGAATGTGAGGACATATCGGGCCCTACTGAAAGAAGGATGTTGAAATGGACTAGCCAAATCACTGTGAACTAACTCTAGTATCTGTGAAGCTCTCCATGCCTGACTTTTGTCAAACTTTTCCTTAGGATGCTTACCAAGAATGCAACCTTGGCAAACACCTCCTAAGAATTGAACCGAAGGAAACCCTGCGACCATGCTTTGCTGGTTGAGCTGATGCAAATAGCAAAAGTTAAGATGGCCAAACTGCTCATGCCATAATTTACTCACATCATTAGAGTGAGTGAGCAAAATAGATGAAGGAGGATTAGGAACAAAGTGAGAAAACAGATAGAGCCATGACTGATGATCTGCTCTCCCAACTGCAACTACAGAATCACTATGTAACTTACGTATCTCCACTGAATCAGGAGTGAACTCAACCTGCTTGCCTAAACCTGTGTGAGTGATTTGGTATATTGATAGGAGATTAGTTGATAATGAGGGTACACAAAGAACATTATGGAATGTTCCATCCCCCACATCAACAGACCCTCTCCCACACACCTCAATAGGAGTGTCATCACCCATCAAAATAGAAGGCATAGTACATGGCTCCAAGGATGCAAGTTCTTCCTTAGATGAAGCCATGTGGTGCGAAGCACCCGAATAAAGAACCCAAGTGGATGGTGAGGAAGCAACTGCAACAAGAGCTTTGCCCTTTCCTTTCCCCTTGTTGTTTTCTTTTGCCTTGTTAGACTCTTCATTAGAACTTTTTTTGATAGACTCAGGAACACTAATATTATTCTTCTCAAAAATGTATGTCAAGTGATCAATTTGTTTCTTCAAACATTTATGTTCATCATGACCGGGTCTTTTACAATAGGCACATTTAACCTTTTCTTTCTTAGGCTTATCGCCCTTAGAGGATGAGGTATCAATAGTTTCTTTTGAAGCAATTGGTATCCGATCCTTCTTTTTCTCACTATTATTTTGTTTCTCATCCTTACTATTGTTGTTACTACTTTGTCCTTTTTGTTCTTTTGTGCCTTGGTTCATTGCTAAGGCATGTGACTTAGAGGACTTAAGAGTGCCCATCTGTATTAGCTTGTCCTATTCTCGAGTGAGATTGACAGCAAAATCATCTAGAGATGGCATGGTGAATTGAGTGCCAAGTGCACCCTTAGTAGCATAGAAGGTAGAGACAAACACAGAATATTCTAAACTTAGCTTAGAGAGAATACTGAGAATCAGTTGTTCATCTTTCTTTTCAATTCCACATTGTTTTAACTGCAACCTTAGTGACTTCAATTTGGTGAAGAAATCTTGGATTGTGTTGAAATTGTCTGGACTCAAACTAATTAATTCATTTTCCAACATATGACCCCTCATTGAATCTTGTGTGCCAAATAATGTTTCTAGCTTTGTCCATACTTCATTTGGTGTATCCAAAGACTCAATGTGAAATAGTAAGTCAGGAGAAATAGACAAACACAATGTTCCATATGCCTCATCACATTTGTTAAACTACTTAGGCTTGTCTTCATCTTTAGCAAGTTCAGTTTCAAGTCCCATAGTTATCCTATTTAATCCAGCTTTCCTTAATTGAATTATCATGTGTGATTTCCACTCAAAGTAATTGTATGGAGTAAGGATGGGCATATTTGTTTGATCCATGATGAAATAATACAAAGAAATGCCAAAAAAAAGAGAACCCAGCCACGGCAATGCCCCCCCTTTTTACTCAATCAAAGAACCCCCCCAAAGAAATATGATTTGGCACTTTATTTTAGTGCATTTACAACTACCACTAGAAAGAGATACTTAGTGGTCTTGATTTCAATGCATTACAAACCCTCATGAAGAGCATATGCTAAAAGTGAAACTTGGGCACAATAATCAAGGAAACAAATAGCACCACTGTGATCTACTCAAAAAATTATGCACTTTCAAAAGAAGAATCGCCTCGATACGAGGTCGTATGAGAAAGTTATGATCCTCCGAAGTTTCCAAAAATGAAAACTGTGCACAGTCACGGTTGAAAATCTGCAATTTCTAAAGAATTCATGCATGAAAATCAAAAAACAACTCCACTAGTGGATAGAGCACAAAAAAATAGCCAAGTTCATAACAAGAATCATCAAAATCAGAGTTCGTATGAGCAAGAATGAGACATTTGAAAACTACATTCAAATCTGCGACTGCTAATGGAGAGGGGTATGGCTGTAGCTTTGCATGCTTGATTCTAAAAAATATACAGCTTGCATGCAAAATCTAAAAGATACCCAGATGGTTTTTCAGGGCTGTGAACATAACCCAAAAATCATTTTTCTTGCTGATGTACAGAAGATGTTGTTGTAGTGTAAATCAGATGCCTTTAATAGTAAAAAATGGCTCCAAAAATCAAAAAATGACCCCAGCAACCAAAATGTAGCATGCAAATGCTGGGTCAGCTTCTTAAGTCCATCAATGGCACGTTGGAATCTGCAAAACTAATTGAAAACTCCAAATATGCAAGTTCGTTGTCAGATTTGAGATTGAAACCCCAGAGAAAAACTGTTTTTGTCAAAACTTTTCTGATTCTCAGGATCATTTAAAGATGCAAGAGAAGAGCATACTTCATTTTTCAAAAAACTACAATAAAGTTTATTTGCCCCCCCCCCCCCCCGAATCTCTCAAATAAGGAAACTAAAATCTACTCTTGCACATAGAAAAGCTCTGATACCATGTTAGAATCTAAAAAGATTAACAACCCAGAAAACTAGTGCAAAGAGTAAATATATAAACTATGAATGCAAATGATACAAAATCAAAATAGCATCATAGAGTTAGTCTCCAAGAGAGTAATGCAAATGCTGGAAGCAAAATAACATTAAGAGGATGCAAAAACAAGAGATGCAAATACAAGCTAGGTAGCATGCTTATATAGGCTAGGAAGAGGGAGGGGGTGGCAACACCAACCAATGAGGAGAAACCATCTATCGGACTAAAGATAGCAAAGTATTTTCCTAAGATAGCTAATGGATGCTCACATGTAGGAAGGTGACACCTCACAACCATTCACCTAATAAGACATGCTTTATTAACCTAAGTGAGATTATTAAAAAGTGTAGGAAAAACCTAGCAAAATAGGAAAAATAAAAAACTACACTAACAATACTAACATAGTTTTCTCCCATTTCTGATATATTCATTAATTTGGTAAAGAAAAGGAACATCCTTTCTCCACAACACTGCACCTTTTGATGGGAAAGACTTTTGTACAAAGAAAAATAGAAAATTTAAGAGTGAACTAAACTTACAAGGATTGTTCTTTGAAGTTCTTATGCTCTCCATATTCTTGTTGAATTGATTCAACATCAACTTGGCTAGGTCAAATGACATATTATTCTTGACAACTTTGAATGTGAGATCCACTACTTTACATGATTAATTGTTTAGTCTACTTGAGCTATATATCTTATGTGAAATGACATGTATCCCAAACTTCAATTCCATATCTATTACACAATTGACTTCATTCTCCTTCCATCCCACTTGGCAATGGTTTTCTTTTCTAGCTCGACTTGATTTAGGGTTTTAGTCATTTTAGCTTTTGCCAAAATTGGAAAACCAATTATCCTATGTATCATCTTATTCATTACAAAAATAGGTTACTCCAATTGCAACTATCCATTATGCACATGGCTATGGATAAATCTTATCCATTTAATTTGAAAGTCTTGTGGTATGTGAGGAATGTGAGTTAAACCCTTAGCTTCAAGATGTTGATGCTCTAGTTTCAACATGACATTTACACATAGCTTCTCCAAGGTTTCATCCATTTCCAAGGTTCCAGTATCTTGAAGAGAACATAAAAAATATAAATGAATATCATTAATCAATAGTACCTTATGTGAAATTTGAGATTGTGCTCCATTTGGATAGGCTTTCTATGACAACTGGACTTAGCTTAAAGTCTAGTGCCTTCCATTCCATGCCTCAAACTAACATTTCTGATCCTTTCTTAGTCTTTCTAATGGTGGATTCCATTGCTTGGTAGGGTTTGCAAAGACAAAAAAATATTTAATGGAAATATGCATGGATTGCTCAGATGCTTCATAAATCGCTCTGTACAAATAGCTCTTCAAAATTCATGGTGTCAATTGCCATAAATTTCTTTTACGATTGCTTGGTAGATGATAGACTTGTTGGAATTTTAGATGGAGTAATTGAGCGGGGGAGTGAATCAATTACCACAAAAAAAAATCCAAAGATTTCTTAGATGCCTTTAATACTTATTTTCTACTGATATTAGGTAAATACTGTAAGAATGTTGTAACTTGGTAGATTAACTAGTTACTAATCATCTAGCATTCATAATTATTAATATGCGTGCAAAAGTAAAATAAAATGAACACAAGAGACACCAGATTTAATGAGGAAACCCAATATGGAAAAAACCACCAAGTAACTAGCTACCAGTTTTTCACTCTTCTAAAGTGAGCCCTATTAGGAGCCAACCCTATTAAAAGTTACAATACACACTATTAGGTGTGACCCTATTAGAGGATTTAATCACCCTGTTAGGAGTGGCCTTGCTAGAGGTTTTTAGAACAATTCAACTGAACTATCACCTTGTTAGAGGATTTACAAAATGGCTATTAAACCAACTTTGTTAAGAGATTTGAAATCACTACCACAATTATTAGAAAGTAACAATGAATTGACTTGAGAATTGAGATGCAACTAGTTTTGCTGATTACAAGTCTCTATTCATTATCATAATATCCTCCTTGATCAAGTATTGCTTTGTTGTTCCTCAATGATCTCTGATCATTCTTCAAAATTTGCTTCCACAATAATTAGTCTTCATCTCACATCAAGTCCATCACTCACACTTAGACTTCACAACTGGACTTCTTATTATACCATTCAAATTATCAATACAGCTCATTCACATGTTACATTTACCAATAAACCATACATCAATTGGCTACAAATATTACTTTAGACAAATAGACGTTATTTCAAAAATCAATGAAATCCTTCACTGGCTAACCCTGCTCAGTAAATACTACTTTCAAAAATTTCTTGAGTTAACCGTCTTGACTCGGTTAACATTACAACTTCTACAAAATCCTTTGGCTACAAAGTTGACTCAGTAAGAACTAAATTCCTTCTTTGTCTGTGAGAGCTCGGTAAGAATTGTTTCTTCCATATTTCCCTTTGATGACCGAGTAAGCTTGGTAACAACTAAATTCTTTGAAAGCTTGGTAACAACTATCTACTTTCTTTACTAACCTTCTGAGCTCGGTAGACTCTTTCCTTTACCTTGCTGACCAACTAAGCTCAATAGACTCTGTCCTTTGCCTTGCTAACCAACTGAGCATAGTAGACTATGTCCTTTACCTTGTTTACCAACTAAGCTCGGTAAACTCTGTGTGATGACTGATATGACATTTGTGTGACATCAAAGACAACACACAATTGAACAATTGTATCTAACAATCTCCCTCTTTGGCATTGATGGCAACACAACATGTCATAGCAAAATAAAATTTGAAAACAAGTCTTTACTGACAAAATATGTCACTTTCTTCTTCAAACACAACAGACTCCCTCTTTCATAATAATCTCTCCTCTTACACAAACTCTTATTATATTGCAAATTTTAGAAAGATATGATAGTATTTTCTCCCTCTTTGACAGTGCATGCCAAAGACAATATAAATCAACTGAATAGCATTGTACCTGATGTACTAATTCATATAAATATCCTCATTACTTTGCTACATCAACTGATAGATCTTTAATTCTATTTCTCTTGATGCATCACTAAAACTGTATTTTAGTGAGCTTTAGATAGGGGAATGACCCCTAACTTACCTCTAAGATACAATAATGCATCCTTAGGTAAAGTCCTTGTGAATATGTCAGCAATTTGTTTCTTTGTATGGACATATTTGTAAGGAAACTTGGCAATAAAGAATATAACCGTTTCCATATAACCCATAATAAATCTAAAATAAATACAGAATTAAAATCCACATGCAAGAGAATAGACAACATACCCACAAAATGTGACACAAGATATACCTTGAGAAACCCTCATTGAGGGAAAAAACTTAGCCTCCAAAAGCATCCATCACCATGTATTATTCAACAAAAATACCATTGCCATACAACCATGGAAGCCTTCACGGCCATAGCCACAACCGAGCAAACTATGTGAACAAGCATGAATCCACACATCCCATGCCATGCTTTCAATCTTCACAAATTCTCCCTTGGCTAACCTGTCAAGCCTTGTCCCGCTCGACTCTTGCCTTTTGTCTTCTCCTTGTCACTCTCACTCTCTCTACAACAACTACCCTTGTGGCTGCTTATATAATAGCAAGTCTCACAAAACCACTAAGTGGTATTACATAAACTATGTGCTAATACCATGTGCTACCTAACCCACTGACCCCACATTTAATATTGGGCATTTAATTCTTTTTCCCCAATATTAAATAATTACATGAAATATTTTCACAATGTTACAATACAACTCATCAAGAATATTCCATGGGAATATTTACATGTTGCACGTCCATCTAGGTACAACATTACATAACAAAATAAAACAATAAAATAACAATATTATGCAATGTGTGCAACACCCATTATCTCAACAATCTCCCACTTGTTGTATACATTGCATAGGGTCAATCTGTAGCCACATAAATGAACAAGGGAACAATCCCTCCCAGCACATCCACCATCACGGATCAAAATACACCAAGTGCTCCATCCTGGTACTCGCAAAAAAATCAAAGTATCCAGCATTTCAAACATGAATGATCTCACCCCCTATTATGCCACTCCCACTAGACATACATAGAAGCCATCCAAAGAGAAAACCACCCAACCTGTCGCATTAGAAGATCATAAAATCCTGTACCAACTAAAATTCCAAGCACAAATAACCTGATCCAAAGGTAATCACATGTATCTATAGCTATCAAAATATCCATAGCTGAAATAGCACCCACAGCAAGTGCCAAACCCATCCAACTATCCATACCTCAAAGGTATAACAAGTGAATCTCATATCACTGACATATCCAATCTATAACTTGCAATCACAAGCCTCAAGAGCAATACCTGCCACATATATACCAAGAAGCTCCCACTACAAAAGGTAATGTCAAATCTATAACCAATCCACTCACAACATCTCAAAGAAGTGAATCCATGTAGCATCAAGGACATCCACAATACATAAACTGATATCCTGCAAGAACAACTCTCATAACAAGTCTCCAATAGTCTTCCAAATTCTCCACAACCAACAAAAGAAAGAGAAAGAAATAACAATATCATCTCTCACATGACATACATGAGCACAAACTAGTGATCACAATCTCTAACCAATCTCAAATCCAATGTAGGAAAAACTGAACATCAAGGAAGATAACCAAGACCAGAGAAACCATGCAAATCATAACCTGTATCTTGTCCTTCTACACACACCTCTAGATGTAAACTGTGCAAGTATGATCTCCTCCATAAAACCCCAACAAGAAGCCTCAACAACACCCAAACCATACCATATAACTCATCATGGATGTAAGCCTCTCACAAGAAGATCAAACTCAATAAAACCATTCCTAAACCAAGGAATATGCCCAATATAAAACCATCTCCCAAACTCAACCAGCATAACAACATATGCACATGGAGATAACCAATGCTAAACCATCTCTCAAATGAACCCTCCAGAACTAACTCATGTACCATGGCTCAAGATCCATATCCATCAAAGATAAGCATAAATATAATGCAACTGAGAGAAAAAATGGGCTATACCTCTCAAGTAGCAAACCGCCGAGTAAACCAAGAGTGGGGAATAAGAATGCTTATCAAGATACCCAAGTCTCCAACCAAGACTCATCTAAGAACAATCTCCTCTCAAGTCCATATCAGGTGACTCCCCTCAGACTTCCTGCTGAAACCATCAACCGTCTTAACAAATACTTCTCTAATCCAAGAGAAATCAGTGTCACCACCATCTCTAAGTATCCATGAGCACCTGTAACCAATCAATCCATGACAACTCCAAATGCAACATAGCAATATCATGAAGTATCCAGCTTATGATCAGTGTACTCAATACCAAGAAACTAAACCAAGATCAATGTCAAAGTTCCAACCATGGCCTCAGGAACATAAACATGATCTTACCATCTCAACTAAAGAGATAACATGCTCCATATGAACATACCATAACATGTCACAACTCTAAATACGTATCAAGAGTTTACCATGACATAATAATGAAACCATCCTTATACCAAGGATAACATGCCAAATAAAAGCATAAACCACACCTTTACTAAGAACCCTGTGAGTCCTCAAGATGCAACCTTCTCCACACACCATGAAGAAAACCATCTCCACATACCAGGAAGAACCATCTCCATACACCATGAAGATAACCAAGAACTCCATGAGTCCTCAAGATCTAACCATCTTCAAATACCATGAAGATAACAAGTGCACCATGCAAATGTCAAAGACGCTTCTGCAGCAACAGGATCTAAGAAAAACTTCCAACATCTACAAACACTTAATAAATATATCAATGCCAACAACTCTCACTCAACTATGGTACCAAATCACCTATGGCATCATAGAATCCATCCTCTCCAAACTAAGAAGATATAAACCAAACCAGGAACTAATCCTCCACTGTCACCCCATCATTGTCACAAGCTCCCACTAAACTGTGTATCCAAGCTATCCATGACATAATGATGAAAAATCCATCCTCTAACCATGAGAATCAACCAAGGCATTAAACCATCAAAGAAATCAAAGTGCACATCATGAGCTCCTCAAAAGAAACTAAATAACCATGATCCTCAACCAAGAAGATATACCATCATAACTGAATCATAAATCCAAGCTAATAAACATCAAGGATGTACCTATATATCCAATCATGTCATGTCAAAATTTATGACACCATGATCACATCCATGAATTGAGCATCAGGCTCTCAATATGTTCAACCTGTCAGCATAAAATAGTCAACCACAATCCTCCACCATGATTGTACCTGGTAACAACATCTCATCCCTTCTACATGAAAAATAAAAAAGTTAGCAAATCATGTGACTTAGGGCATAGACAACCCAAATCCAAGCCACCAATCTGAATATGCATCAATAATGAAATATCAATGGGCAAAGACAACCCATAACCAAGCTATAAATGCAACCTGTAAGTATAGACCGCTTACAACACTGCACAACTTGTAGACCCAACAAGTCATCATGCATATCCAAACCAAACACTGATAACCATATCATCATGAGACCAATCTGAATATGAACTGAGTATACAATGACATCAAAACTTAAATCTCCAATGTCATAAACTCACAATGTTACCATAGTCAAAATATACCTATAAACTGTTCAAATCAATATATTAACAAATAAATCATGCCGAACCTGCACCAAATCTGAACCAATTTGTAGAGCTTTCCAAAAGCTTTCTGTTGACTACTTGAAGTCCAAAATTTGACTTTGTATGCCCAAGTTATGCCCTAATCCGTGCTCAAAATAAAAAACATCTAACTTTAGGGCTCTTAAAACTTGACAAAATTTCAAAATCATAGAACCAAACCTACACCATCTTGTAGTGCTCTGAATTAGCTTTCCAATGCCTATAAGAACTCTGAAATTCGATATTCTGAGAGAAAGTTATGGCCATTTTACTAAGACAGTTTTTTTACCATTTTCAGTACAATTTTTCATTTTTATTTTTTTTTAGTGACGAAAATTTCGATGAGATTAAATTTGACGGCCATCATGGGCTGAAACCAAAAAACTCTTTCATTTCCTCTTAACATGGCCAAACTAGGGCATATTATATATCAAAATTTATGGAAATGTCGACCCGGATCTAATGATGAGGTCTACTTTTACCCAGGAGGTCATTTCTGCAAGCTACCCCACAAAACCCTCATTTAAATGAAACATTTGAAAAATCTTTTTTGTCCAACAATTTCACATGCCCAAATCTTTTAACATCCCATCATAACAGCAAATCCAAAGTCTTCAGATCTACAATAAATCATTCATATATCTTGCCCTTTTCTTTTATCCTCTCATGCATTCCCATGGATTCAATCTAGGGTTACAATAATAAAACCATAGCTCTGGTACCACTTGTAAGGAAACTTGGCAATAAAGAATATAACCATTTCCACATAACCCATAATAAATCTAAAATAAATACGAAATTAAAATCCACATGCAAGAGAATAGACAACATACCCATAAAATGTGACACAAGATATACCCTGGGAAACCCTCATTGAGGGAAAAAACCCACAAAAGCATCCATCACCATGTATTATTCAGCAAAAATACCATTGCCATACAACCATGGAAGTCTTCACGGCCATAGCCACAACTGAGCAAACTATGTGAACAAGCATAAATCCACACATCCCATGCCATGCTTTCAATCTTCACAAATGCTCCCTTGGCTAACCTGTCAAGCCTTGTCCCGCTTGACTCTTGCCTTTTGTCTTCTCCTTGTCACTCTCACTCTCTCTATAACAACTACCCTTGTGGCTGCTTATATAATACCAAGTCCCACAAAACCACTAAGTGGTATTACATAAACCATGTGCTAATACCATGTGCTACCTAACCCACTGACCCCACATTTAATATTGGGCATTTAATTCTTTTTTCCCAATATTAAATAATTACATGAAATATTTTCACAATGTTACAATACAACTCATCAAGAATATTCCATGGGAATCTTTACATGTTACACGTCCATCTAGGTACAACATTACATAACAAAATAAAATAATAAAATAACAATATTATGCAATGTGTGCAACACCCATTATCTCAACAATATTCCAATCTAATTTCTTTTTCTTTTACCAATTCTCTAACAAAGTGATACTTTATGGCAATATGCTTGGTTTTTGAATGCATCACTGGATTCTTGGAGATATTAATTGTACTTGTGTTATCACAAAACATAAGAACAGGTTCTTTGATTTCTTGCTTCTTACCTTCCAATAATTGTTTGAACCATACAATATTTGAATAGTTTACTATTGCTGCAACATATTCAGCCTCTACTATGGATTGGGATGTACAATTTTTCTTTTTACTTGTCCAAGAAACCAACCTTTTTTTAAGAAATAAATCTCCTCCACTTGTGCTCTTTCTGTCATAAACATTCCCTGCCCAATTTGCATCACTGAACACTTTTAAATCCATATGTCCTCCAAGTTTATACCATAATCCATAATCTTCAATTCTTTTCAAGTATCTCATGATCCTTTTGATTGTCATCATGTGATTTTCTTTTGGTTTTTCTGAGAATCTTGCTACAATTCCTACTACAAGTTCAATGTTGGCTCTTGTATGCACTACATACTGCAACTTTCTAATCATAGATCTATACAATGTTTGATCCACCTCTTTTGATTCATCGTCTTTGGTAAGTTTCAATCCAATACACATAGGAGTCCCAACTAGTTTGTAGTCTTTCATACCAAACTTTTTCAGTATCTCTTTGATGTATTTGGATTGAGTAATGTAGATACTATTCTTACTCTATTGAATTTGAAGACCAACAAAGAATTTGATTTCACCAAACATTGATACTTCAAATTCCCTATTCATTTGCTCTAAAAATTCTTTGCAAAGATCGTCATTTTATGTTAACAACGTATCATCTACAAATATCTCTGCTAAAATAATCTTATTATCTGGTGCTTCCTTTATGTACAAACTATTGTTATCATTAGTTCTTTGAAAACCAATCTAAATAAGATAGTTATGCAATCTTTCATACCATGCTCTAAGGGCTTGTTTCAGACCATATAATGCTTTATGTAGTTTGTAGACTATGTCCTTCTTGTTTGCATCAACAAAACCTTCAGGTTGTTCAATGTAAACCTCTTCATCTAATATGCCATTGAGAAATGCTGACTTGACATCCATTTGATAAACTTTGAATCCTTTCTATGCAGAATATGCAAGTAAGGTTCTGACACCTTCCAATCTTGCAACAGGAGAAAAAGTCTCACCATAGTCTACACCTTCTTCTTGAGAGTATCCTTTGCATACCAGTCTATCTTTGTTCCTTGACACATTACAATCTTCATTTAACTTGTTTTTGAATACCCACTTAGTTCCATTTACATTCTTATCTTTAGGTCTAGGTACAAGAGTCCATGTTTTGTTTTTCTCTATTTTTTCTCTCTTCATTCATGGCTTCAATCCAAATTTCATTTTATAATGCATATTTGACATTTCTAGGTTAAAAATCAGCAAGTATACAAGTGTCTTTCAACTTACTTCTTTTAATTATTCCTTTTGATTTATCTCCAATGATCTGATCTAGTACATGATGCTTCCTGACATACTTGGCTAATACAAGCTCCTTGTATTTTGAATGACTTCCATTGTTATCCTTATGTGTCTCAACTTCTAGTTCTGGATCTGGTTGCTCAGGCTCGGTAGATGTTGATTTGGTAGCTTCTATTTGCAACTTCGGTTCTTGCAACTCAGGAGGCATTAGCTCAATTTGAACTTCCTGTGACTCGGTTACTGAAGACTCTAGAGTTGAAGATTCCTGATTAATAGGTATATTTGGCATTGTATCAGGTTCCCTTTTGCTTTCTTCTTCTGTTCTTTTTGCAAACTCATCAACTTTCACATGTGCACTTTCTATGACTTTGTGAGTAGATAAGTTCAAACATCTATATGCTTTGCTTTTGCAAGAGTATCCCAAAAATATTCTTTCATCACCTTTTACATCAAATTTACCTTTTCTAGATTCTTTCAAAATGTAACATTTTCTTCCAAATACTTTTAGGTAACTTACATTGAGTTTGCAACCATACCATAACTCATAGGGGGTCTTGAATGAGTCCTTTTTCAGCTATACTCCATTATGAACTATAGTGTTGATAGCTTCCTTCCAGTATTCGATAGTAATGTTTTTCTCAATCATTAAGGTTCTTACACATTCCATAATAGATTTATTCCTTCTTTTAGCTATTCCATTTTGTTCAGGAGTTCTTGGTTCTAAAACTTGTCTTTTGATTCCCCTTTCAATGCAAAAGTTATTGAATTCATGTGAGCTAAATCACCACCTCTATCAGACCTTAAACATTTCAGTCTTTTACCTATTTCCTTTTCTACTCTAGCCAAATACCATTTGAATTTTTCAAATGCTTCTAATTTCTCTCTTAGGTACATGACAGTGATCATTCTTGAATAATCATCAACAAAAAGAATGAAAAATTTATCACTAGTATAACTTTCAATGCTAATAGGTCCACACAAATAAGTATGCACAATTTCTAGAACTTTTTCAGACTGATAGTTCTTACTTTTAAAACTAATTTTTCCCATTTTTCCAATTTGACAATTCTTGCATAGACCAACCTTAGGTTTCTTTATGTTAGGAATACCTCTTACTTTCTTGAATTTACTTATCTTTACCAAGTTGTCAAAGTTTACATGACACAACTTTTTATGCCATAACCAACTTTCTTCAACTTGAGCAATAAAACATGAACATTCACCAAGTTCAAGATAAAACAAGTTACCTTTTGTTTGAGTTCTTGATTCAATCAGCTTTCCTTTGCCATCCAATAATCTTTCTTTTCCATGCATAAATTCCACTTTGAATCCATTATTGAGTAGCTATCCCACACTCAACAAATTATGTTGTAGTCCTTCTACCCAATATGTATTATCACATACAAGTTCCTTGGTTAGTGAGATTCTTCCTTTTACTCTTATACAACAAGGTTCATTGTTACCAAATCTTACACTGCCACCATCATAGTCTTCAAAGTGTTCAAACTTAGTTTTATCACCAGTCATGTGATGAGAACAACCACTATCTATAATCCATGTGTCATTTTTTCTCACATGAGAAATAAGTGTCATTTCTTTGTCACTATCAAATTCATCCTTTATAGCTATGTAAACAATTTGATCTTCTTCTTCATCATCAAAATCATTAGAATCTTTAGCCATGAAACATGTTTTCTTACCTTTTTCCTTGAATGATTTGAAGTATTTCTTGCCATTGCATTTGTGACCCTTTTTCTCATCCTTGTTTTTCTTATTTAGGCACCTAGCAGCAATATGTCCAATTTCTTCACAAGAAAAATAGATTAGAGGAACCTTACCTTTGTATTTTCCTTTGCCTCTTGAATATTTCCTTGATAGTAGAGCTTCAACCACTTCAAGATCACTATTTGAAATCTTTTCTAATTCTTCATCACTATCTGATTAAGGATCCTTTAACTTTTTTTCTTTTTCTTTGAGTGAAAGCTTGGCTTCAAATGTTGATTCAATGTTCTTGGCAACTGGAACATAATTATCATAGTTTTCTAGCTCAAATTTAGTCAATCTTCCAACTATGGCATCTAAATTTATCTTATTATTTGCTTCACATCTTCTTTCATGAATTGCAAAGACTCTGATTGCATAAATGGGAAGTAGAGTTCTAAGAACTTTACTTATAATTGTCTCCTCCTTGATATCTCCTCTAGATGCCTTGATTGCACCAACACATGCTTTAACTCTTTCAACATATTTTGCAATGTTTTCATCCTCTCTCATCCTCATTTGATCAAATTGTCCTCTCAAACTTTCTACTTTGTCTCTTCTCACATTATCATCTCTTCCATAGATTTCTTTCAGCTTGTTCCACATTTCAAAGGCAATTTTGCAGTCCTTGATGTCATCAAATTTTTCATAACTTAAATCATATTCTATATCTATCATCATGTTGTTGTGGGTCTTCTTTTCAGCAATATCATTTACAGATAATGTACCAGCAAGTTTTGCATATTTTTCATCAAGGTACTTCATTCCTGTATCTCCAATAGAAGCTAGATGAAGTCTCATCAACCCTTGCCATGCTGAGAAGTTGTCATTATTAAGTCTTAGAATTTCCCTCTTATAAGATATCCTCACCTTTGGCTTAGAGCCTTGAAATATTTTCCTATAAGCACCAAAAGCTTTGATACCAATTGTTGGAATTATAAATGGAGTAACTAGGGGGGGTGAATTAGTTACCACAAAAAAAAATCTACAGATCCCTTAGATGTTTTTAATACTTATTTTCTGTTGATACTCAATAAATACTGTAAGAATTTTGTAACTTGGTAGATTAACTAAGTACTAATCATCTAGCATTCATAATTATTAATATGCATGCAAAAGTAAAATAAAATGAACACAAGAGACACCAGATTTAACATGGAAAGCCAATAAGGGAAAAACCACCAAGTAACTAGCTACCAAATTTCACTCTTCTGAAGTGAGCCTTGTTAGGAGCCAACCCTGTTAAAGGTTACAATACACACTATTAGGTGTGATGCTATTAGAAGATTTAATCACCCTATTAGGTGTGGCCTTGCTAGAGGTCTTTAAAACAATTCAACTAAACTGTCACCTTGTTAGAGGATTTACAAAATGGTTGTTAAACCAACTCTGTTAGGAGATTTGAAATCACTACTACAAGTTTTAGAAAGTAACAATGAATTGACCTAAATTAAGATGCAACTAGTTTTTCTTATTGCAAGTCTCTATTCATCATCATTATATCCTCCTTGATCAAGTATTGTTTTGTTGTTCCTCAATGATCTCTAATCATTCTTCAAAATTCACTTCCATGATAATTAGTCTTCATCTCACATCAATTCCATCACTCACACTTAGAATTCGCAACTTGACTTCTTATTTATACCATTCAGATTATCAAGTTAGTTCATACCAATAAATCATAGATCAGTCAGCTATAAATATTACTTTAGACAAATAGATGTTATTTCAAAAATCAATGAAATCCTTTACTGGTCGACCCTGCTCAATAAATGCTACTTCCAAAAATTTCTTGAGTTAATCATCTTGACTTAGTTAACATTACAACTTCTACAAAATCCCTTGGCTATCGAGTTGACTCGGTAAGAACTAAATTCCTTCTTTGTCTGTGAGAGCTTAGTAAGAACTATTTCTTCCATATTTCCCTTTGATGATCGAGTGAGCTCAATAACAACTAAATTCCTTGAAAGCTCAATAACAATTGTCTACTTTATTCACATGTTGCATTTACCAATAAACCATACATCAGTCGGCTATAAATATTACTTTAGACAAATAGATGTTATTTCAAAAATCAATGAAATCCTTCACTAGCCAACCTTGCTCAGTAAATACTACTTCCAAAAATTTCTTGAGTTAATCATCTTGACTCAATTAACATTACAACTTCTACAAAATCCTTTGGCTATCGAGTTGACTCGGTAAGAACTAAATTCCTTCTTTTTCCATGAGAGCTTGGTAAGAACTATTTCTTCCATATTTCACTTTGATGACTAAGTGAGCTCGATAACAACTAAATTCCTTGAAAGATTAGTAACAATTATCTACTTTCTTTACTAACCTTTTGAGCTTGGTAGACTCTATCCTTTACCTTGTTGACCAACTAAGCTTGGTAGACTTTGTACTTTGCCTTGCTAACCAACTGAGCTTGTTAGACTCTGTCCTTTACCTTGTTGACCAACTAAGCTCAGTAGACTCTATCTAATGACTGATATGACATTTGCATGACATCAAAGACAATACACAATTGAAAATTTTTATCCAACAAGATTATTTTCCATTTAGCTTGCATTAAATTCTTGGTAGAGTCATCCATGACTCGGTGTCCACACAAAAATCTTAGTATCTCTTGACCTTGCTTGGCAAGGTCTTGCAACCCAACCTTGCTCAATAATGACTAGCATTTTTTTGAATGCTCAGTGATCCCTTTGCATCTTGAATGTTTATATGGATCTTTCCATTCTACTAACTAAAATTGATGTAAGATGTCTACTTTAGAATCCTTGTTCTAGTTCTCCTTGTGGGAGATCAAGTAGAAATACTTGAGTCACCCAATTCTTGAGTGACAATTGCTTCATTGCTTGGACTAACATTCTAAGAAGATTTTGGAATCCGTTATGGTCTCGTCAACTTTTTAATGTTATAAACTTTTTCCTTCTTTTCATCTTCAATTCTTCCAATATTCATATAGTTCTTGGCAAGATGACCAAGTTTTGTACAAATGAAACATCTTCTAGTAGAGTCTTTTTTCCTCATGTGATGTTTTATACAATCCATTCCAATGTGTCCAAATTCTCCATAGTAATTACATCTACACCAGGTTTTTTAGTCCCAACTAAATATCACTTTTACAATCTATTCTACTGGGTTCAATATTTTAGTTTTGCATTCAGAAGATTTGTGCCCATGCTTCTTGCATTTGTGACATTTTCCTTCAAATTTACGTTTCTCTTTGCATTCATTAGCTCTATGACCATGTTGATTACAATTGTAGCATTTTCCATTGAATTTGGCTTTCCCATTACTCCAACATTTGTTTTATGTATGGCCTAACTTACCACAGTGATTGCAAGTAGGTCTTTGATTCTTTTGAGCTCCTTGCTTGGATGATTCACCTTCTTCTTTTTATCTAATTCCTTCTTTTTCTATTTTTCTGTAATGGATTTTCTCATTCAATTCATTCATGTTTTCTTGAGATTTTATTATTCTCACATTGCTTTTCTTTTCAATGTTTAGATCATTCTATAATCTTTCATTTTTTGATCTTAGCTTCATGATTTCTTCATTTGCATTGGTGAGCTGATCAATGAAGTTTTCCTATTGAAGGGGTAGGTGTTGGATTTCATTGTTCTTTCTTCTATCTCTTCTTTTATCTTATTTTTATCTTCCATGACTTAACACAATCTTACTAAGTAGATTTATTTCTCTCTTCTCAGGTTTCTTACTTCTTCTTGAAGGTTATCATTTTTCTCTAATAGTTCTTTGATTACTTCATTGGCTTCATCTAGATTGCTTTCTAAATGGATGTCTTCAATTCATTCGTCAATGAAGAGTTTTTCATTCATCTAAATTGCCAAATCTTTTCTTCTTTTTTAAGGATTGAGAAATTTTCTCCTTTTCTTTCTTGAGTTGTCTAATACCCAATTCCAAATCCATCTTGTCATTGTCAATAGCCTTGTCAATTCTGAATATCTCCATTGCCTCTAATCTTTGCTCAAGTTGTTAAACTTCTTTTCTGAAAACCACAAAGCTCTAATACCAATTGCTGGAAATATTTATGGTAGGCTAAGTTACTAAGAGGGGAGGGGCAAATTAGTAACTAATAAAACTTAATTCTTTATTACGCAAGTTATTTCTTCATGTGAATTCTAATCTAATTGCATGCATGAAAACCTTAAAGCATAAAAACATTCATAACACTTTTGACACACAATATGGTGACCCAGAAACCTTCCAAATAGAAAGTAAACCTTGGGTGGGGATGATACCCATAAGATTTAGTACTATAGTATAAATTTGGCCTATTAAGGCTTATAATGATCACTTTTGATGATTTACCCTATTAGGAGCAATAAGGATTGCTAGGTCCACCTTACAAAAGTATTTACAAACATACAACGAAGTATGCACTTAGTAAAGAGATTTACAAAAGACTATTAAGTCTACCTTATGAAAGGATTTAATTGATCCATCTAATAGGATGAAACAATGGTTGATCTCTGATATACAACTTAGTTTTCTAAGTGAGATTCCTTTGAGTGTAATGATCACTTAGTTGTGATAGATAAATCTTTGTTGCTCCTTACACTATTATAGCCTTTGTACTTCACACTTTTGCTCTTCTCTACTTGTTACATTATTTTAATTTCTTATTTTGGATGTGATATAATACAATACATATAGACCAATCCAAATTACAATTCAACAATGTTGGCTACAATAAAAGTTTACATAAAATACATAAAGTCAGCCCAACTGTAGGAATTCAAGTTTTGAAGAATAACTCAATGAGGTTCTAATACTCGACATCCATTGTCAATGCTTGGCATTATCATGCATTCAGTAGACATAGAAGCTTGGTCCATACTGATCACTTCCAAGTACTCTAAACTTAGTTTACACTAGTGACTTGGTGAATACTATGAAACTTTACATATAAACTAAATCACTAGATTCACACTGCATAGCTCGATCAATGCTATCACTATAAGCTTGGTATATATTGAATCACTTGGCTAATACTGGTGGCCCAGTCAACACTGGATTCACATTACTACAACTATGAACTTGATAAGTACTACACAACTCTTTTTGCACTGAGAAACTTGGTAAACACTAAGATGCTTAGTTTATACTACTAATCACCAACTTGGTAGAAACTACTTGGTGCAAACTGAATATTGTTCCTTGAATTTGGTAGAAATTGTAGAACTTGGTAAAGCCTAAAGCATTTGGTTAATACTGTTAACTATATAATAAGCTTGATAGATACTAATTTTCTAAATAAGTGTGTTTCACTAATAACAAACTTGGCTACAATGTTGATAGTTACGAGACTTTGAATAACTGTTAGGAGATTCCAACCTTGTTAGGAGTTGTGGAAGATAACTACCCAAATAGCTTTAAGGTTAAGCTCAAAGAAACCACTATCCAAATGATCTCTATATTATTCCTTGCAGAATAATAGAGCTAAAATATAATTCATTCCTCTATCTCTATCTTGTCAACTGAACTTCTTCTCCTTCAAATGTTGTGACTAGATCTCATACTATGTATCTAATGATGCCTTGGATCGCTTACACACATTCAGCAAGCATTCTGCTCCTTCTTGCTCTGTGCACTAATACTTTGCATTCAACTTGATTCTCTAAATCTATTTCCATTTACAAACATGGAAAACATCTTTCCTTTATACCATATCTTTATAATAATTCCTTGAGTCAACCTTGAGGATTTCCCTATTAATTAAAATAAGATAATTAATTAATTCACAATTACAACAACACTGTCAACTCACAGTCTATACCAAACTTTACATGTGTGAAATCACATCTTGCACACACTCTAGCATCACCATACAATTGTCCTCTATAACCACTATCTATGCATCACCTTCATTACATCTCAAATGAAAGATAGTGATAGATAATGAGAACTTTGTTTTCCAATGCTCTGTTTATGCACGGCTTCTAGTAAAATAGGTGTAACTTTGTACAACAAAAAATTAGATATAGTCCTTTAAACCACATCATCAAGACAACCTTAGGAACATGTCCTCCACTATGCATCATTTGAAACTTCTTTGGCTTCTATGCATACTAAGATTACTGACTATTATTCCTCTAGTTTTAAAAGAATTACTATTATGTTGGCATAAATGACAAACACATTCATGAATGCAACATATCAATACTCTTCAATTTTTAGGATGATCCCCCAATGTAGTATCATTAGCATTAATGCTAAAAACCTCCCCCTTTGGCATCAATTGAAACATAGATGAAGAACATATAAGTTCCAAGAATACCAAACTATACTCTATTGTTGTCTTCTTCTCAAATCCTCTTCAAAAATATGAGATCTTCTGGAACACTATATTATTCTTATTCTTCTTTTAGGATTGGTAGTAGTTGTTCATAGTAAATAGCATACAATACTTTCTAGTTAAATCTATGCACTTACATGTCCTTCTATGCACTTACCTATTCTTTTGTGCACTTACATGAATCTTTCTAAATCTCCCTAAAGAGATAACTCTACCACATTTCCATCTCAATAGGTGCTTCTCTTCATATGTACATTTACTCAATATGTTTTGCATGTACATTCTCTCCCACATTGACATCAATGTCAAAAGTATCAATCACAATGCCAATTTCTAATCAGTTGCTAAAATCATCAACCAGCTCAAGTGTCCAAAGACACTGTTCAAATACTAATTACCAACTGCCCTTCATGACTTGATACATATTAGATACTCCCCCATATAGGAAGCATTAGTAGTCAGCCTAGTCTAACCATAGTGTTATGTACCACTGGACTAATGCACTCCTTGTATCAACTACTCTGAAGTAGGTGGGGGCATAATCCCTAGCGTACCCTTAGGTACTCAAAAGTATCTTTAGGAAAAGGCTTTGTAAAGATATCCACAATCTTTAGTGCTTAGATACTCCAAACTTATTTCTTTCTCTATTGCCTTTTCAATCAAAACATGATACCTTATGGATATATGTTTTTTCTTATAACACAATACTAGATTCTTAGACATACTTATTGTACTTTTGTTATCATAATAATTAATAATAGGTTTTGTAAACTCAATTCTAATATCCTTCAATATATTTTTTATCCACATAACTTGATTATAGTTATTTGTTGTTGCAACATACTCTACCTTAGCTATAGTCTGAGATATATAATCATGTTTCTTGCTCAACTGAGAAACCAATCTTCCTCAAAGAAAGAATGATCCACCACTAGTGTTTTTTCTATCATCTAATTTTTCTTCCCAATCTACATCAGTATATGTGCACAAGGTGAAATCACTTGATCTATCATACCAAATTCCATATTTGGATGTACGCTTCAAATATCTGAATAGCCTCTTTATTTTTTCATAATGATACCCTTTTGGATTATTTTGAAATCTTGCCGCAATCTCAATTACATTAACTATATCTAATCTTATGTGAGTCAGATATTACAATCCTCCAATCATAGATCTATACTTCTTTTTCTCAATTGTAGGTGCCTCATCTTTACTAGATAACTTGTGACCAATTATCATGGGTGTACCAATAGGTTTGTAAATTTCCAAACCAAATCTTTTAGATATTTAGTTTTTGAACTACATACCCCATCTTTATTTTGCATAATCTATAATCCTAGGAAAAACTTCATTTCTCCTATCATGCTCATTTCAAATTCATTTTTCATCTCTTCAAAAAACTTGTCACTTTCTTCATCATTTCCTCTAAATATTATGTCATCCATAAATATTACAATGATAAATAGACCATCATCAATTTTCCTCAAATATAAATTACCATCTATTGTACCTTTGATAATCAAAGATTTGATAAATACTTGTCCAACCTTACATACTAGGTTCTAGGTGCCTATTTCAGCCCATACAATGCTTTCATTAGTTTCCATACAAAATCTTTATCTTCTATTAGAGGGAATCCATTAGGTTTCTCAATTTAGACTTCTTCTTCAAGTTTTCCATTAATAAAATCTGACTTGACATCCATCTAATAAACCATGAAATTCTTTCTTGCTACATAAGCCAAGAACATTCTTACTACTTCCATTCTTGCCACAGGTGCATAGGTTTCTTCATAACCTATGCCTTCTTGATGTGAGTAGCCTTTCCAAACAAGTCTAGCCTTTTTTCTCACAACTTTTCCTTTCTCATTCAACTTATTTCTAAATACCTATTTGGTTCTTATCACATTCTTGTCTTTAGGTCTAGGAACTAATTCCCATGTCTCATTCTTCACAATATGATCTAGTTCTTCTTTCATAGCTTGCATGATCATCCTTACATGCCTCATCTGTGCTATTAGGTTCCACTTGAGAAATTAGACACAATTCCTAATTTACTATGCTCCTTTTCATGACACCTTTATACTTCCTTTCAATTATTTTCTTTGGGGGCTGATTCTTTTCATGTTTCTGTTGGAAGTATGATTTGACATCTCAACTCTGATCTCTTCCCTAGGTTCATATTTTTGTTCTTCTCTATCCTGAAAAGATACTTCATTCTAAAAATCATTGTTAGTCTCAAAAATAACTTTAGCATTCTATCTAAAAAATCCATAATTATCCTCTTCTTCATCAAAATTATAATCTACAATCTTCTCTTTGGTACCAAACTTTTCATCAATCCTTACATTTGTGCACTCAACTATTTCCTTAGTTCTATAGTTGAAACATCTATATGCTTTTCTTTTTAATGAGTAACCAAAATACATACCTTCAGCACTTCTAGGATCAAACTTACCAATATCATCATCTCTCTTTATATAACACTTACTTCCAAATATTCTAAAATACTTGACTGATTGTGAGTAACCAAACCATAACTCATAGGGTGTCTTGCTCATACCTTTTCTAATACATACTATGTTCAGAGTATATACTATAGTGTTAATTTTTTCTTTCCAAAATTTCTTTGAGACATCATTCTCAAATAACATCTTTTTTTTTCTTCTGCTACTGACTTGTTCCTTCTTTCAACAATCCCCTTATGTTCAAGTATTCTAGGTGAAGATAATTATCTTATGACTCCTTTCTCTTCACAAACATGTTGAACTCTCTAGAAGTGAACTCTCCTCCTCCATCTAATCTTCAACACTTGATCTTAATACTAGATTCATTTTCAACTCTATTCTTGAATATCTTAAATTTCACAAAAGCTTTAGACTTCTCTTTAAGAAATTCTACCCACATCATCCTAGTGAAATTATCAACAAAATTCATATAGTAACTTTCACAATAGAATCATTTGGTTCTTGTAAGACCACTTAGATCTATGTGAACAATCGCCAATTTTTCTGTAGTAGAGAATTTCTAGCTAGGAAAAGACATTTTCCTCTATTTAGGCAAAACACATTCCTTGTAGACAACACTGGTAGGCTTAATAATCTTAGGCAAATCTCTCACTACAAAAGTATTGCTACCTTTCACAATATTATCAAAGTTTATATGACAAAACCTTTGATGTAATTATCAACCTTTGCAACAAACATGTTATATTAGTAGTATTCAATTAAAATACATTACCTCTAAATCTAGTTGTAGTTACAATCATCTTACCATTCTTGTCTATAAAAATGCAAGTTTTTTCTGTGAACTACAACCAATATCCCTTTTCTACCAAATGCAAACACTTAACAAATTATGTTTCAAACTATCAACAAAGTAAATATCATCAATGTTAGTTTCACCATCAATAGTAATAGATCCAATCCATGTAATATGATAGGATGCATTGTTACCAACTCTAACAATACCTCCATCATGATTTTTGAACTTAGAAAAAATTTTCATATCACTAGTAATGTGATGTGAACATCCACTATCAATTATCCAATCTGATTTTTTCTCAACTTGGGTAACTAGAGCTCTCTCTTCTCTAATTTCTCTATCAATTTTATCTTTCTTAATAGCCACAAATCATAATTCATCATCACTTTCACTCTAATCCTTTTCATTACATTTTTTGTCCTTATTAGCATATAAACAATTTCTATCCTTATCTCTTCTAGGCTTGAATTTTTCTCTAAAATTTTTCTTTTTAGGACATTTAGATACATAATGACCATATTCATCACAAGTCCAACACTTAAATATTTTCTTACCATATTTCTTTCTTCTTACTAGAAGGGCTATTCCTTCTTCATTCTTCTTATCTTCTTTAGATCTGTTATTACTAGAAAAATTTCCTCTTGTGCTTGTACTTCTTGAAAGATTAGGTCAAATGTGCATAGCACTAAAACTTGTCTCAACTTTGGCTAGTTCTCCAGATTGTCTCATTTTTACTTCTACAAATTATAATCTTCCAAGAAAAGTTTCCTTTGTGAAATCTGTGGTGTAGAGAATTACTAGCTGAATCATTTGAGTCATTTTCTTGAATAGTGGTGATAAAATTTTTGAGATCTTCCATATAACCTCATCATCATGTTTAATTCCACCAAGAGATCGAATATCTACAACAATTTCTAATATTCTTCCTACATAATTTCTAATGGATTCATCTTCCATCATCTTATCATCTTTAAATGTACAAATCTGACTTTTAGTTTCATTCTTTATGCATGATCATAACCTTTAAAAGTAACTTCTAATGATTGCCAAATTTCATGAGAAGTTTGAAATGTCTTTACGTGATTGTAATCATTCTTTGGAAGAGATGATGCTTTGATACCAATTTTTATAATATATAGTCTAGTGATATAACTCAGGGCGGTGAATCAGTTATCCAACTATCATCACCAAAAATAGCCTTAAACAAATGTAACCATGTGAGTGATATAAACCAAAATCACAACAAGATACTCATACACAATTAACAACAAATATGTTAACTAGGGAAACCCTTGATCAGAGGGAAAACCCTAGTGGGGATGGTACCCACAAGATGTTGTACTAATATAAATATTCCTTATTAGAGGATAAACCCTGTTTGGAGTCCATTACAACATTCATTATATATTAGTCCATGTTAGGAGACTTTGAATCTCTATTAGGAGTTGTGCTAATCCTATTAGGAGTTGTGGAAGATAGCTAGATCCACTACCCAAATAGTTTTAAGGTTAAGCTCAAAGAACCCACTATCCAAATGATCTCTATATTATTACTTGGAGATTAATAGAACTAAAATGTAATTCCTTCCTCTATCTCTATCTTCTCAACTAGACTTATGCTCGCTTAGATTTTGTGACTAGATCTTCTACTACACATCCAATGATCCCTTGGATCACTTACATGCATTCAGCAAGCATTCTATTCCTTCTTGCACTGTACACTAATACATCACATTCCACTTGATCCTCTAAATCCAAGGCCATTTGCAAACATGGAAAACATCTTTCATGTATACCATATCTTCATAATAATTCCTTAGGTTGACCTTGAGGCTTTCCCAATTAATTAAAATAAGATAATTAATTAATTCACAAATACAACAACATTGTCAACTTAGAGTCTATACCAAACTTTACAATGTAAAACCACATCTTGTGCACACTTTGGTGTCACCATACTATTATCCTATATCACTATTATTTTCACATCACCTTCATTAAAAGATAGTGATAGATCATTATAACTTTGTTTTGCAATGCTATGTTTTTGTATGGCTTCTAGTAAAACATGTGTAACCTTTGTACCCCATTGAATCAGACTTAGTCCTTTAAACCACATCATCAATGCAACCTCAGGAACATGTCCTCCACTATTCATCATTTGAAACTTCCTTAGCTTCTATGTATACTAAGATTACTGACTATTATTCTTCCAGTCTTAACAAAATTACCATTATGTTGACATCAACGAAAAATATAGTCATGAATGAAAAATATCAATGCTCTTTAATGCTTAGGATACTTCCAAAATTTAGTATCATCAGCATTCATGCTAAAAATCTCCCCATTTGGCATTAATGGAAACATAGATGAAAAATATCTAAGTTCCAAGAATACCAAATTGTACTCTATTATTGTCTTCTTCTTAAATCCTCTTCATCAATATGAGATCTTCTAGAACACTATACTATTATTCTTCTTCTTTTAGTATTAGTTGTAGTTGTTCATAGTAAACAACATACAATACTTTATGGTTGCATCTGCATGCTTACATGAATCTTTCTAAATCTCCCTAAAGAGATAATTCTCCCACATTTCCATCTCAATAGGTGCTTCTCTTCTTATGTACATTCACTCAATATGTTTTCATGTACATTCTCTCCCACATTAACATTAATGTCAAAGGTATCAGTCACAATACTAATTTCTAATCAGATAAGCAATTCCCAAGAGTCATTCATGACTCAATCCATATTAGATACTCCCCCATATAGGAAGCATCAACATTCAGCCTAATCTAACCATTGTGCTCTATACCACTGGACTAATGCACTCCTTGCATCAACTAATCTAATGTAGGTAGGGGGATAATCCCTACCATACCTCTTAGGTACTCAAAAGATTATTTAGGCAAAGGATGTGTAAAGATATCTAAAATCTAATCTTTATTGCTTAGATACTCCAACCTTATTTCTTTCTCTATTCCCTTTTCTCTGAAAACATGATACTTTATGGATATGTTCTTTGTCTTATAATGCAATACTGGATTCTTAGACATACTATACTTTTGTTATCATAGTAAATGATAATAGGTTTTGTGAACTCAATTCCAATATTCTTCAACATTAGTTTTATCCACATAACTTGATTATAGTTATTTCTTGTTGCAATATACTCTTCCTCAGCTATACTCTGAGATATATTTTTTCTTTCTTTCTCAACCAAGAAACCAATCTTCCTCCAAGAAATAATGTTCCATCACTAGTTTTTTTCTTATCATCTATATTGTCTTCCCAATATGTATCAATATATGCACACAAGGTGAAATCACTTGATCTATCATACTAAATTCCATAATTAGATGTACCCTTCAAATATCTGAATATACTCTTTATTGTTTCATAATGATACTCATTTGGATTAGCTTAAAATATTTCTACAATCCCAACTCCATTAGTTATATCTAGTCTAGTGTGAGTCATATATTTCAATCCTCCAATCATAGATCAATACTTCTTCTACTCAACTGTAGGTGTCTCATCTTTACTGGATAACTTATGACCAATTAGCATGGGTGTCGCAATAGGTTTGTAACTTTCCAAACCAAATCTTTTCAAATAAATCTTTCAAATATTTAGTCTATGAAATATATATCCCATCTTTGTTCTATGCAATTTGTAATCCTAGGAAAAACTGCATTTCTCCTATCACGCTCCTTTTAAATTCATTTTTCATCTTTTCAAATAAATGTGTCTTTTTCTAAATCATTTCCTCCAAATATTATTTCATCCACAAATATTATAATGATAAATAGACCATCATGAGATTTCCTCAAATATAAATTACCATCTATTGTACCTTTAATAAATCCAAGATTTGATAAATACTTGCCCAACCTTGCATACTAGGTTCTAGATGCTTACTTCAGACCATATAATTCTTTCTTTAGTTTGCATACAAAATCTTTATCTTTTGTTAGAGGAAATCCATCTGGTTGCTCAATGTGGACTACTTCTTCAAGTTCTTCATTAAGAAAATATGACTTGACATCCATCTGATAAACCTTGAAATTCTTGCTTGTTGCATAAGCCAAGAACATCCTTACTACTTCTATTCTTGTCACAAGTGCATAGGCTTCTTCATAATCTATGCCTTCGTGTTGTGACCTTTGCAAATAGTTTTGGTCTAGTTTCTCATAACTTCTCCTTTCTCATTCATCTTATTTTGGAATACCCATTTGGTTCCTATCACATTCTTGCCTTTAGGCCTAGGAACTAATTCCCATGTCTCATTCTTCACAATATGTTCTAGTTCTTCTTTCTTAGCTTGCATCTAGTGATCATCCTTACATGCCCCACCTATGTTCTTAGGTTCCACTTTAGAAATTAGACACAATTCCCCATTTACTATGTTCCTTGTCATCACACCTTTATCCTTTCTTCCAATTATTTTCTCTAGATGGCGATTCTTTTTCATGTTTCTACTGGAAGTAGGAGTTGACATCTCAACTCTAATCTCTTCCATAGGTTTGAATCTTTGTTATTCTCTATGCTCAATGGATACTTCATTCTGCAAATCATTGTTAGTTTCAAAAAGAAATTTAGCGTTCTATCTAAAAAATTTAGAATTATCCTCTTCTTCATTAGAATTATAATCTACCATGATCTCTTTAGTACAAAACCTTTCATCAATTCTTACATTTGCAAACTCAACTATTTTCTTAGTTCTATAGGTGAAACATCTCTATGCTTTTCTTTTCAATGAGTAACCAAGAAGCACACCTTCATCAATTCTAGGATCAAACTTACCAATATCATCATCTCTCTTTATGTGACACTTACTTCCAAATATTTTCAAATACTTGACTAATGGTGAGTGATCAAACCATAACTAATAGGGTATCTTTCTCATACATTTTCTGATCTATACTCTATTTAGATTATGTATTATAGTGTTAATTTTTTCTCTCCAAAATGTCCTTAAGAAATCACTCTTAAATAACATCACTCTTGCTACTTTTTTTGCTGACTTGTTCCTTCCTTTAGCAATCCCATTATGTTTAGGTGTTCTAGGTGAAGATAACTATCTTTTGATTCCATTCTCTTCACAAACATGTTGAAGTCTCTAGAAGTGGACTCTCCTCCTCTATTTGATCTTAAACATTTAATCTTAACACTAGATTCATTTTCAACTCTATTCTTAAATAGCTTAAATTTATCAAAAGCTTTAGACTTCTCTTTAAAAAATGCTACCCACATCATCCTAGTGAAATCATCAACAAAAACCATAAAGTAACTTTCACCATAGAATCCTCTGGTTCTTGCAAGAACACTTAGATCTATGTGAAAAATCTTTGGTTTCTCTATAGTATATAATTTCTTGCTAGGAAAAGACACTTTCCTCTATTTAGCCAAAAGGCATTCCTTGTAGAAACATTAGTAGGCTTAATAATCTTAGGTAGATTACTCACTACAAAATCACTACTAACTCTCACAATATTATTAAAGTTTATATGACAAAACCTTCTATGCCATAACCAAATATTATCAACCTTTGCAACCAAATATGTTATTTTAGTAGGATTCAATTGAAATACATTACCTCTAGATCTAGTTCTAGTTCCAATCAGCTTACCATCCTTGTCTTTAATAATGTAAGATTTTCTATGAACTGTGATAGGTATTCCTTCTCTACTAATTGTCCAATAATTAACAAATTATGTTTCAAACCATAAACAAAGTAAACATCATCAGTGTTAGTTTTACCATCATGAGCAATAGATCCAATCCCTAAAATATGATAGGCTGCATTGTTTTCCAACTCTAACAATACCTCCATCATGATTTTTGAACTTAACAAATTTGTTCATATCAATAGTAATGTGATGTTAACATCCACTATCAATTATCCAATCTAATTTCTTCTCAACTTGGGTAGCTAGAGCTTTCTCTTCTCTAATTTCTCTATCAAGGTTATCTTCCTTAATAGCCACAAATCCTAATTCATCATCACTTTCACTCTAATCCTTTTCATCAGATTCTTCATCCTCATTAACATATAAACAATTTCTATCCTTATCTCTTCTAGGCTTAAAATTTTCCTTTAAACATTTTCTCTCGTTTAGGACATTTAGATGCATAATGACCATATTCATCAAAAGTCCAACACTTCAAAATTTTCTTACCATCTTTCTCTCTTCTTACTAGAAGGGCTATTCCTTATTCAATCTTCTTATCTTATTCAAATCATTTATTACTAGTAAAATCTGCTCTTATGCTTGTACTTCTTGAAAGATTAGATTGATTGTGCATAGCACTGAAAGTTGTCTCAACTCTAGCTAATTCTCTAGATTGTCTCATTTCTACTTTTACAGATTCTAATCTTTCAAAAAAAGTTTCCTTTGTGAAATCTTTGTTGTAGGGCATTACTAGATGATCCATCTAAGTTTTTTTCTTGAAAAGTGGTGATAAACTTTCCAAGATCTTCCATATAACCTCATCATCATGTTTAGTTCCACCAAGAGATTAAATACCTAAAACAATTTCTAATATTCTTCCTACATAATTTTTGATGGATTCATCTTCCATCATCTTTGCATCTTGAAATGTAAAAATCCAACTTTTTAGTTTCATTCTTTTTGCATGATCATCACCTTCAAAAGTAACTTTTAATGCTTTCCAAATTTCAATATATATTTGAAATGTCTTTACCTGATTGTATTCATTCTCTGGAATAGCTGATAGTAGGGCTTATCTAGCTCTCATGTTACTCCCCCTCATTTCATTTCTCTAGCTTTGATTCTTCAATAATTGGATTCTTAGCTTTCGTCAAAAGCTAATAACCTGGACCCATTCACAACAGATGAGTCTTCATCTTTTCCTTCCAATTATCATTGGTGGCCCCATTGAATCTTAGACTATCTTTCTTGAAAATATTCTCCATTGATCTCCCAAAGTTGTTAAGCCTTATCTTCAAGGACCTAATGCTTGGAAACCAATTGTCAGAATATATAGTCCACAGATATAACTAAGAGTGGGCAGTGAATGATTTATCCAACTATCATCACCAAAAATAACCTTAAACAAACTTAACCATGTGAATGATATAAACTAAAACCAAAACAAGATTTTCATACATAATTAACACTAGATATGTTAACTAGGGAAAAAATTTATCAAAGGGAAAACCTCAATGGAGATGGTACCCACAAGATGATGTATTATATAAATATTCCTTGTTAGAGGATAGACCCTGTTAGGAGTCTGTTATAGCATTCAATACATATGAGTCCTTGTTATGCAACTTTGAATCCCTATTAAGAGATTCCAAACATGTTAGAATTTGTGCCAACCCTGTTAGGAGTTGTGGAAAATAGTTGGCCCCATTTCCCAAACAACTTCAAGGTTAAGATCAAAGAACCCACTATTCAAATGATCTCTATATTATTCCATCCAAAATAATAGAACTGAAATGTACTTCCTCTATCTCTATCCTATCAATTGGAGTTTTGCTCTTTCAAATCTTGTAACCAGATCTCATACTACACATCCAATGATCCCTTAGAACACTTGCACACATTCAGAAAGTATTTTGCTCCTTGCATTATGCACTAATACTTTGCATTCCACCTAATCCTCTAAATCCAAGTCAATTTACAAACATAGAAAAAATCTTTCCTTTATACCATATCTTCATAATAATTCCTTGAGTCAATCTTGAGGCTTTCCCAATTAATTAAAATAATGTAATTAATCAATTTGCAATTACAACGACATTGTCAGCTCATAGTCTATACAAAACTTTACACATGTGAAACCACATCTTGTACACACTTTGGCATCACCATATGATCATCCTCTATTAATATGCTTTATGCATCACCTTTATTACATCTCAGATGAAAGATAGTGATAGATCATCAAAACTCTATTTTCCAATTCTTTTTTTCTACATGACTTCTAGGAGAATAGGTGTAACTACCGTACAACATCGAATTAAACTTAGTCCTTTAAAAAACATCATCAAGACAAACTTAGGAACATGCCCTCCATTGTGCATCATCTTAAACTTTCTCACCTCCTATGCATACTAAGATTATTGACTATTATTCTTTTAGTCTTAATAAAATTACTACTATGTTGACATCAATGACAAACACGGTCATGAATAGAACATATCAATACTCTTCAATGCTTAGGATACTCCACCAATGTAGTTTCATCATAATTCATGCTAACTAGTGACATTGTTTGAAACCTGTTGCTCTCTCTCCCTGATGATGGATCACATAGTGTGATTCGAAATGTTGATGAAAAATCTCTACACAATCCATTCCAGAAACTTAGTATTATAAATCATACAGTTATTCTGGTGTTGTGGTATAAAGAATATTAAGATCATTGTAGGTCACAAAGTAGTGACAAGTGGCAAAAGTTGTCAGGCTGACAATTATCACAATATCACATAGGTAAGTGATAAAAAGAGATTTCAAGTCACAAAGTTAAAATTAGTTAATATTGAGGTAGTTAATGACTAGGCACAACATCACAAGGTTTCCTCCATACTTATGAGTTTTGGTCACAACATTGTGAGAGTGAAGAGCATCTACAGTAATTTTTCCTAGTTGTCATATCTCAGCAAATCGATGGCTATTGTATTCCCACTTTCTAAAGTTGATCAAAATTTAGTTAAAGTGGAAATATGAGATTTGGAAATGTGTCTTGCTAGGCTTGATTCTTATGAGACCCTAAATCATATTCTTGTATGGAGTTAGAGCTAATGCATGGTTTGGGCTACAATGTTGTGATTCAAGTAGATTTTTTTGATTAAATAAACAAGTTTTGCAGGGATCCTAAAACCCAAGTTTGAAACAGAAAAAAGGGCTGAAAATAAGCAGATAAAGCCCTGCCAAAAGACAAAGGCCAAACAAAAGGCCAGTACAATAGATCACCAAACAAAAGGTGACCAAAGTGGTAGAACAATAGCCACCAACACAAGTTTTCACTAGGCTCTTGAAACCCAAAGATAAGAGGGGAATAAATCCCCAACCATTATGCACTACAAAGAACAACATTCCAAAATCTAGGGGGCAAAAAAGAATAGTAGACCAAAATCATGCCTTGTCTTTAGATCCCTTTTTGTGAGAACATAATGCCATGTCAAAAGAGGTTGTGAATGGCTTGATCTTTTTATCTTTTACTAGAGTCCATCCATCCTCCACCAAACCCATAGCTTTCTGCCACCGAAAATCAGCAACATCAAAGCCACCAAAAATAATAGGAAAGTCTACATCCAGGGAAGAGGACACAGGAAGGGCCGATCTAGATGAAATAGAAATGGAGGGCACTTTAACTGAGGACCTTCCAACCCCCACCAAATCAGTAGCCAGTTGGCACTGAGAATTAGCTAAGCTACAACGAGACCCAAAAACCCCTGAAGCCAGGGCAAAAATAGCAGCAGTGGAGTTTGCAGCAGGAACAAGAGAAGGAACAACAACCATAGATGGAGCAATAGAGGTGGCTACCCCCAAGACACTAGAAGATAGATCAGCTACATCCACAGAAGATGGGACAACAAAAACTAGAGGAGGAGATGATGGAGGATCCTCCTTTAAAGCACCAAAAGATGAGACAGTAGAAATCGAGGACAGATTTGCTACAACCAAAGGTGCCAAAGGATGATCCTTTGCTAAAGAGCCTAGAATAGTAGAAGAGAACTCCACCACAGTATCTTGAAGAGAGTCTTCATCCCCTGGAGAGAGGACCTTGTGGACCATGTAGTGATCTTTTGAGATCCCTTTCCACCAAGAAGGGGGCATCTTAGATCTATATTTTCCCAGGGAGTAACTAGAAGCCAAGTGACTAGTCTTGCAGCACTTCCTATAGTAGAAGGGGATACCCTCATAGTCAAGAAGGATATTCCAAGATCCTAAAGAAGAAGCCACTAAAATCATTTTTGGGAGTCCCTTAGAAACATCAATTTCAACTAGTATGCGAGCATACGTAGTACAAAAAACATTGGAAGAATCTTTATCAATCAAGCAGAAAGAACCAAGGGAACTCCCCACCTTAAAAATAGAATCTACCCAAAGTTGAAGGGGGAGATTCAATAACCTAACCCAAATAGGAAAAGTGTTAAAGGATTCTGTCAAAGGGTTGAAATCTTTATGTCATGGTTTAGCCATCAAGGGATACTTTGAATTCCAATAGAAAACATGGTGAAGGATGGAAGCTCTATCAGTAGAAGATTCAAATTTGACAATGAATGGCCCCCTAGGCAAAGGGTAAATATGGGCTGTCTCTAAAATAATGGGGTTCCAATGATGAGAAATCCAAGCATGCAAGTCTAATAAAGAAGGCCAAAAACCCTTAAAGTAAAAGATAGCAGCACTAGCTAAGAAGTCAGCCAAACAACTAGAGATCTCATCAATAGAAAAGGGTTTTAAGTCTAACTTTAAAGGGTTACTAACCACAATTGGCTTCCCCAAATGCACGGTATCATGGAGCCCTAGCTTAGTAGCATGTCCACCAAGACTAGCCTCGAAGGCAGCCACATCAGCATAGGAAATGGCTGAACCACCTACACCAGGTGAACAAAACCCAGAAGCTGAAGGGACCTCCATAAAACCAAATACAGGAAGAAAACTCAAAATGAAACTAATCATTGGAGTAAGAATCAGACCTACATTGGAGCTAAAGTCAAAATCAAGAGCAGAAGTCGAGCCAAAGTCAGATCCAGACACAAAGGTAGGATCAAAGCCAGGGGTTGAAACTAAAGCTAAAGCCAGGTGATGGAACCAAGCAAGAAGTAAAAAAGATGAAGGGCCTAACAAGAACTCTAGAGCTAAGAGTCCATGTAGGACTAGACATAGAGGCTAGGATGCCCAAGGCTGAATTCGAAGCCAAAGTCAAAGCTAGGTGCAGGGAGCCAGGCATGAAAAAATTTCATAGATGTTAACTATAGGTTGTTAGAGCTGATTCAAGTAGATGTTAACTATAGGTTTTTATTGTTATTTCATAGTGGTTAATGGAAGTAAGAAGAAAGTGGATATGATGATGCACAGTCAAGTTGGTAGTCATCTAAGGAGGTGCCACACTTTTGCATGGTTAGAGGGATGTTAAATCATTGTAGTTGTGATGATGCAGAGTAATTAATTCCATGGTCATTGAAGGGACTAAAGTGTTTTCAAGATAGAAAGTAGAAATCAAACAAAGGATGATGTAGTTGTGGTTTTGCATGACAAAAAATCTAATGAGGAAGATAGGTTGTGAATCCATGAATAGAGGCAGTTAGTAGGTCAACATAAAAATAGAAGACTAGACAAAGTGGTAGAATGCTTAAAGCTTTTAATGTCACATGGTAGGTTTAATTATTGAATTCAATTGAATGATGACATGGCTAGCCTAGCATGGTCATAAACACAAAATCAAGTAGCTCTCTAATAGTGAACAGGTCATTTGATTGCTTGAAACAACTATTTTGAGTTTTCTCTAATCTAGGGGATATTTTTTTCCAAAAATTGGAGTACCTACAAAACTCCAATAATCAATGCCAGTTTAAAGTTCTTAGAATTCTTGATCCAATGCAATTCAAACGGATGAAAAAGGAGTTCATACGCAAAAGTTATAACCAATCAAAGTTTGGTCAAACTAGGTACAAAGGTCATCAAAAGGTGAAAAATCTCAAAAGTGTCAACAATGGATTTCAAATTGAAGATCTCGTCGAGAGCTTTCCAGCGATGTTCCTTTCATCAAAAATGGAGCTCGTATGCGAAAGGTATGCCCGATTGAAGTTTGAGATGATGAGGTGGAAAAAAATAATAATAATAATACTAATAATTGATATTGTTAGAGGTGCCAAGTTTTGAACCCATGACCACCAACCCCTAAAATCTGGTCGATGGCCATTACATCGCTAGCGGCCTTTGAAAGTTACTGAAGGAATGTTTTATTTATGGTGGTTTAAAATGGTGCTAATTTTAGTTAAAGGCTAGAGGTTGGTGTGGCATTGGAACCACCAACTTCCACTGTCACAAAATCCTCTTTTTCCATCATGCCACATGAGTGGCTTTAACTATAAGTCACATGGGTTTTATTTAACTTTAAACCAATGCCAATTCCTCTTGCCCAATTAAGGGGATTTGTTGGAAACCAACCCTCCAAAAGAGGATAATGAAAAATTTCTAAAATGACTAAGGCTTGATTTCAAAGGTGGACTTTTGTGAAGGCCTATTATTAGATTTTTTGTTTTTGCCCTATTTTAGGCAAATATTTTGTATAAAAAGAGGGGTTAGGGGCCTTCTCAAGGCATGAAAATTAAGGGAGAAATGATGCAAATGGTGAGAGAGATTTTATGTATTTGGAGACTTAGTTATTTTTCCTGCACATAGAAGAATTTTTCTGCATGTGCTTGAAGGGAATTGTCACGAATCATTTGTATTGATTTATTGGATTATTAGAGCTGGACTCGGAGACGTAGTCCTTCCCGGATGAACTCCAAAATCAAATGTGTTATGTCTCTATCTCTCTTTCTATCATCTCATTTTGTGTTTTCTTATTTGCAATTACATTAATTTTTCTTTATTAAAGCTTTAAAATTAACTTTATCTAATTGCTTAGCATTCTCTATAATACTCCTAGATCCTAGAAATCAGATCATTCTCCATGCCTGATGAATGTAGTTCTTATCTTCCCACCACTTGGTTTATCCATCTACCCAATCAGAGTAGTTGTTGCTTCTATTTTTTGTCTCCTTAGGGCTCATTTTGCATGCAATATTAGATTTCCTACATATGGACATATACCCCAATCAAATCTTTCCCAAATCTATTGTGATTGCTCTCTATAACTTGAATTTAGTAGTTAAATAGTGGCTTCCAATAGAATTTTTCTAAGTTATGCTTAAGCTATAAAATAAAACTTTGTAACCCATCCAACGGTTGGTCTTTTCTCTGATTCTATAGTAGTTGTATTGCATGCTCTACTACTATAATTTCCTTTTTCCTTTGAATGAATGTAATTCTCTATTATACCTCTTTCTTCATTAATATATTATTCAATATCATCTTTCCTTTTGTTAATGTATTGTTTCCATTCTTCAACTTGCATGATTGTATCTATTTTCCCTTTGAATGATATAAAGTTCCTTCCTTATAACATTCCATCAATTTTATAACCTTCATTGGGCTATTGAGTTTAAACAGGGACTGAATATGTGTATTTTGAGTTTATATTGATGAATTATGCATTTCTAGGTAGATATAAGATTGAACATTACTATTTTGGTGTACCAACCCCTCTAGATTAGATTAGGCTATTTGATTTTCATGCACTTCCTTCTCACTTTTCCTCTCAAGAAGTAGTTATGTGTGCCCTGATAGTAATGAAGTTGACCTTCTTCAGAGACTCAATCTCATTGTTCAATTCCCACAACTTGGAGATTTTTTCCATGTTTCACAAGGTTTTTTGTAGGTCAAACTTTAGGCAATGGTGAAAACTTTTGTGACAACAAGTTTATGCATGCTTGATGGGATAGATATTGATGTGTTTCTTAAGCCTACTAGTCCACTAGTATCAAGAAAAGAACTCCAAAACTATGTTGAGGAGATAGTGTTTCTCTTAGCATTTTAAGCCTTCGCGACTCATCTCTACATCTTAGTTCCAGACCAAAATTATTATAATTCATGCCCAAGGCTCAAACAAGGGCATCTTGTAGAGGTAATTTTTAGTATGATGAACTTTCATTTTCAAATCCTAGAAGAAAAATAAATAGACTCTCTCTATCACTAGTTAGAATTTTAGAAGTAGCACATACACTTTTTGGATCTCTTTCTACTCCTCCTATTGATAGATCACAACCCAGGGTACCATCTTTTCATTTGAATAGATCATTATTTCACATGGCCCTCCCTAAGAATCATGTTTTTTCTCCCTTTAATATCATGATATCCCAATATCCACTCTTAAAAGTATACTAGATTTTACCAGTGAAACTTCCATTTCTCCTACAAAACATGTTTAGGAAATTTCAAATGTCTATAATATAATTGGTATTATAGAGGATGATGTTTTTGTTATATTTTTAGACTCATCATTAAAGGGAAAATCTTTATAGTGGTATAGGGGATAACCACATAATTCTATCACTAACTAGGATGAGTTAGGAGAAGGGTTGTGCAAATATTTTGAAGATAAAAGTGATTACCTATCACTTTTAGAGAAGCTAACTACCATTAAGAGATAACCCCATGAATATATGACTTGTTTTAATTATATATTTCAAAAGACATGGGATAGAATACCTACTATAGTAAAACATGCCCCTAATAATTCCTTCTCGCATTACCTAAGAGCTTTCAATAGTAAGATTGCTACTACTTTACAAGCCATGGGAGGATACTCTACCAACTGCTTATGAAATTTCCATAAAAGCATAAAATATCTTGATTGAAGGAGGGGAGTTAGATCCAAGGCCTACAATGCCTTTCTTTCCAAATATGCCTACTCACCAACTTATAATAGCCCCTATCCCTACCACTTCCATAAGTCAACCTCTTGGTATAGCCCCATTAGCCTCCACATCTTTGAGTGGGATAGATACACTTAAGGCCATGATGAAAAATATAGATCAAAGGTTACAAGATCAAGGTTCGAATATAGATAAGAAGTTGCAATATTAGGAGAAGAATCTACAAGATCAAGATTCAAACTTAGAAAAGAAACTAGAAGACAACTTGGTGGCCTTAGAAAGAAAACAAGATCAAAATAGTAGTTTGTTCCTATCTCATTACCAAAACCCAACATATAGGCCAAAAATTAGGGTCAAGGTCATTTTCCATACAATTAGAGTACGCCTATGGGTAATGCCTCTACTGCAAATACAAACACAAATCCAAATAGGGCATTAGTCCCTCAAAACAACCTTTCTCAAGAATAAGATTTTTGTCCTCCTTGAAATTATTCATATGGTTACTATGTGTGCCAAAGAAAAGAACCATCTCAAGCATTAGTCAACAAGACCAAGAAGCAAGACTACAATATAATGCTAGTCAATCTACTAATGGTTCTCACCTATAGTAGTAGGGTTATTGTTCTTTTATGAACCATCAGCCAGAAGAACATTGTCATGCCAACTATGATTCTATAGCTTATAATACCAGAAGAGAAAGAAGATCTATTGAGAATGCTACACCTCCACCAAATTAGGATTCAACTTTAGGTGTTGCTAATTAGATTCTAGTTACAAATACACAACCAAATGTTGCTCCCCAACATAAGCAAAACATAAGAAACAAGGAGTCTACTGAACCTCAGGCTGCCCAAATTCAGTCATCAATTCCTATAGCTCCCAAGGCTTCAGTAAAAGTAGTTAGAACTCCTCTAAATTTGGTGGATCAAATTAAAAATACTATTATGAATATCTCTATGTGACATGTAGTTTCCTCTATGCCACCATAGAAGAAACTACTGCAGTAGGAGTTAGAGAGCATAGGAGTGGAAAATTAGACCATCACTTTAGATAATGCAACAAGTTTGGTGCAACCAAAAAAAGAAGAAGATATGAGTAAGAGAATTATAACTCCTCCCTTTTGTGTCTATTTGATTGTAGGGGACAAACTAGTTCATAATTGCATGATTGATTTAGCAGCTAGTAGTTATGTGATGCCTAAATGTATAGCTAACCTCCTTGATATTAAGTATGAGCCAAAGGTCAAAGATGTGTTTTAGTTGGATGGTAGCTTTGTTAAAATAGTAGGAATCCTAAAAATGTGGAAATGGCATTGCATGCATGCCCTAGTTGTATTTTCACTCAAGACATATCAATAGTCGAGGTTACTCCACATTTTTCTATCTATCTTTCTAGAGACTTCACTACGTAGATGGGGGTTATATTGAAGCATATTGGTCCTATATTTTCTTTAAGACAAGATATGGGGCAATAGCTTCTTTAAGGGTAGAACCTCTAGCCCTTAATCACATAGATACCTACACACCTAGCCCTGTAAACATGAATTGTACAATTCATGATATAGATGATGAAGGCATGATCCATGAACCTATTAATTCCTTAGCAGAGGTGCCTAATTATCTTTTAGATAAATGGGCCACTAAATTTTAGTTTTATCTAGCACAAGAAGCTCTAGATATAGGCCTTGGCACATATTGTATATTGGAGAAAGGTACTCCTATTCCTAGTCTCATGAAGATAAAGGAAAATATTGATGGCATATGGAGCATGTTCTTTGATGGATCAAGAAACAAGAATGGCTCAGGGGTTGCTGTGATCCTGGTCTCCCCTAGTTTGGAGAAGTTTTATTTCTCGTATAGACTCCAATTTAGTTGCACTAACAATATAAAAGAATATGAAGAATTGATTCAAGGTTCCAACTTGCACAAGAAAGGGGAATCAAATCTTTAAGGGTCTTTGGAGATAGTGAGCTAGTTGTTAACCAAGTAAGGAGCCATAAAATCACCAAGAATAATCTACTCAAATCAAACAAATATGGAGTTTGGGATCTACTTGAGAGTTTCTAGGAATTCAATATCCAAAGTGTCCCTAGAAGAGAAAACAAACATGTCAATAGACTTTAAGAAATCAGTGCTCATTATGATGTATTAGAGCATGTTGAGGATTTAAAAAGAGCAACACATTAGACTAGTTGTAAGACTTGCAGTCCTAGATAATCATACCAATTGGCAGGTGTTTGATTTTGATGTACAAATTGTCAACTTCCTACAAATTGAGGTAGAATTATCTAATAAGAATTGGTCTAGGCTACAAATCCAATATAGTGATTAGATCATAAACCTTAGCTCCAACAAGTTGCCTAAAGGTCTAATCACATTCCAAAGTGTCTTCAATCTTGATGACCAAGCAAGGAGCAGGAATTTGAACCTACCTATAAATAAAGATGATCGCATACCAATTGCAATTGTTGATGTAAAGGTTGTCAATTTGGGAAAGATATGCTCTAAAGCTAGGCAAGAACATTATGTTCATTTATATCAAGAATTCAATGATGTATTTGCATGGACAGATGATTATTTGAAGGGTTTTGACCCAAGTCAATTTTAGCATAGCATAGATTTAAGTAGTGATGCAAAACCTGTAAGACAAAAGAAAAGACCAATAAATCCTAAGATTGAGCCTATGATGAGAAAGGAACTATCCAAGCTGATATAGGCTAACATTATTTTTCCTATTAAATATTCCTCTTGGGTAGGCAACCTTGTTCCTATTAGGAAGAAGAATGGAGAAATCAGATTATGTGTAGATTTTAGGCACCTCAATAGAGCCTCTCTCAAAGATCACCATACTCTCTCTTCCACGGAGAAAATCTTATCCAAATTTGGTGGCTCTTAAAGATTTTCCTTCCTAGATGGGTTTTCAGGATATAACCAAGTTTTAGTCCAATAGTTTGATAGATACAAAACAACCTTCACTACTAAATGGAGCACTTATTCCTATATAAAAATTCCTTTTGGACTAACCAATGTAGGTGCTACCTTCCAAAAAGAAATGGAGATGGCTTTCAAGAGCATGATTGAGAAGTTTGTACTAGTCTACATTAATGATATAATACTCTATTTTAGGAATCTAGCAGACCACTTTGGTCACTTGATGTAGGTGTTCATCAAATGTAGGGAATATGGTGTGTCCTTGAATCCAAGAAAGTGTGTGTTTTCCACCAATCAAGGAAAGTTATTAAGGCATATTTTGTTTAAGGATGGGTTAACCATTGATCCAAAAAGAACAAAGGAAATCATTGGTCTCCCACTTCCTAGTCATAAGAAAGGGATGTAAAGCTTCCTTGGTAGAATCAATTTTGTAAAAAGATTCACCTCTAATTTTTCTACCATCATCAAGCTTCTTATAGACATGTTGAAGAAGAATATGGCTTTGGCCTAGACAAAGGAGGGGAGAGAAAGCTTTGAAGAGATCAAAGAAATAATAGCTTCAACCCTCACTCTTATCAACCCCAAATTTAATAAGGATTTCATTCTCTATACCCTTTGGGGTGAGTCAAGCATATTAGTTGTCTTAACATAGTTGAATGATGCAAATGAAGAACAACCTATAGCATTTTTAAGAAAAGGGCTAAAGGATTATGAAGATAAATATAGTTATGTGGAAAAATAGGTTCTTGCTATCATAAGAGCCTTAAAGAAATTCAGACATATGTTATCACATAACAGGGTCCAACTCCTAGTTGCACATGTAAGTGTGAAGGAGTTCCTCTTGAATAAAGATATTAATGAGAAAAATGTTGGATGGATCACCAAGGTCATGGAGTATGACATTGACATCAAGATTACAAAACTTGTGAGAGGTAGAGGATTATGTGAGTAGATGATTTCATCTAAGGAGATGAGTGAAGAGGTTTCTCTGGTACTAAAGGATGTAGTGTTAGTGTGTGGTGACTAATCAAGGAAGTATTGTACATACTTCATAATTCTTTTGGACCCTATTTTATCGAGACTTTCGGGCTGACATGTAGTTATTAATTATAACCCTAAAGCAGTAAAAATACTTGTATAAAAGATCTTAGGGTTAGGGTTTTTTTTTGAGATAATGGGCGTTGCACACATTGCATAATATTGTTATTTTATTATTTTATTTTATTATGTAACGTTGTACCTAGATGGACATGCAACATGTAAAGATTCCCATGGAATATTCTTGATGAGTTGTATTGTAACATTGTGAAAATATTTCATTTAATTATTTAATATTGGGGAAAAGAATTAAATGCCCAATATTAAATGTGGGGTCAGTGGGTTAGGTAGCTCATGGTTTTAGCACATGGTTTATGTAATACCACTTAGTGGTTTTGTGGGACTTGCTACTATATAAGCAGCCAAAAGGGTAGTTGTTGTAGAGCATGAGTGACAAGGAGAAGACAAAAGGAAAGAGTCAAGTAGGACAAGGCTTGACAGGTTAGCCAAGGGAGCATTTGTGAAGGTTGAAAGCATGGCATGGGATGTGTGGATTCATGCTTGTTCACATAGTTTTCTCGGTTGTGGCTATGGCCATGAAGGCTTCCATGGTTCTATGGCAATGGTATTTTTTGCTGAATAATACATGGTGATGGATGCTTTTGGAGGCTGGGTTTTTCCCTCAATGAGGGTTTCTTAGGGAATATCTTGTGTCACATTTTATGGGTATGTTGTCTATTCTCTTGCATGTGGATTTTAATTTCGTGTTTATTTCAGATTTATTATGAGTTATGTGGAAACGGTTATATTCTTTGTTGCCAAGTTTCCTTACAAGTGGTATCAGAGCCTGGTTTTGGCCTGGTCATGGGTTCAAATCTCCCCGGTGCCTTCTCGACCCGTGTAAGCACCTGGCATGCACGTCGACGGGTAGATTATTGGGTGATACAACATGCTCCCCTACCCACAGGTGGTTAATTATGTGGTGTTCTATATTCACTAACAGTCATGGCTTTTGGTGCAACGGCAAATGGGCCCTACAATTGGTATCAGAGCTATGGTTTTATTATTGTAACCCTAGATTGAATCCATGGGAATGCATGAGAGGATAAAAGAAAGGGCAAGATATATGAATGATTTATTGTAGATCTGAGGTTTTTTGGGTTTTCTATTATGATGGGATGTTAAAAGATTTGGGCATGGGAAATTGTTGGACAAAAGAGTTTTTTGGATGTTTCATTTAAAATGAGGGTTTTGGGGGGTAGCTTGTAAAAATGACCTCCTGGGTAAAAACAGACCTCACCATTGGATCCGAGTTGACATTTCCATAAATTTTGATATATAATATGCCCTAGTTTGGCCATGTTAAGAGTAATTGAAAGAGTTTTTTGGTTTCAACCCATGATGGCTATCAAATTTAATCCCGTCGAAATTTTCGTCACTGAAATTTTTTTTTAAAAAATGAAAAATCATACTAAAAATGGTAAAAAGACTGTCTTAGTAAAACGGCCATAACTTTCTCTCAGAATATCAGATTTCAGAGTTCTTATAGACATTGGAAAGCTAATTCAGAGCACTATAACTTGGCATAGGTTTGGTTCTATGCTTTTGAAATTTTCTTAGGTTTTAAGAGCCCTAAAGTTAGATGTTTTTTATTTTGAGCATGAATTGGCGCATAACTTGGGCATACAAAGTCAGATTTTGGACTTTGAGTAGTCAACGAAAAGCTCTTGGAGAGCTCTATACATTGGTTCAAATTTGGTGTAGGTTTGGCATGATTTATTTGTTGATATATTTATCTGAACAGTTTATAGGTATATTTTGACTATGGTAACATGGTGAGTTTATGGCATTGGAGATTTAAGATTTGATGTCATTGTATACTCAGTTCATATTTCAAATTGGTCTCATGATGATATGATTATCAGTGTTTGGCTTGAATATGTATGATGACTTGTTGGGTCTACAAGTTGTGCAGTGTTGTAAGTAGTCTATACTTACAGGTTGCATTTATAGCTTGGTTATGGGTTGTCTTTGCCCATTGATCTTTCATTATTGATGCATATTCAGATTGGTGACTTGGATTTGGTTTGTCTATGCCCTAAGTCACATGATTGTATCTTCATGTAGAAGGGATGAGATGTTGTTACTAGGTACAGTCATGGCAGAGGATTGTGGTTGACTATGCTGGCAAGTTGGACACTTTGAGAGCCTGATGCTCGGTTCATGGATTTGATCATGGTGTCATGGATTTTGGCATGACATGATTGGATATACAGGTACATCCTTGATCTTCATTAGCTTGGATTGCTGATTCAGTTATGGTGGTATATCTTCTTGCTTGAGGATCATGGTTATTTAATTTCTTTTGAGGAGCTCATGATGTGCATTTTTGAGTTCTTTGATGGTTTGATGCCTTGGTTGATTATCATGGTTAGAGGATGGTTTTTCATCATTATGTCATGGATAGCTTGGATACATGGTTTAGTGGGAGCTTGTGACAGTGATGGGGTGACAGTGCAGGATTAGTTCCTGGTTTGGTTTGGATCTTCAAGTAGGAGATGAATTTTATGATGTCATAGGTGACTTGGTACCATGGTTGAGTGGGAGTTGTTGGCATTGATATATTTATTGAATGTTTGCAGATGTTGGAGGTTTGTCTTAGATCCTATTGCTACAGAAGTGTCTTTGACATTTACATGGTGCACTTGTTATCTTCATGGTGTATGAAGATGGTTAGATCTTGAGGACTCATGGAGTTCTTGGTTATCTTCATGGTATGTGGAGATGCTTCTTCCTGGTATGTGGAGATGGTTTTCTTCATGGTGTGTGGAGATGGTTGCATCTTGAGGACTCACAGGGTTCTTGGCAAAGGTGAGGTTTATGCTTTTATTTGGCATGTTATCCTTGGTATGAGGATGGTTTCATTATTATGTCATGGTATACTCTTGATACACATTTAGAGTTGTGACATGTTATAGTATGATCATATGGAGCATGTTATCTCTTTTGTTGAGATGGTAAGATCATGTTGTCATGTTTATGTTCCTGAGGCCATGGTTGTAACTTTGACATTGATCTTGGTTTAGTTTCTTGGTATTGAGTACACTGATCATAAGCTGGATACTTCATGATATTGCTATGTTTCATTTGGAGTTGGCATGGATTGATTGGTTACAGTTGCTCATGGATACTTAGAGACGGTGGTGATGCTGATTTTCTCTTGGATTAGAGAAGTATTTGTTGGGATGATTGATGGTTTCAACAGGAAGTCCGAGGGGTAGTCACCTGATATGGACTTGAGAGGAGATTGTTCTTAGATGAGTCATGGTTGGAGACTTGGGTATCTTGATGAGAATTCTCATTCCCCACTCTTGGTCTACTCGGTGGTTTGCTACTTGAGAGGTATAGCCCATTGTTTTCTCTCAGTTGCATTATGTTTATGCTTGTCTTTCATGAATATGGATCTTGAGCTATGGTACATGAGTTAGTTCTGGAGGGTTCATTTTAGAGATGGTTTAGCATTGGTTATCTCCATGTGCATATGTTGTTATGCTAGTTGAATTTAGGAGATGGTTTTATATTGGGCATTTTCTTTGGATTAGGAATGGTTATTCCTTGGTTTAGGAATAGATTTATTGAGTTTGATCTTCTTGTGAGAGGCTTACATCCATGATGAGTTATATGGTATGGTTTGGGTTTTGTTGAGGCTTCTTATTGGGGTTTTATGGAGGAGATCATACTTGCACAGTTTACATCTAGAGGTGTGTGTAGAAGGACATGATACAGGTTATGATTTGCATGGTTTCTCTGATCTTGGTTATCTTCTTGGATGTTTAGTTTTGCCTACATTGGATTTGAGATTGGTTAGAGATTGTGATCACTGGTTTGTGCTCATGTATGTCATGTGAGAAATGACATGGTTATTTCTTTCTCTTTCCTCTGTTGGTTGTGGTGAACTTGGGAGAGCATTGGAGACTTGTTATCAGAGTTGTTCTTGCAGGATATCAATTTATGTATTGTGGATGTCCTTGATGCTACATGGATTCACTTCTTTGAGATGTTGTGAGTCGATTGGTTATAGATTTGACAATATCTTTTGCAGTGGGAGCTTCTTGGTATATATGTGGCAGGTATTGCTCTTGAGGCTTGTGATTGCAAGTTATAGATTGGATATGTTAGTGATATAAGATTCACTTGTTATACCTTGGAGGTATGGATAGTTGGATGGGTTTGGCACTTGTTGTGGGTTCTATTTCAGCTATGGATATTTTGACAACTATGGATACATGTGATTACCTTTGGATCAGGTTTTTTGTGCTTTGATTTCAGCTGGTACAAGATTTTATGATCTTCCAATGCGACAGGTTGGGTGGTTTTCTGTTTGGATGGCTTCTATGTATGTCCAGTAGCAGTGGCATAATAGGAGGTGAGATCATTCATGTTTGAGATGCTGGATACTTTGATTTTGTTGTGGGTACTAGGATGGAGCACTTGGTGTATTTTGATCCATGATGGTGGATGTGTTGGGAGGGATTGTTCCCTTGTTCATTTTGTGTGGCTACGGATTGACCCTATGCAATGTATACAACAAGTGGGAGATTGTTGAGATAATGGGTGTTGCACACATTGCATAATATTTTTATTTTATTATTTTATTTTATTATGTAATGTTGTACCTAGATGGACGTGCAACATGTAAAGATTTGCATGGAATATTCTTGATGAGTTGTATTGTAACATTGTGAAAATATTTCATGTAATTATTTAATATTGGGGAAAAGAATTAAATGCCCAATATTAAATGTGGGGTCAGTGGGTTAGGTAGCACATGGTTTTAGTACATGGTTTATGTAATACCACTTAGTGGTTTTGTGGGACTTGTTACTATATAAGCAGCCACAAGGGTAGTTGTTGTAGAGCGTGAGTGACAAGGAGAAGACAAAAGGCAAGAGTCGAGCAGGACAAGGCTTGACAAGTTAGCCAAGGGAGCATTTGTGAAGGTTGAAAGAATGGCATGGGATGTGTGGATTCATGCTTGTTCACATAGTTTGCTCAGTTGTGGCTATGGCCATGAAGGCTTCCATGGTTGTATGGCAATGGTATTTTTTGCTGAATAATACATGGTGATGGATGCTTTTGGAAGCTGGTTTTTTCCCTCAATGAGGGTTTCTTAGGGTATATATTGTGTCACATTTTGTGGGTATGTTGTCTATTCTCTTGCATGTGGATTTTAATTCTGTATTTATTTCAGATTTATTATGCGTTATGTGGAAATGGTTATATTCTTTGTTGCCAAGTTTCCTTACAGTTTTCATTATGTGTGATGCAAAAATTGCTTCTTACAATAGTATTGAGCTATATGGGATTATGATTTGTAATTAGGTTGTAATCACTAGATCATAATAATACTGGACATGTTGTTGGTGGACGTAGCCTAGGGTTTGGGTGAACCATGTTAAATCTTGGTGTATTGTGTTCTCTTCTTTGTGATTTATTAATTTTTTATATTGGTTATATTTGCATGTAATTGTTATTTTTTGTCTATAGTTATTGATAACATCCAGAGCCAATAGGGGATGGAAATCTAAATAGTTGGATAATGACATGAAAACTTTCTTGTTGGGAGGAGGATATCCATAAGGATTAGATAGAGTTAATAGAAGATAGTTTAGATTGCACTCTATTCCTTTTTTCCTAGTAGATGGGATTCATTTTAGAAGAGATGTCAATGGAGGCTTATTAACATGCATTTACCTTGATCAAATAGATAGAATGATCAAAGAGCTTCATGATACCCTTGAAGGTGGCCACTTCTCAACTAGGACAACAACTACAAAAGTAATGAAAGTTGGTTATTATTGGCCAAACCTATTCCATGACTATTATAAATATGTAAGGAAATGTGAGAGGTGTGCTTTCTTCTTAGGTAAAAAAAGGTTAGGAGCTCTTCCCCTTCATCCTATTTAGGTTGATCAACCATTCACCCAATGGGGGCTATATTTTATTGGTCCAATCAATCCACCTTCCAAATCTGGTCACAAGTAGATCTTAGTTGCAATATACTACTTTACAAGGTAAATAGAAGTAGTAGCTTTAAAGGATGCCATAGAGACTTCAGTAGTAGAATTCCTTGATGGAATTATTACCAAGTTTCATGTCCCTTCAACAATAATATTAGATAATGCCAAATTCTTTGTTGGGACTCAAATTTTCTCCTGGGAAGTTGACCATGGTATTTATTTGAGAACTTCCTTAAATTACTATCCCTAAGGGAATGGCTTGGATGAGTCCTCCAAAAAGAACCTAATCAAGATCATCAAGAGAACAATTGAGGACAATTAGAGGTGTTGGCATTCAAAGCTAAGAACATTTCTTTGGGCTAATAGAATTACACCCAAGAGAGCAATTGGGTACTCACCCTTCATGATAGTATATGGAAGGGAAGAAAGGCTTCTCTTAGCTATTTTTACCCCCTCCCCCTAATTTTTTGACACCATCATAAAAATCTGATCAAACATACCTTTCATGGCATCAAAATTGCCTAATTAATCAAAATTTTCTAAGCCCTAGCTTTTGTACCATATTTTAAATTTTTATATCTTTTCCAAGGGTTATGATCTTACAATCAAGGGTTTCATCATCCTATCATAGGTCTTCATCTTGTCTCCTTGATTTTATGAAACATAATTATGTTAGGTCATCATAGGTTCAAATGCTAAGCCTCCAGATCTTAAAATCTCCTTTTTTCATGGTATCACCATTATGAGCTTTCAAGGTTTTGATGTTACAATTTTCTATGTGGTCATAGCATCAAATTTTCATGGCATCTTATAGTAGGATGAGAATCATGGAGTCAAATTTAGGGTCCTAATGCTATGATACACAATGGATTGTCAAATAATTAGTAAAGTTAGGTCAAGCTAAGATCATTTGATGGTCATAACATCATAATGATATGGGATCATGAACCAAAAAGAAAATTTTCCAAATGCTACGAAATGGTGATCAATCATAGGATCATAAGTTTTAGTATGTTAGATGTTTGACAAGTTGGTAGTTCCTAATTGGTCAAGGGTTCTAGCTATTCAGAAAGTTCCTAGTTTCATCATGACCATCAGTTCCTATTCAATCAATAGTGAGCACATTCCTACTTTCTCAAATGTGAGATTTTTAGTCGAAGCAGAAAAGTGGGCTTTAGACATGTATCTAGGTGGTTCTAGGTTCTTCAGTTCCAATGTTTATAGGACCGCAAGGAAAATATTGAGGGGTCTTGGCCATATGATGTAGTTTTTGTCATAAGATTGGGTTATCATAGCATTGGGAGATCATAGGATCACAAGAACACAAGAAATAAAAAGGGCTCCAAAGCTACAACAGAGTAGAGATTATATGATTGAAAGGCTAATTTTTCAAGCTTTTGATGCTACAAGGAAGGTGTGTTTCGTATGATCATGAAATCATAACACTGCAAGGAGAAGATGATGAGCATTTCCATAGTTTGATCATAGCCATCCATTTCTAGTAGATCAATAGTCAGTAGATCCCCTCTTTATGAAGATGCAAGATGTTTAAGGATAGAAAGTACGTGCCTTGTTGCCATGTGGATCGATGGGTCCAATTCTTAGTATGGGATGCTAAAGTTGAAAGATGTGTCAGGGTTTCTACAAGATGGATGTGTTTTTTTGGTCAAGGGTCTCAAATTATGCAAAGTGCCCTAGCTTCATTATGATCATCAAGTCTTGATCAATCAATGATGGCTATATTCTTGCATTATGAAGATATGAGATGTTTATTCAAAGTAGGGAAGTGGGCTTTAGACACATGTCCATGTGAGCCCAACCTCATTTATTCTTGTTAGTGTAATGATGTGAGGAGCCAATTTTCCAAAGAGTTAAGGCATCAAATGTAGGTCAAATTATTCATCTAAAAAATTTCAACAGATGAAGTAGAATAGGATAGTGTTTTGATCTTATGATGAAACATTATTCATAAGATCTCAAGGCCAAATGAAAGATATCCTTATGATGAAACATTATTCATAAGGATCATGAGAGGCATAAAAGGTAAAGGGCTAGTTTCAGAATAGTTGCCCATTGAATGAAAAGGCAAAGGGTTCAATCAAATTCTCCATTGACATAAGCAGGCAAGGTAGTGTTCTTATCTTATAATAAACCATTGTTTGTAAGATCATAAGGTAAAATGATGAGACCATTATTGGCTCAACAGAGGGCTATTTGATTGCAATTGTAAGATTGTAAGGGTTGTGGGGGTTATGATCATTGCTAACAATGTTATGATAGACTACAATCATAAGATCATAAGGTAAATCAAATGTTCATCGTAATATCATGAAAGGAGAATTTGATGTTGTTGATGTTGCACTAGGGAAAGATGATTTCTATCATGTTATCAAAGGTTAGTGATAGCTACTAGGGTAACTACCAAAGTTTTAAAATGGCTAATGATAACTTCCTTTCATGAGATTGTAAATGTTTAAATGGACTATGACCATAAGATACACTAGTGATCACGAGATCATAAAGACTAGCTTTTAGACTAAAGATGGTAAGAGGGTTTTGACTATTTAATGATCATAATATCATAAGTTTCTTAGGTTGACCATGATATAAAAAGGTTTCTACTTATTCAAGCTGGAAAATAAAGGGTCTTTGACCAATAAGATCGCAAGAAAAGTATAGGTTGATAGTTGAATATAGTTGACTAATTGATATATCTAATCTTGGCATGTTGAGAACAATCTCAAGTAGCTCTTTAATAGTTGATCAATCTTTTGATGATCTACAACTACTTTCAAGGTTCTCCATGCCTATAAAATGTAAAGGACATGCCTCTCATCACCTAGTTATCCATCTATTCAACCATGCATTAATGGCTATAATTTATGTTTTCTCAAGGCTCTATTGGCTATGAAAAATATGATTTCCTACATCTAGATGTATACCAAGATCAAATCTTCTCCATATTTGTAGTGATTGTCCTCTGCAACTTTAATGGTACTAGTTGAGTTCTGCCTTCGGGTAGAAGCTATCTTAGTTATGCTTGAACTATAAAAGTAGATTTTGTAACTGTTCCTAGGGTTGATCTTTCTCTAATTCTCTAATATTGTATTATCTACCTTACTACTCTAATTTCATGTGCCTCACAAGTATCATAATTCTCTATTGTATCTCCTTTAGCCATTAATATACTATGCAATACCTTCTTGCTTCTTGTTAATGTATTATTTTCATTCTTCAATCTAGCATGACTATATCTCTTTTGCTTCTTGAATGTTATACAGTGAAGTTTCTTCATTGTAGCATCTCATTTAGTGCCTAATCTACATGTGGTTGTTAGATTAAGCAAGGATTGAATCTATATGCTTTAAGATTATGCTAGTTAACTGTGCATTCTTAGGTAGAGATAAGATCAAACATACTATTTTGGTGAATCACCCCTTTAGATTAGATTAGGTAGTTTGATTTCCATGCATCTCCTTCTCCTTTTTCCTATCAAGAGTAGTTAGGTGTGTTGCAATTCTTTAGAATAACTGAGAGGGGGGGAAATTGGGTATCCAAGGTCCATATGTATAAATAAAAAATTTCATAGCTTAGTGAACCCATAAAAAATTCATACTCATGCATGCATCCATAAGTGTGGTGTAAATAATTATTCACTATTTACACTTACTTAAGTTTTCCTAGGTTAATGCATTATTTTAATATTTAGTTATTTAGTCACCTATGAGTATGTGCACTCTTGTGAGTTGTCATGTTAATAACATAGGAGTTCCCACCTCTTTTATGCACATGGTGTCTACAACACAAGAGTTAGCACACTAATTAAGCGCATGGTGTCTACAACATCTCATCCTTCTTATCCTATCATCTAGAATGATGGATACGACATGTGCTTAGTTTTCATGCTTATCTTATCTCATGGTTCTTTCTAGAGACATTCTAGGTGCTTCTTAAGAGATCTTTATATATAGGCACTCCTAGTGTGTACATTCATCACATACAATACAGAGCAATGTATGAGGACATACTCTAATATATTGATCATACTCCTTTTTAGTCTATAGTTGTGCTTGTGTTTGAGTTCTATGATCTTGGGTGAATCTTGCCCTAAGACAAATTCTTACAATAAGATTATGCAATCACTTAAAAACTTGTAGATTACTATCAAATCAACTTGTAGAAATGTAAAGCATGAAACATATTAGATTCATCAACATATTTGAAATAATGATTTGCATGGATACCCAATTTTGGAAAAAACACTAGTAACATGCTACTCTTTTTCACTCTTCTAAAGTAATGCCCTATAAAAGGCCAACCCTATTAAAGGTTGGAATACACATTGTTAAATGTGACCCTGTTAAAGGATTTCAATCACCCTTTTAGGAGTGAGCCTTGTTAGAGGACTTTAGGCCATTAACTTGGAATGCCACCCAGTTAAAGGATTTACAAATGACTGTTAGGTCAACCTTAATCCAAAGGATTTACCCTAGACTAATACAAGTGTTAGAGAGTAATAGTAGAGTTTTCATTTGATATAACTTGCAACTTCTCTTGCAGATTACAAATCTCTATTCAATCCTCAATTCTTCTTGGCCTTCATACTTTGTAAGTCTGATAGCTTGTTCACACTTCAAGTATTCATCTCCTTAAGCCTTCTTTCTTAACATTCCATTGTAGACTCTTCTTTTAGGTCACTTGATGAAGCAAAACTCGTTACTCCTTGTCTTCCTTAGGTTCTCACACATGACAACTTTGCTTCATGACTAGACATTCCTATAAATAGGAAATTTAGATATTTTGCCACTCATTCTCATCATCCAAATAAGGGTTCAGATGGATTAGGTAGGATAAAATTTATCTACCCCATATCTCATATCTCTTCTAAAACTTCTCCTAGAATACACTTTGAATTCACCTAAAAATGGTTTACCTCAAATTATGTGTGACCAACTCATCATCCTTATCTTCCAACTAGTTCACAAAATTTAAGAAAAAAAACTAGTCAGCTTAGATTCAATGAATCTTTGATCTCTTAAATAATGTAGCAGCTTAGCATTATCAACCTTCTAATGCTCGACACATACTATGTTACTCAATATCAACTATAAAATCACTCAACATCAAATAAATTTTTCTAGTGCTTGACATCAACTAAAATTTATTCAGCATCAACTATCTTGCTTGGCTTGCACTAGAAATTTTTTACACTTGGCTCCAACTGACTTTCTGCATGACTTGTACTAACTTTTCTCAGCTTGCACTAACTTTTATTAAGACCTAGTATTCACTCAGTCAAGCTTGGTAGAAAACCTTTGTGTAACTTGTTCTTCTAAAATTTCTTAGTGTAGCCAACATTTGTAACCTTAAGTAGAATATCAATACATCATGGCATCATTGTCTTAACTAATCCTTTTACTTCATTACATAATCATAACTCAACCTTTCCTCTAGGTGCTTTTGTTACAACTTATTGATCAAATCCTCTTCATCAATCAACTAAGTGATAGTACTTGAATCTTATAAGTAGTTGTCTTACTAGCAAATAGCAAGTTTGACATCAGTGACAAAACAATGATTGAAACACATAATCTTCTTTAAAAATATTCTTCTTTCAACAATGATCTTTTCAATCAAATCTCAACAATCTCCCTCTTTGGCATTGATGGAAAATCAAATTGATCAACTAAGTTAATCAAACGATGAACATTTTGTTCAACCAAATTGACTAGGTTAAAACACTAACACAATACCAAAAAAGAATAATTCCTTGTATCAAAATCTCTTCCTCCATTAACAACTTTCATCTTCTGATTAGGTTACAAAAATCTTTCTTATAACTCTCTTTGAGTTCCTTCTTGTATCTCACACTTACAAGGTAGATTAGGATTTCTCCCTCTTTCTTTCATTCTTCTCTATCTTTTTCATCATACATGTATTTTCTTCTTATATTGCTAATTAGTAACACACTTCATCTTTTTGACAACAATCTTTTGATACTTTTGATCAGGAATATCTCCCTCAAAATTTATAAGGAATATCTCCCTCTATGATTATACATTATGGCTTTGATTTATCTCCCTTTTAATTAATAACTCTCTCCTTTCTAGCTCTTGATCAATATCTCCCTATCTATTCTAACTCTTGATCAGTAGAATATATCCCTCTTTGACAATAATGCTAAAGACGTATACTAAAATCTTGTAATCTTAAAAATGTAGAAATAGGCATTTTTAGTTTCTTTAGTTTCTCCTTCTATTACCTTGTTTTTTATTGATTTGAAGTTTCAGCTCTATGATTACTTTAGGCAACTCCTAAAATAAGATCCACTACATCAATTTGTATTATATAAATATCAGCTTGTTTGATGCAAGGAACTCCTCTTATTACTCAGATAGCCTTTGATAGGGGTATCACCCCTAATTTACCTCTTAGAAATAAATGAGCATCATTAGGTAATGGTTTTGTGAAGATATCAGCAATTTTCTTCTTTGTGTTGACATATTTCATCTTCACCTATTTATCTTGAACTAATTCTCTCAAGTAATGATACTTGATTGCAATGTGCTTTTTCTTTGTGTGCATCATTGGATCCTTTGATATATTGATATAATTTTTATTATCACAATAAATTATCACTAGTTCTATGATCTCTTCGTTCATTCCTTTGAGTAACTACTTGATCCCCGCAATGTTTGTACAATTTATAGCAGCAACACATATTTAGCTTTAGCAGTAGATTGTGAAGTACAACCTTGTTTCTTACTAGTCCATGTAACTAGTCTCTTTCCTAAGAAAAGTTCTCCTCCACTGGTGCTATTTTTTTCATCAATGTTTCCAAACCAATCAGCATTATTGTAGGCTCTCAATTCAAACTTTTCGTTCTTCTTGTAGTATAGACCAAAATCTTTTGTTCCTTTCAGATATCTCATTATTCTCTTAACAACCATTAAATGATTTTCCTTGGGATTAATAGAGAATCTTACAACCATCCCTATAGATAATGCAATTTTAGGTATACTATTGATGAAGAAGCATCCTGAGTAGCACTATTATCCTGCATGTTTTCAGTTTTTATTTGGTTGTTGAAACTACGTTCTCCTAAAACTGTGTTTTCTAGTTTCTAGGTGTCTGTTATAGACTGTGTAACTAATTTTCCATAATAAATAAATGTCTATTAAATTCAAGGATTGAAGAGGGCCTAGATTAATATCTATGGTCTAGAACATAAGTTTTGACTCCTTATGGTTTGGGAGATATGGAAATTCTCCCAGAACATCAATTTTTGGCAATTCTCCATGACAGTTTTATGTGCTCAACTTTTGGATTGGATGTGCACTTTTCCTTGATGAATTAGACTTTTTTCACTTAAGGTGTTGTAGAGGACCTATATATCTACCCATAGTTTGAAGAACAAGTTCTAACTCAATTGGACTTAGGAGGTATCGCAATTTTTCTCGGACATCAATTTCAAGATAGTTAAATGTTGATGCAAGCTGACTTGTGTATTTAATGTTAGGTTTATTTTCATTTAATATTTTTTGGAAGCTAACTTGTGGCTTCTCCATATTCTAGAATGATCTATAAGCCATTTTGGCTAGTATAAATAGAGTATTTAGGCTTAGAACTAGGGCAATTTTTAGTTAACAGTTAAGAGTTTTTAGGTAGTTTTGAAGAGGATTGTAGAGTAGAACTAGAAAGTGCAAATTTGCTATTGATATATGTGTATGAAAATATTTTGTATCTAGATATAACCCAAAATGCCTTATAACTAGGAATGTATGTTGAATATTTGAAGAATCAATGAAAGTATTTTACTATTTTTCCTCCTTTGGTTGTTGTTATTTGTGTTTGCTTCTGTTGTGTTAACTCTTGAAGGGTGGTTCAGAGAGTTGGGTGTGCCCTTGGCCCTAATTTTCCCTATCCTTCCTTGCATCATGTGGCATCAGAGCTTGTGGTTCATCCTTGTATAGATTGGATTGTGTAGAAACCTAATTTGGATTTGGTTATAGGGTGGTAGATCTGTGAATTTGACCTATAACTTGCAAAGGGTTATGATCTTGCATGAACCTAATTTGTAAAGGTGGTTCATGGTAGAGAAAATGCTAATAATGCTATATTGGATTAGTTGAGACAAATTGTAGCCAAATTAAGTTAGCCCAGAGGAGAAGAGCACATCTTAATGATGTAAGTGATAATAAAGCAGCAACACCAAACTTGAATCCAGAACTTGAAGAAGATCAAGATGAGAAAATATTGTTGAGAGTGTTGTCTAGGAGAAATTCAAAGCTTTCTCTAGAAGTTGTTCCTAATGATGGAAAATTGGATACCAATGTTGTGTTGGATTGGATCTTAGATATGGAGAAGTTCTTTGAGTATGAAAACACTCTTGATAATAAAAAGGTGAAGACTATAGTTACTAGGTTGAAAGGTCATGCTTCACTATGGTGTGAACACTTGAAAATTGATAGACAAAGGAGAGGAAAGGCGAAGATTAGAACTTGGCCAAAGATGGTAAACAAGGTAAAGAACAAATTCCTTCTTGTTGATTACCAAGTTAGCTTGTTGAGAAAGATGCAAAATTTGAAACAAAAGAACATGATTGTGAAAGAGTATACCAAGGAATTCTATAGATTGGACATCAAATCTAAACATGTGGATGATAATGTTGAGAAAATTGCAAGGTACATAAATTGATTGAGATCTGAAATTCAAGATGAAATAAGTTTTGTGAAGTTGGAAAGTGTTGAAGAAGCATATCAATATGCCTTGAAAGCTGAGGAGATCTTAGCAAAAAATCATGAACAAAGACAAAGAGGTAGAGGTGGTAGATTCTAGAGAGGCAGAGGTAGATCTTATGGTGAAGTTGGCATATCTAAAAGTTTTGTGTAGGATAAAGGAAAATCTGATTGGAAGAATGATGAAAAAGAAAAGACTGAGTGGAAAGGCGGTAGCTCATACTAAGGAGCTACTAGATCTTACTAAGGAAGAGTTAATTCTTATCCTAGAGGTGGTTTTTGTGGTAATTGTTTTAGATGTGTTGAAGAAGGGCATAGATCATTTGAATATAGATCATCTAAAAGTGGGCAAAACAATAGAAATGTTGTGATTCAAGAAGACATTGAGAATTCACCAAGTGGACCTGAGGCTGGAGAAAATTTGATGGTGAGAAGAACCTTATGTAATAAGGGAAGTGATGAGGAACCTATCCTTAGAAGGAGTCTTTTCAAGACCAAATGTAAGATGAATAGAAAATGCTACAAAGTGATCATTGATAGTGGAAGATCTACAAATTTGGTATCAAAAGTTGGTTACAAAGTTGAAATTATAGAGGCTGAAACATCCCAAGCCCTATCATGTTTCATGGATCAAAGATGAGCATAAGATATTGGTAAGTGAGCAATGTCTCGTGAAGTTCAAAATTGGACATTACTTTGATGAAGTCTTGTGTGATATTATGCCTATGGATTGTTGTCATATTTTGTTGGGCAGACCTTGGCAATATGATAGATATCTTGTACATGATGGAATATTGAATCAATATACTCTTTGGGTAAATGGGAAGAAACAAACATTGCTACCTTTGATTGAAAGTCCAGATGAGGTCAGTTGTATTGCAATAAAAGTTTGCATGGTTAATGGAAAGAAATTTGAAAAGGAAGTAAAGAAGAATCAAGTTTGTTTTGCTATAGCTCCTACAAGACCAAGTGTTAGTAGTAATGACCAAGTAGCAAAAGTTGTTATGACAAAACAAACTGTTGAATTGATAAATGAGTATAAAGATATTTTTATTGATGATATTCCTGATGGTTTACCTCTAGTAAGAAGTATAAGTCATTGTATGGATCTAATTCCTAGAGCTAGTTTGTCAAATAAAGCACCATATAGATTGACAACTACAGAGAATGAAGAACTTAAAAAATAATTGCATGAGTTGTTGCAGAAAGGTTTTCTCAGAGAAATTTTGAGTCCATGTGTTGTACCTATTGTATTAGCACCTAAAAAGAATGGAGAATGGAGAATGTGTACTAATTCTAGAGCTATTAACAAAATGACAATGAAATATAGGTTTCTTATGTCAAGGATGGATGACATAATGGATTTTTTTGAATGGAGAAAAGTATTTTACCAAGATTTATTTGAAGAGTGGCTATCATTAGATCAAAATCAGAGAAGGTGATGATTAGAAGACTACTTTCAAGCCAAAAGATGGTTTGTATGAATGGTTGGTTATGCGTTTTGGTTTGACCAATGCAGCTAGTACATTCATGAGGTTAATGGATGAAGTTCTGAAAAAGATTCTTGGTTAAGTTTGTGATTTTTTATTTGGATGATATTTTGATATTCAGTAAGACTAAGGAAGAAATTCTTGAGCATATTAAAAAAATATTGTAGAGGTTGAAACAGGAAAAGTTGCTAATTAATCTAAAAAACTATTCTTTTTATGCAAGAGGAGATTGTGTATTTGTGATTTATGATTTCAACTGATGGATTGAAGATGGATCCTAAGAAGGTTAAAGAAATCTTGGAATGGCCTACACCTAAGGATGTGGGTGAGGTAAGATCATTTCATGGTTTGGCTAGTTTTTACAAAAAGTTTATAAAGAATTTTAGTGTTGTTTGTAATGCTATGACTAAGACAATGAGGAGAGATAAAAAGGAATTCAAGTGGACACATGGAGCTATTGATCTATAAGTAAGACTGACAAGTGAGTGTCAAAACACTTAACCACCTTCACTATACATGTCGAGTATACAATGGAAGCTGAGCTAGAATTCCTTTATGTGCCGAGTCATAGATAGTGCCGAGAAAACTATAGTTGCTGCCAGGCAAAACACATTATAATAGATGCTGAGTGACTCAAGATCCAACAGGAGATGAGCAAAGCAGAAGTCAAATAGGTGCCAAGAAAAGTAGGAATTCAATAGGTGCCGAGTGATACAGTAATCCTATATGAGCCAAGTAATTCAAGAATTAGTGGAAGCTGAGCAAGGTAGAAAACTAACAGATGTCGAGTAATGTAGAAACTATAGTAGATGCCAAGCAATCCAAAATAGATGGTGTCGAGCAATGTAGGATCAGCATAAAAGTTTGTGCAATCACAAGCCAAGATGAAAAATGGTTATGCATGACTCATTAACAAGATAAAAGGATAAGATCAAATCCTCACAATCACCTATATGATCCTCATGCAACCAATCAAAAAATTGGAAACTGAATGCAGCCAATAGATGAATTTCAAGGGTTTGAGTAGGAACATTTGAAACAAGGATGCATGATGGACCACTAATCTTTATAAGGGAGTCTTGATGCCATTGAACAAGATAGAGAGTGAGAGAAACAAAAAGGAATCATGAGAAGAAGGAAAAGCAAAGCCTATTAAGGTCACTGCAGAACATCGATGTCAAAGATTTAGAGGAAAGGACAACATATAATTAGAACAAAATGAGGAACACAATTAGTAGATTAGATCTAGCAGAGATCAGTTAATAGTAGACTAGATCAAGTACCTAAGATCAACATCAGAGATTGCATTAGATCAGGTGTATTACTCTAATACTTTCTCACAATTGTATTAGGAACTTGGAAATCCCATGGACTTGGGTAAGTTTAACAACCTTCTGTAAATCTTTACCCGGGTGGCATTCTAAGTTGAATGTTCTTAAGTCCTCTAACAAGGCACACTCCTAACAGGGTGTAGAAATCCTTTAACAGGGTCACATTTAACAGTGTGTCGTAGCCTTTAATAGGGCAAACCATTAGAAGTGGTTGAAATCAATTGCTGCAGTAATTTTGTGGGTATCATCCCCACCCCAGTTTTACCTTCATATTCCTAGAGGGTTTCTGGGTTACCAAAATCTCAAGTGTTGTGTGGTGATGCATTTTTGTTTCTCATAATTTTTTAATGCTTATATGCATGCATGTTAATTTTAGTTATATGGTATTAAGGGTTTAAGAGTGGTTAAAAGGCTAATACTTTTGATTCAACCCCCACCACCCACCCCCCCCCCCCCCCCCCCGCCCCCCTCCCTCTCAGAAGCATTCTTCCCACTAAGACATTCCAACAATTAGTATCAGAGCCAAGTTCTCTCAACAAGAAGCCTAATAGCTTGGAGGAAAAGATCTAAAGATGGAAGTTTTCAAACTTGGAAAGATCATTGAGAACCAGGTGATAGATGTGCATCTTGCTCTACACAAAGTAGAGGAAGCTAGAGAGGAATTAAGAAAATCCTTAAAAAGGGTGAAGGAAATAGCTATAGCCAAAAAATGATATTCACTACAAGGAGATTGAAATCACACAAGTATTTGCCAAAGGAGATTCCAAAGAATTTAATGCAGCAATAGTAGAACTGATGGAGAAAAATAGAATTCAAGCAGAAGAGATAAGAACTCTTAAGATAGAACATGAATCATAGGCCATGATGCTATGTGAAATCACTAAACAAAAGAAAAGAGTAGTTGAGGATAGAGTCATGATGGAAGATGATAAAAGAAATCTTGCAAATAGACTTGAAGAAAAATGTATTGAATTAACAAGGATCTCAAACATGCAAATGGATACACTTGCCCAAATGATGAACCTTCATCATGAACTCAATATGAAAGATATTGAGATCTCTACTTTGAGGATGCAAAATGAACAACTACAGAATGAATTGAATAGAGAAAAAGAAATAGTAGAAAATCTCAACAAGTCAAGTGAAGCTATCAAGTACTCTGAATAGTTGCTAAAATCCCCAAGATCAGCTAATGATACATCAAAACTTGGATACATTAGCACTAAAGTTGGAGAATCATCAAAGAGTTCTGAACATAGAAGTGACAAAGGTAAGGATTCTAAACTCACTTGTCATTACTGTGATAAAAAGGGGCATACCTAATGTTTGCAACAGTAGAAGGATCAAAAAGCCAAACACACCCAAAAGCAAGGGTTATTGCCACAAGTGCAACATGCAAGGACATTTGACACAAGACTATAGGTCTAAAGTCACAAGGACACAAAGATTTGATGGACACTACCATAAATGCAAGAAGTATGGACATAGAGCCTTTGAATGTAGATCAAAGCCTATGTGGACACCAAATCAGCTTGTAAGGAGGGACAACTATGTACACCATTACAATTGGGATTACAATACAAGGCAAAGCTGTCACTATTGTCAAGAGTATGGACATATACCTTAGAATTACATAAGAACACACTTCAAGGGGAACTATAAAAGATGGTTGAACCAAACTACTTGCTTTAGTTTTTTGAAAACTAGACATGTCAGCAAGAATTGTCCAACAAAGCACCCGAGGCTGAAATAAATGAGGGCAAAGAAAAGGTTGATGTGGAACACATCAGATCAGACATGAAGAAGACATGGAAAAAAAAGGATGAACTAAGTACATCCAATGGAAGGGTCACTTCACCCATGAGGTCAATTGATCATATCTCATCAAACTAATCGCAGGATGAGCCTATAGGGCTGATACATATAAGGATGTATCATACATTAGTCCTAAACCATGATGAAGCAATGCAAAGTATAAATTTGCATGAGATAAGATGCTAAGACAAAACTTGAATGATGATGTTGAACTATCTTTGGTTGTCAAGTAAAACTGCAATGGTGGTCGAGTTATTAACAAAGTCAATAGATTTCAAGTGTGGATAGTTGTCAAGTGGATATCGAGTTGAAAAAGCTTTGAAAGCTGAGTGACAAGTGAAGGTACAAAAATGCATTAAATGCAAACTTTTTTGAGCTGCTTAAAAGTAAAAATTGATTCATTTTGAGTCATTCAAATGAAGAGAAATTACCAGGAGCATGACTAAGCAATTTTTTGAGCATTCAACCAGCAATTTGCAACAATCCAGCATCTACCCAAGTGATTTAAGTGTTTAACTAGGTATTTCCTTCAGGTTCTGAGTTTTACAGTTTGTGAAGTTTGCATTAAACATCAAACCCTAGTTCAGTCAAAATGGTATCTAGTTCAAAGTCGACCCAAAGGAAGGAAAGCCATGAAATTCAACTTGTTAGTAACGAGGTTAAGCAAACTGAATTTAGGCCAATCCCAGAAGTTGCATATAAAAATGACCCCATTAGTGCCCTATCTACCATTCCTAAAAAAGTTGTTATGGTTTAGGATGTGCGAAAATGTTACAATTGCAAAATAGTGGCCATAGGAGACTTAGAAATATTTAATGCTTTTGACAAACTCTGTGATAATGGTATATTGAAAGATGAGTTTTCTATCATAGAGAAGAAGGGTTTAACCAAAGCCCTAGCTTTTCCAATCATATTTAAAACTGAGTGGATATGCATAATACTTAGCAAAATCCATGATGGAGTATTTTGGTTAGAGCAAGGACCAGTCAAGATTACTAAGAAAATGGTTCATAGGGTCACAAGTTTTCCAACCCTAGATCGGCCAAAGACATTGAGAAGTGACAAAAAGGAAACAATTGAGAAGAAAATAGGAGCAAAGTGGAATAACAGAGGCATGACCATAGTTACCATAACTAATCCACTTCTAGACTTTGTTGTGAGGATCATATCACATAAATTTTATCAGTCCAACAAGTTGAATAGTGTACCCTACATAGTAGTGGACATGGCATGTAAAGAAAGACCACACCTATGATCTTGCAGAGCTCATGCTGCAATAGATTAATGAAAATCTTGGAGCTATTAGAAAGTCCAGGGGAGCACAATGTAAATTTGGGTCAGTGCTAGTTTGTATGTTCTTTTATGTGATGAAGGAATTCCTTTCAATTGGCAAAGTCAACTGAAGTCAAAACAAAACAATTGTTGATCAAATAAATGATTTCATTGCACAAATAGGAGATAGATTTGACGATCAAATGTCTATCTATTTTGATGATTTCAAGAATGCAATGAAGAAAAGAATGAGGATACCAGTCTCACTGGTAGAAAAGCATGTAAATGACATATGATTTCTAGTTGACATTGATTCTACTTACATCTAAGCAGTCCTTCCAAGAGAAAGATAGCTTAGACCATTGGGATATGATCTTGATGTTGACTAAGCTTCTACAGCCATCACAGCATTACTTGCAAAGGAAATGGACAAAATTGCAAAAGCATTTGGGACATATGACACTGTCAAATTAAGAGTGATTACCGAACTCAAGATAGCCACAACAATAAAGAAGAAGGAAAAGTTAGTAAAGAAGATAAAGAAGAAATTTGGTGTTGAAGAAACAAGTGCAACAAGCAAAGTAGAGGAGATTAGCAAAGAAGAAGAAGAAGGTGATGATAAGAAAGATGACGATGAGCTAGAACAAGGGCCACTTGAATTAACACTAGGCCAAGGTGAAGAAAAAGATGAGAGTGTCAAGGAAGAAGAAGCCAAGGAAGCACCCATCAAGGGCAAAGTCATCAAAAGGAAGGAAAAGACACCTCCTGCTCCTTAGCCCAAATCAAAGAAATCTGCCATGACAACATCCAAGAAACCAACAACCAGAGCTACAACAAGGGCCTCCACACAAAAGGCCAAAGAGGAAGCAATAAAGAAGAAGACAGCTAAGAAGGCGCAGGAAGAGCCAAGGAAAAGGAAGAAATATGTGGCTCAACCTGATACTAATGAAGAAGATTAGTCTAAAAAAGTAATTCATCCTCCTAAGACCTCAATTGATATATTATGTGAAAAGATTAGGATGGAGACTTAAGTGATTTGAAAAAGATTGATTTCAATAAGTTCACCTAAGAGGAACAAAATAGCATATAAGAATCAGTCTATGCATTAATGGGATAGTTCAAATATACACCTCTTGAACTTGATGGGAAATTGCCAAAGGAATTGTCTAAAATTATAGAAGACAGATGGCATTTCTATCTAATGATGGAGAAGGAGATGAGGGAATCAACCCTAGAAATTATACTACCTAATGTGACAAAGGAAAAAATAACTAAAATAGTCAAAAGGCATAACACTAGGTTTACACCTAAGTATAGGGCATTCCCCATTTTACAGAATAAAATTGAAGAAGTTGTACAGAAAACCACAAGATCGTGGAAGAATTTATATAATAAAATTGAAGATGTCCTTGAAGAGGAATACAAAGAAGAAGTTGTTGCTAAACTAGAGGAAAGAAGGAAGAGGAGAGAAGAGAAGATAGAAGTAAAGAAAAAGTTTGAAGAGGAGGAAAGCAAAGGAACTGATGAGTAGCAAAGTGTGCAAAACACACAACTTCCACCTCCTAGCCCTCCTCACTCTACTACCACACCTATAGAAATCATAAAGATTAAGGATATTGTTGACACCTCAAGTCAAAACATAAATCCATTAACTACAAAGGATCTCACTAAGATCCTTGACCAAACAACTCTTCAAGCATAGTTGTGTACAAGTCCCATATTGGTTAGTGTAGATGATCTTCAAAAGTCAGTAGATAAACTCAAAGAAGCCAAGGTGTCACCACAAGAACCACCTCAAATCATTCAAACTACTGCCCTTCCATTTCTTCCATCTCCATCACCACCAAGAATAGCCATACAAGCTCATTAGGAGCAGAGTGCAACAACAAGTGAAGTCACAGGTATAATAGTACAAAGAGCAAGTACACCTCTAGCAGTAGTGACATAAGAAGAAGAAACACAGGATAAGGAAGAGTCTATAATGCAAACTTTGGTTGAATTGCCAAAAATAGGTACTCCTACCAAACTTGTCTAGTAGCCAAGTACTGACAAATTGACCTTACAAGTTAGTACACCAAGCTCAAGTTCTATTAGGGTTGCCAAGACCATTCATTATGGTATTCTTGAGCTTGATGAAGAAATCCAAATACTCTATTATGATTCAAGTATTCTAACTAAGGAAAAGATGAATGAAATAAAGAGTGCATTAGATAAGAGAAGGAGGCAAGAGACATTGAGGAAAGACTACAAATATAAGTAGGCAATGAATGAGATCAAAGATATATTCATGGATGCATTCAGTCTACAACCTCCAGATTCTAACAGGCCAATCCTTGAGCAACTTTCTGATATAGTTGACCAAGTACCATGATACAAATGTAAAACTCATGGAATGGTCAGAGAAGAAGTTTCTAGGAAAATTCAACCAAAAGATAGCCAATAACATTATTTTTGGATAGGTTGACCTAGCTAAGAAACTGGATAATGTAAAGATTGTATTAGGGAATATATTTTCCCTTTATAGCAAATTGTGTGATGTTTCCAAGTTCACAGAAGAAATAAATCAGAAAATTTTGAACCTTGAGAGAAGCCTTAATCTCTCTAGTATGCAACTACCCTCAAATCCTACATAGAGTGAGAAGCATTTTACTCAAATGCTTCACATTCAGAGGGAATTAGCTGCATTATCTGTAGAAGAGGCTACTATCAAAGAAAAGATGATGCAAATGCAAGCATCTATCACTCCCCATTTAGAAGTCTTACATAAGGAGAAAACGTATGCAAAAATAGTCCTAAAGAAGGATCCAAACATTTTTACTCATGAAGGACTTGTTGATCTAGCAGTAGAGCTTACAATCCAACACAAATCATTGGATATTGCATTGAATAACTGGGATGCAGCTCTCAAAATACTCCTTGAGGTAAATAAGACATTTTTGGCCAAGCATGGCATTACTATTTAGAACCCTTAGACATAAGTATCAAAAAGGGGGAGATAATGTAGAAAGGGGGAGATAATATAGAAAAGGGGAAGATAATGTAGGAGATATATTAAGGGGGAGCACAATTGCCAAATTTTGAAATTTTGTTCAGCTTGAAATTGATTGACTATAAATAGCAATAAAGGAGTCAAGGGACATGTAAATTTTGGTAATCACATGGAGACAAGATCAGAAGGCAAGAAAAGGAAAGAAATAGAAAACATCAGGCACAATGGCACAAGATACCAGAATTCATGACATAATAAGGCATAATCAACTTAGGGGGAGTCATAAGGTATATTGTTGTTCACAATATCTTCTTGAAATTTTGTAAGTGAAGAAAGGACACAAGGATTGGATCATGAAGGATCAGTAAGTGTTTTTGACACTCATGTCAAAGGGGGAGATTGTTGATCTATAAGTAAGATTGGCAAGTGAGTGTCAACACACTTAACCATCTTCACGATACATACCAAGTATACAATGGAAGTCAAGCTAGAATTCCTTTATGTGTCGAGTCACATATAGTGTCAAGAAAACTATAGTTGCTACCAAGCACAACACATTATAGTAGATACCAAGTGACTCAAGATCCAACAAGAGCCAAGCAAAGAAGAAGTCAAATAGGTGCCGAGAAAAGTAGGAATTCAACAGGTGTTGAGTGATACAATAATCCTATACAAGCCGAGTCATTCAAGAATCAGTGAAAGCCAAGCAAGGTAGAAAACTAACAGGTGCTGAGTAATTCAAAAACTATAGTAGATGTTGAGAAATCTAGAATAGATGGTGTCAAGCATCAGTATTACTTCATGTGCCAAGAAATGCAGGATCAACATAAAATTTTGTGCAATTGCAAGCCAAGATGAAAATTGGTTATGCATGACTCATTGATAGGATAAAAGGATAAGATCAAATCCTCACAATCACCTATATGATCCTCATCCAACCAATCAAAAAATTGGAAACTGCGTGTAGCCAATAGGTGAATTTCAAGGGTTTGAGTGGGAACATTTGAAACGATGATGCATGATGGACCACTAATATTTGTAAGGGATTCTTGATGCCATTGAACAAGATAGAGAGTGAGAGAAAGAAAAAGGAATTGTGAGAAGAAGGAAAAGTAGAGCCTATTAAGGTCGTTGTAGAACATTGGTGTTAAAGATTTAGAGGAAAGGACAACATTTAATCAGAATAGAACAAGGAACACAATCAGTAGATCGGATCTGGCAGAGATCAGTTAATAGTAGAGCAGATCAAGTACCTGAGATCAGCATCAGAGATTGCATTAGATTAGGTGTATTACTCTAATACTTTCTCACAATTCTATTAGGAACTTGGAAATCCCATGGACTTGGGTAAGTTTAAATACTTTAATAAGGTGGCATTCTAAGTTGAATGTTCTTAAGTCCTCTAACAAGGCACACTCCTAACAGGGTGTAGAAATCCTTTAACAGGGTCACATTTAACAGTGTGTTGTAGACTTTAACAGGGAAAACCATCAGAAGTGGTTAAAATCAATTGGTGCAGTAATTTTGTGGGTATCATCCCCACCCCAGTTTTACCTTCTTATTCTTGGAGGGTTTTTAGGTTACCAAAATCTCAAGTGTTGTGTGGTAATGCATGTTTGTTTCTCATAATTTTTTAATGCTTATATGCATGCATGTTAATTTTAGTTATATGTTATTAAGGATTTAAGAGTGGTTAAAAGGCCAATAGTTCTGATCCAGACACCCCCCCCCCCCCCCGCCCCTCTCAAAAGAATTCCCACTATGACATTCCAACAGAAGCTGATAAGAATTTTGAGACTTTGAAATGAAAGGTTATTGAATTACCTATATTGGCTTTGTCTGATTTCAACAAAGTATTTCAAGTTGAATGTAATGTAAGTAGTAATGCAATTGGAGCTCTATTAAGTGAAAAATTGAATGATGCTAAAAGGAAGTATTCTTTGTATGATCAAGAATTTTATGCTATTGTTTAAGCTTTGAAGAAGAGGAGACATTATTTGATTCCTAAGGATTTTGTGTTGTATACTAATCATAAAGCTTTACAACACATTATTTGATTCCTAAGGATTTTGTGTTGTATACTAATAGAGTTACTGATGCACTGAGTAGAAGGCATTCTTTGTTGACTGAAATGAAGGTTGAAGTTCTTGGTTTTGATGAAATGAAAGAGTTGTATGATGTTGATCCTAATTTTTCTGAGGCATGGAGAGAGTGTAGAGCACCAAATCTGACCAATCACATCAGTAAGTATGATGAGTATGTCATTCAAGAAGGTATGTTGTTCAAAGGTATTTAGTTTTTTATTCCTAGAAGTTCTATGAGGTTGAATCTAATTAAAGAAAAACATAGTGGTGGATTGGTTGGACATTTTGGAATTGATAAGACATTGAGTTTGCTAAAAGAGAAGTATTATTGGCTACAAATGTATAAGGATTTTTAGAAATTTGTAAAGAGTTGTGGAGTTTGTCAAGTTAAAAAAGGAGTGATTCAAAATGCTAGTTTGTATACACCTATTATTGTTCTTTAGAAAACTTGGAGTGAAATTAGTTTGGATTTTGTTCTTGGATTGCCTAAGACTGTAAAGGGGTATGATTCCATATTTGTTGTTGTGGATATATTTTCTAAGATGGCCCATTTCATACCATGTAAGAAGACATTAGATGCTAAGCATGTTGCTAAAATTTTCTTTAAAGAGATTATGAGATTGCATGGATTACCAAGAAGTATTATTTCTAATAAAGATAGTAAGTTTGTTGGTTATTTTTGGAAGACTTTGTAGAATAAGATGGGTACTAAGTTGAAGTTTAGTTCTACATTCCATCCACAAAAAAATGGACAAATAGAGGTTGTAAATAGAAGCTTGGGTAACTTTTAGAGATGTTTAGTTGGGAATAAGCCAAGTAATTGGGAGATGGTATTGGCACAAGCTGAATTTGCATATAATAATTCTATGAATCAGAGTACAGGGAAGACACCCTTTGAGATTATTACTAGAATGAAGCCTAGAGGAGTATCAGATTTGAGAGATGTTCCTGGTGAAGAAAAGAGAAGTGTTACAGGAGAAGAATTTGTTGATTTCATGAAGTCTCTACATAAGGAAGTGAAGTTGAGAATAGAACAAAGTAATCAAAAGTATAAGGAGAATATTGATCAGTCTAGAAGACATCATGATTTTCAAGTTGGTGATGAGGTGATGGTTCATCTAAAAAAAGGAAGATTTCTAGTTGGAACATACAATAAGTTGAAGATAAAGAAGTTTGGACTTTGTAAGATCTTGAAAAAGTTTGATAGTGGAAACACTTATGAAATTGAGTTACTTAATGACATGGATATATCTCCTACATTCAATGTTGCTAATTTATACAAGTATCATGAGTTAGATGATAAAATTATTGTATCAGAGGACTATCCTAAGAAGAAAATGGAAAAATTCAAATAGATATTGGATCAAAGAATTGGTAAGAGCACAAGAGGAAAAGATTACTATGAATATCTGGTGAAGTGAAAGAACAGACCTATGGAAGATGCTTCATGGATTTCTCAATCTAAGTTGGATTTAGTGTAGGTTGTGACATCTCAATGATTTAGGAGAATCATTTCTTCTAACCTTGGTTTTCTAATCTAGGAACATCTTGGGTTGCACTGCTATTCTATATGTTTTTAGTTTTTATTTTGTTGCTAAAACTGTGTTTTCTAGTTTTTGGGTGCTTATTGTAGACTATGTAACTAATTTTTCATAATAAAAGAATGGTTTTTCACTTCATGGATTAAAGAGGTCCTAGATTAATATCTATGATCTAAAGAAAAAGTTCTAACTCCTTATGAGTTGGGAGATATGGCAATTCTCCCGAAACATTGATTTCTGGCAATTCTACATGATAGTTTTATGTGCTTAACTTTTGGATTAGATGCACACTTTTTCTTGATGAATCATACTTTGCACACTTAAGGGGTCATATAGGACCTAGATATCTACCCACAATTTGAAATTTGCATTCTAACTCAATCAAAGCTAGGAGATATCACAATTTTTCTCAGACATCAATTTTAGGACAGTTAAATGTTGATGCAGGTCAACTTGTGTATTTAATGTTAGGTTTATTTTCATTTAATATTTGTTGAGAGAAAACTTGTGGCTTCTCCATGTTCTAGAATTATCTATAATCCATTTTTGCTAGTATAAATAGAATGTTTAGGCTTAGAGCTAGGGTAGTTTTTAGTTAAGAGTTAAGAGTTTTTAGGTAGTTTTGAAGAGGATTACAAAACAGAATTGGAAAGTGTGAATTTGTTGTTGATCTATGTGTATGAATGTATTTTGTATCTATTTGTATCCCAAAAGGCCTTACAGCTAGGCATGTATGTTGAATATTTGAAAAATCAATGAAATTATTTAACTCTTCTTCCTCCTTTGGTTGTTATTCTTTGTGTTTGCTTTGATTGTGTTAACTCTTGTAGAGTGGTTCAGAGAGCTGGGTGTGCCCTTCGCCCTAGTTTTTCCTATCCTTCCTTGCATTAGCTATGTCCTAATATTGTGATTTTCCAATTATAAACTTGTATAATTTTTTATTCACCTCAACTAAATCATCATTCTTTGACAACTTGTGCCCTGTCATCATAGGTGTACTTACTGGTTTGGAATCCTCCAATCCAAAAGTGTCCAATATTTCTTTGACATACTTTGAATGAGTGATGTATATACCATATTTCATCTAATATACTTGAAAATCCATAGAAAATTATATCTCTCCAAACAGACATTTCAAATTCTTGCTTCATCTGATTTGCAAAATCCTTACATAAAGCATCTTGACCTCCAAATATGATATCATCAAAAAATATTTCAGCTAACAAAATACATTTTCATTTCTTTGTCTTCATGTACAAATTTTTGTTATGATCAGTCCTTTCAAATCCAATCTTCATAAGATAATTTTGAAGTCTCTCATACAATTCTCTTGGTGCTTGTTTCAAACCATATAGAGCTTTATGTAGTCTACATACCATGTTCTTATTGTTAATATCAACAAAACCTTCTAGTTGTTCTATGTAAACTTCTTCCTTTAATATGCAGAACAGAACTAGAAAGTGTGAATTTTCTATCGATCTATGTGTATGAATGTATTTTGTATCTAGCCATAACCTAAAATGCCTTACAGTTGGGCATGTATGTCGAATATTTGAAGAATCAATGAAATTATTTAACTCTTCTTCCTCCTTTGGTTGTTGTTGTTTGTGTTTGCTTCCCTTGTGTTAACTCTTGCAGGGTGGTTTAGAGAGCTGGGTGTGCCCTTGGCCTTAGTTTTCCCTATCCTTCCTTGCGTTAGCTATATCCTACATATTGAAATTTTCCAATTATAAACTTGTATAATGGTTGATTCACCTCAACTAAATCATCATTATTTGACAACTTGTGTCCTGTCATCATAGGTGTACTTACTAGTTTGGAATCCTCCAATCCAAAAGTCTTCAATATTTCTTTGACATACTTTGACTGAGTGATGTATATACTATATTTCATCTACTACTTGCAAACCCATAGAAAATTCAATCTCTCCAAACATAGACATTTTAAATTCTTGCTTCATCTGATTTGCAAAATCCTTACATAAAGCATCTTGACCTCCAAATATGATATCATCAACAAATATTTTAGATAAAAAAATATATTTTCCTTTCTCTATCTTCATATATAGATTTTTTTTCCTTCCAAATCCAATCTTCACAACATATTTGTGAAGTCTCTCATACCATGTTCTTGGTGCTTGTTTCAAACCATATAGAGCTTTGTGTAGTCTACATACCATGTTCTTATTGTTAATATCAACAAAACCTTCTAGTTGTTCTATGTAAACTTATTCCTCTAATATGTCATTCAAAAATGTAGATTTAACATCCATTTGATAAACTTTGAAACCTTTTTATGTAGAATAAGCAAGTAGAGTTCTTATTCATTCCATTCTTGCAATAGGTGAAATGGCTCTCCATAGTCAACTCCTTCTTCTTGTGTGTATCCCTTGTAAACCAATCTTACTTTTTCCCTTATGAATTCACCATTTTCATCTAGCTTTTTTTTGAATACCCACTTCGTGCCAATCACATTTTTGTCTTTCAATCTAGGAACTATACTCCATGTTTTGTTCTTTTCTATTTGTTCAATCTCTTCTTCCATGGATTTATACTAGTCCACATCTTCTAATGCATCTTTCACTATTTTAGGTTCTTTCATGCTTATCAAACATGATTCAATTCTTAATTTTCTTCTTGTCGTTGGCCTAGCATCTTTATCTCCAATGATTTGAGTAGCAGGATGATGTCTTTTGACACATTTGGAAAATCTTGTGTCAGCTCTTGTTTCTTCATTTTGTTTTTTAGATTTAGAATCACAATGTACATCTCTGTCAGGTATCTCAACATCTCTTTCATGTGTGTTAATCTCAAAATCAGAATGTGCAGCCACTTTATTTTGTAACTCAGCATCTAAATGTAGCTCAATTCCTAAATGCAACTCAACATTCACAGGATGTGACTCCGTAGTCACTAAAATGTGTTGTTGGTTTCTAACTTGATTTATAGCATCTTCTTCAATATGCATAGCTTCATAAAATTATACAAATGATTTGTATTCTTCTAAATTTTTCATAAGTTTAACCTCATGTACTTCTATATATTCATCAAAGTTCACATTTACACTTTCCACAACTTTGTTAGTGTTAGTATTCAAATAATTATAAGCTTTACTTCTTGTGGAGTAGCCAAGGAATATACCTTTTTCACTTTTTGTATCAAGTTTATCATTCCTAACATCTTTAATAATGTAACATTTTCTTCCAAATACCTTAAAATATTTTACATTGGGTGAGTGTCCATACCATAGTTCAAAAGGTGTTAAATGAGTACCTTTCTTGACTTGCACACAATTCAAAGTATAGACAGCTATACTTACAACTTCTCTCCAATATTTCAAAGCAACATTCTTTTCCATCATGAGTGTTCTGGCACAATCCATTATAGACCTATTTCTTCTTTCAGCGATTTCATTTTGTGGAGGGGCTCTAGGGCCAGATGTCTATCTTTTAATTCCTCTATCATTATAGAACATCTCAAACTCATTTGACGTGAATTCTCCTCCTCTATCTGATCTCAAACATTTTAGACTCTTTCCTATTTCTTTCTAAACTCTTGCTAATTACCACTTAAAATTTTGAAAAGCATTAGATTTTTGTTTCAAAAGCATAACTATCATCATCCTATAATAATCATCAACAAATAACATTATGTACTTATCTCCTTTGTAGCGTTGCACATCAATTGGTCCACACAAGATAGTATGAACAATCTCTAGTATTTCTTTAGAGGTATAAGTTTTACTCTTAAAGCTTGACTTTGTCATTTTGCCTAACTAACATTGTTTGCACATTGTATTGTCGAGTTTATTCAACTTAGGCTAACCTCTAACTTTCATCATGTTACTGATACTAACCAAGTTATCAAAATTAACATGACATAACCTCTTGTGCCATAGCCACACATCATCAAATCTTACAATAAGACAAGTAGCATCCTCTATATCTAGATAGAATAGATTACTCCTAGTTTGATCACCTTTTCCAATTAATTTTTTCATCAATATCATATATCTTAGCAATCTTGTTTCCAAACTCAACCTTACATCCTAGATTATTCAATTGTGACACTCTTAAAAGATTAGAGTTTATTCCTTCAACATAGTAAGCATTGTCACATGAAATCTTGTCTGTGAGTTTGATAGAACCTTTTCCTTTTTATCAAACATGGTGCATCATTACCAAATCTTACACTATTTCCATCATAACAATTTAAGGTAATGAACTTACTTTTATCTCTAGTCATATGATGTGAGCATCCACTATTAATGATCCATCTATCATTTTTATTCACACAAGTCACAAGTGCAATTGCCTCATCTTCATCAGATTTGTCCTTCATTGCAACATACACCACTTCATCATCATGTTCATCATAATCATCCCTTGTTTCCTTTTCAACAATGTAGCATGACTTCTTGTCTTTATGTTTGTAATTTTTTTTGTCATCTTTTCTTCTATTTTTATACTTTTCACCACCTCTTTAGTTCTTCTTCTATGTACATCTTGTAGCAATATGACCAACCTCATTGCAATTGGAACAAATGATAGGTAACTTACCTTTGAACTTGATTTTCCCTCTATAGAATCTTCTTGCCAATTGTTCAACATCTTCCTCATCTATATTACTATCACTAGACACATATTTTATCTTTCTCTTATTCTATTGCTTCATCTCATTAGAATCTTTCAATAACAACTTAGCTTTGAAAGCAGATTCAAGACTCTCAGGTTTGTAATTGTCATAGTTAGATAGCTCAAAAGTAGTGAGTCTACCTACTAGACCTTCAAGGGTTAGATCATTTCTTGGAATACCTCTTAGCTCTTGAATTGCAAAAACTCTAATAGCATAAATAGGTAGTAGTGTTCTCAATACTTTTCTTAGCATAGTATCATCATCTATCTGACCAATAACTCCTTTTATTGCACTAACAACTTCTTTTATCCTAGCAACATATTGAGCAATATTCTCACCTTCTTCCATTCTCATATCATCAAACTTACCTCTAAGACTCTCAAATTTGGCTCTTTGAACATTTTTGTCTCCTCCACAAATAGTGTCTAGGGCGTCCCACATTTTCTTTGTAGTTTCATAGCCTTTGATATCATCAAATTTGGCATAGATTAGAGCAGAGGCAGTCTCCAACATCACCTTATTGTGTTCTTTCTTCTTCTTCATATCTTCAGTAGTAAGGGCTCTAACTATATCAACATGTTCTACTAAAATGGTGGATTGTACATGATCTCCAAGTCCTCCAAAGTGTAACTTCATCAAACTTTTCCATGTAGGAAAGTTGTGTCTATTAAGCTTGGGTAAATCTCTTTTCAATATCTTGATATTTGTGCTTCTAGTACCTTCAAACTAGTCCTCTTAAGTAGATGGTTGTGATACCAATTGTTAGAATTATTTAGAATAACTAAGAGGGGGGTGAACCAATTATCCAAGGTCTAGATGTATAAATAAAACTTTTCACAACCTAGTGAACCCAAAAAAGATTCATACTCATGCATGCATCCATAAGATTATGCAATCACTTAAAAATTTGTAGGTTATTGTCAAATCAACTTGTATAAATGTAAAGCATGACACATAATAGATTCATCAACACACATGACACAATGATTTACATGAAAACCCAATTTGGGAACAAACCCACCAGTAACATGCTACTCTTTTTCACTCTTCTGAAGTGATTCCCTCTAAAAGACCAACCCTATTAAAGGTTACAATACACACTATTAAATGTGACCCTATTAAATAATTTCAATCACCCTATTAGGAGTGAGCCTTGTTAGAGGACTTTAGACCATTCACTTGGAATGCCACCTAGTTAAAGGATTTACAAATGACTGTTATGTCAACCTTAATCCAAAGGATTTACCCTAGATTGATACAATTGTTAGAGAGTAACAGTAGAGCTTTGATATTATACAAATTATAATATCTCTTGCAGATTACAAATCTCTATTCAATCCTCAATTATACTTGGCCCTCATAATTTGTAGCTTTGATAGCTTGTTCACCCTTCAAGCATTCATCTCCTTAAGTCTTCTTTCTTAACATGCCATTGCAAAGTCTTCTTTTGGGTCACTTGATGAAGCAAAACCCTTTACACCTTGTCTTCCTTAGATTCTAACACATGATAACTTTTCTTCATGACTATACATTCTTATAAATAGGAATTTTAGATATTTTTTTGCTCATTCTCCATTGTCCAAATTAGGATTCAGACGGATTAGGTAGGATGCAATGTATCTACCCCATATCTAATATCTCTTCTATAAACTTCTCCTAGAATTCACTTTGAATTTACCTAAAAATGGTTTACCTCAAATTCTATGCCACTAGCACATCATCCTAATCTTCCACTTGGTTCACAAAATTCAAGAAAACAAACTTATCAACTCAGATTTGGTGAATCTTCATTCTCTTAAATAATGCATCAGCTCAGCATTATCAACCTTTAGATACTTAGCACATACTATGTTACTTAGCATCAACTATAAAATCACTCGGCATCAACTAAAATTTACTCAGCATCAATTATCTTTCTCAACTTGCATTAAAATTTTCTTTCATTTGGCTCCAACTAACTTTTTGTTCAGCTTGCACTGACTTTGTTCGCCACCTACTATTGACTTGATCAAGTGTCACTTATTCTTCTAAAACTTTCTTAGTGTAGCCAACATTTGTGACCTTAGGTAGATTATCAATACATCATGTAATCATTATCTTAATTGATCATTGTACTTCATTACATAATCATAACTCAACCTTCCCTCTACATTCTTTTGTTACATCTTATTAATCAAATCTCATTCATCAATCAACTAAGTGATAGTACTTGAATCTTATAAGTAGTTGTCCTACTAGAAAATAGAAATTTTGACATCGGTGATAAAACAATGATTGAAACACGTAATCTTCTTCAACAATCTCCCTCTTTCAATAATATCTTTCAACAATGATCTTTTCAATCAGATCTCAACAAGGTGCACCCTAATAGTAAGGAAATTGGCCTTCTCTAGAAACCCAATCTCACAGTTCAAGTCTCATAGCTTGGAGATTATTTCCATGTTTCACAAGGTTTCCTTTAGGTAAAAACTTTAGGCAAGGGTGCAAACTTTTGTTACAATAGCTTCCTATCTCACTAGAGTTCCCCTCTCTTGAATTAGCTCCTCAATTGGAGATGATTGAAGATAATGTCATAATAGTCAAGATGGTAGAATTAATGGAATTAGAAGAAAAAGGATAGCATGGTATCCATACACTTGAAACACATCAGCAACAAGAAAAAGAAGTTTTGATAGAAAGGCTAAAGCCAAGGTTTCCAAGGAGGGAGACCTTATTCTCAAGTGGGATGCAAATAGAGCTAAACCAAGTAGACACTCCAAGTTTGATGCTATGTGGAGTGGTTCATATGTTATCACTAGCTATAAAGAGGCCAATGTTTTTCAGTTATCCAGGCCTAACGGTGATATTTTTCCAATTCTAATCAATGGAATTTACCTTAAGCCTTGCTTCTAAAAAAGACTAAGGTCTCTATACATAATAGAGTAGTTTCCCTTTTTCCAAAAAGTGCATGAGCACAAGACTTTTCTCTATGAGAGAGAAAGTTTGAAGATTTCTTGCAGTTGTAGAAGTTGTATTTTTTTTCTACTTATTTGCAAAATAAGTCTCATTATTCAGCAAGCAAGCAAGCATCCCCCTTGAGTCGCCAGAAATGTTAGTCATTTTGCCCCCCCTATTTTTTCAAATGTTGCCAATCTCATGAAAAACTAGGATGATGGTCATGCCTATATTCTTGAATTATTCATTTATTGTCATGCAAGATATTAATGATATGTAAAACTTTGACTTTCTCTTTATATCCCTAAGTCTTAACTAGTTTCTTCATATTGCATGGTATCATCTTATGATTTTTTAAGTTATGATCATGTGAAAACTACATTGCCCTATTGCTCCAATTTATGGAAAAACCCTCAAATGGGTTGTGAAGGTATAAAATAGTCAAGATTGCAATTGCATGGTTTCACAATAGTTTGGGATAATATTCATGTTTAAGTTTTGAAGCAATGGAGGTAGTTAGTCGCATGATCATAGGTCAAATTCTTCCTTAAGAATACCTCAATAGGCCCACAATCTTCTTAGTCATTGGATGAAAGCATATCAATGCTTGGCATTTCCCCACTTTCTAAAGATGCATGATATTTAGCTAAAGTAGGAAATCAAGCATTTGCCACATGGATGTGGGGGGGCCAAACTCAGTAGTGAGCTACAAAGTGGAAATGTCTTAGAGTGAGTCGATAGAATAGCATGTCCTGATTGGTAGAGGGTGCTAACTACGACCAAGAGCTTTAGTTATAAAGACACTACCAAATTTTATTAGATAAATTCTTTTCACTTTCCCACTTTCAAATTTTCATGAAGTTTAGTCAATGTGGGGAAGTAAGATGATAATGTGCATCATGGTGGGCTAGACAGATTTTAAGTCTCTTCATCACATCATCATGTGGTATGAAGTAGTTTAATGTTAATCAGTTTTTTGAAGGAGTTTCTTGTCAAACAAAGTAGATAGATTAAATTTATAGCACTCCATCAAAATGAACTTTAGGCTTCAAGTTGCAAAGTTATGAAATTCAGACAAGCCACAGTAAAATTCAATTCATTGCATCATCGTAGATGATTAAGGTTGAGCCAAGGTTAATGTTGTGAAACTATAAAATGCTTTGTTTTTAATATTGCATGAAGTTAAGACCAATCTAGGAAATGCTATGAAATACTTGTTTGCATCTTTGCAAGGTTAAATATTGTGGTTAATGATTCAATTGTGAAGGTGCGATGGTAGTTAAGTCATACAATTATTGCATTTTCATGGGCTAAAGAATATTAAGTTCATTACAATATGAGAAGCAGAGACAAATGGTAAAATTTGTTAGGCTAATAATAATTGCAGTATCATGTAGTCAAGTCATAAACAGAGATTTCAAGTCATGAAGTTGTGAACAATGAATATTGAGGCAGTTAATGGCTAGGTGCAACATCATAAGGTTTCCTCCATAGTTATGATTTTTGGTAATGACTTTGTGAGAGTCAAGGTCATTTGAAGTTATTTTTCCCAAATGTCAGATTTTAGTAGATCCATGGCTGAAGTATTCCCTCTTTCTAAAGTTGATCAAACTTTAGCTAAAATATGAATATGAGAGTTGGACATGTGTCTTGGTGGGCCTGATTCTTGTGAGACCCTTAGTCACAGTGTCTCATGGAGTTAGAGCTAAACCATGGTTTGGGTTACAATGTTGTGATTCAAGTAGATGTTAACTCTAGGTGGTTATCACCATTTGGTAGCCATTAATGGAAAGAAGCAATAAATGGTTATGATGATGCACATAGTCAAGTTGGTATTCATCCAAGGATGTATTGCACTTTCACATGGTTAGAGGGATATTAAGTCCTAATAATTGTGATGATGCACAATAGTCAATTTCATGGTCATTGCAAGGTTGCAAATGTCAGAGAGCTAAAGTATTTTCAAACTACAAAGTAGTGATCAAATAAAGGATGATGTAGTCATGGTCTTCCATGATCAAATAGTTAATGAGGAAGATAGGTTGTGAAGCCATGAACAGAGGCAGTTAGTAGGTCAATATACAAATAGAAGGCTAGATAGAGTGGCAGAATGCTTAAAGGTTTTGAGGCTATGTAGCAAGTTTAATTGTTCAATTCTATTGAATGATGACATGGCTGACCTGGCATGGTTGCAAACATGATATCAAGTAGCTTTTTAATGGAAAATAGTCCTTGATCACTTGCAACCACTATTTTGAGTGTTCTCTATGCCTAATGATTATAGTTCTTATCTTCCCACTGCTTGGTTTATCCATCTACCCAATAAGAGTAGTTGTAGCCGCCATTTTTTGTCTCTTTAGGGCTTGTTTTGTACGCAAGATTAGATTTCCTACATATGGATGTGTACCTTGATCAAATCTTTCCCAAATCTATAGTGTTTTTTCTCTACAACTTGAATGTAGTAGTTGAATTTTGTCTTCTAGTAGAAGTTTTCTCAGTTATGCTTGATCTATAAAACCAAATTTTGTAACCCATCCAAGGTTTAGTCTTTTCTCTTATTTGATAGAAATTGTATTACATGCTCTATTACTATAATTTCCTTTTTTCCTTTGAATGAATGTAATTCTCTATTATACTGCCTTCTTCATTAATATATTGTGCAATATCATATTGCCTTTTGTTAATGTAGTGTTTCCATTCTTCAACTTGCATGATTGTATCTATTTGGCCTTTGAATAATATAGAGTGAAATTCCTTCCTTATAACATTTCATCAACTTTATGATCTTTATTGGGTTGTTGAGTTTAAATAAGGATTGAATCTATGTATTTTGAGTATATATTGATGAATTGTGCATTTCTAGGCAAAGATAAGATTGAACATACTATTTTGGCATATCATTCCATGTAGATTAGATTAGCTAGTTTTATTTTCATGCATTTCCCTCTCCCTTTTCCTCTCAAGAAGTAGTTAGGTGTGCCCTAATAGTAAGGAAGTTATCCTTCTTAAGAGACTCGATCTCATTGTTCAAGTCCCACAATTTGGAGATTATTTCCATGTTTCACAAGGTTGTCTATAGGTAAAACTTTAGGCAAGGGTACAAACTTTTATGACAAAAAGCAACTCATAAAACTAATGAGATTTATGACAATATTAGGGAGAGTGTAGGCATGGTTGAATTTTAGTTTGTGAAGTATGATAAATTGAGTAAAGTAGATAAGGATAAGATTGAAGAAGTGGTCATTGATATGATGGAAAATTTCAAGTATACACCATTAGTATTAGGTAACATGATACCTAATGAACTATATGATAAGATAGATGAAAAATGGAACTATGTACTAATAACTGAGAGACAAATTTGAGAAGGCACACTTGCCCAAATTATGCTAGAACTAAGAAAGAAACAAATATTTAAAACTTTGAGACACTACAATGAAAAATGTGTTCCCAAAAGAAGAGCATTGTACTAGAAGAAAGTAAAATGATATCGAAGAAAATATATGGACCAATTCTAGATAATGAGAAGAAATATAAGGATAAGAAAGATTAACTTGAAAATGTAGAGTTGCATAATATAGAGGACATTTATGATGATACGCAATATCTTGCAGACATAGTTCACAACATGGTTCAACAAACTAAAGGTCAAACTAAAATAGTTGTGATTGAAGATGAACCAAAGGTGAGCCCAATAAAGGATGTTTCACATGAAGAAAATGTTATGGTTGATCTTGAAAGGAGTGAAGATCATACGTTGACTAAGCCACAAAAGATGGACGAAGATCTACCATCCAAGTCAAATCATGAGATCTTATTGAATCCAAATCCTATGATAGAACATGTGAAAGACCAACCAAATATTGGTACACAAGAGAGCATACATTAGGTAGATTTAGCACCTCTTGTTTCTACTATTCCTAATCTAGATCATACTCAAGGTGATGTAAATTTTAGTCAAGTCGGGTAACAAATTCAGTTAGCTAATAAAGGAAAGAATAGAAGGATTATGTCAAAAAAGGAAATAATAATATTAATATAGATGGTGAGAAGGATTGAAAGAGTTAAGATGATAAATAAAACTAGTCTTCTAATGGTGATAGACCTATTGCCTTTGGACATGTGAATGAGAGAGAGAAAGTAGTTGGACAACAGAGTTCCACTAGTGAACTCAAAATTAAATATGAAAAGGAAAAGAAGAATGAAATTGTACAACAATCTATTGGTTGTAAGGAGAAAAAGATTGAGGAAATAAAGATAGATGTTGAACCTCAGAAGGATGAGGAGACTAGAGGGAAGAAACTTAGGTAGAACCTGGAAGTCCACACATAAGGACTACAAAAAATGTTGCCAAGTTGCAACGCCCTAGATTCCAAGGGAAACAAATTGAAGAAAAAGATGAGGCAATATCTACTAGCTATGAAGGGTAAGCCAATTACTCTTGATGGCAAGATCGTGACTCCTAATTGGAATACATCTAATTTAAGTATTGAACAAATGAGGAAACTTAGTGATTTGTTAGATAGAAAAGCCAAGCAAGAGGAGTTGAGGAGAGATCATCAACGAAGATAGGTGCTCTATGATATTAAAGATATATTTCTTAAAAGATTGTTGATGTAGACAACTTAGATGAAAAGGCTCCCACTATAGAAAAACTAGTTAAGATTGTTAACAAACTCAATGATCCTATCATATACACACGAGAAAAATTGATGCAAAGGTCAGAGAGAGAGTTTAAGAATAAAGTGATGGACAAAGAAGCTATTAGAATGTTTAGAATAAATTAGAGGGGGGTGGGTGAATCAATTACTCAAGGTCCATAAGTACAAATTAAATAATCAAGCAATTTAACATTATATGTTCTACTTATCCTATTGTAACTTAGTCTCTACTTTAATCTAAATAACAATGTTAAATAGTAGCTCATTGTCATAATATAATAGACTTGTTGAATGTAAACATTTGAAATGTAAAACACCATACAACATGCAACACAAGTTTGACACTTGGATTTAATGTGGAAACCCAATTGGAGAAAAACCACCATCAACATGTCACCACTTTTTCACTCATTTGAAGTAAGCCCTATTAGGAGCCAACCCTGTTAAAGGTTACAACATGCACTATTAAATGTGACCTAGTTAGAGGATTTAGTCATCCTATTAGGAGTGGCCTTGTTAGGAAAATTTAGAACATTCCATTAGAATGTCACCGACTTAAAGGATTTACATAGACTGTTAAGTCCTTCAATGATTGATAGGTCAACCTTTGATTAAAAGTATTTCAATACAAACTATTTACACTAATTAGAAAGAAAATAGTAGGGTTTGATCTAGATGATTACAACTCACTTTGCAGTTTCAGATCTTAGTTTAGTTCATGTGTTGATTCCTTGATAAGATTTCCTTGTCACCTATATCCTTGATTTTCTTGGAAACCCTTCAAGAAACCACCCTTCTCTTCATAGAAAACTTAATCCTTTTTCTTAGATTCACTTATCAACCTCAATATCTTTGTTCCATCTTCCAAGAAATATGTACAACTTCTATGTTATGTTCTCTTCTCTGCATGTCATCTCCTTGCACCCTTCTCTCCCCCTTCTTGTACATACATTAAATTTTATCTCTATACCTCCTTAAATAGGTAATTATGGTAATTTTCCATTTTCCATGATCACAATAGATCACAAGGTTCTTGATTTGATTCATCAAGTTCACTATATTTGTTCATCTTCCTTCTTTTCTAGAAACTTCTCATCAAATTCATTCCTTGGATCATTTACCTAATCCTCTCCTTGAATTAAATGATTCAACTCATCAATCCTTATCTTCAACATGATTTCCATATCGCAAGAAATTTACTAAGTTAGCTACAAATCATGATTTCTCATACGCATTCAAAATAGTGTCACTTAGCCATTACTAAGTTTCGACACTTTGTCATCACTAAATTGCTTGGTCGCTATAGAGATCCTAGCTCAAAATCAATACAATTTTCTTGGTCGATACTAATGTTTGGTCAACACTAAATTTTCTTAGTAGTTATTATGGCTTGGTTGACACTAGCATCACTCATCATGAACTTCAAAGTTCCTTGATCTTTTACTCTATTTCTTGGTTAAGCTTTGCATAAGTGAACTATCTTGGATTGGACTATCAAGACTTAAACATCAACATGATTTAAACAATCACTTTGTCTTGTCAAAGTCTAACTAATCAAATGTCCATTGTAGCCTCCTTTTCATAATTCAACCTTTCCTCTAGGTGCTTTTGTTATGAGTAATTTCTCAATTCCTCTTCATCAATCAAATAGTTATGACATTTAGATCAGATAGAAACATGTCTCATCAATATATTTAGCATTAATAACAATACAAAAATTGTTCCAATTGTAGTTTCCAAGAGTAGGAACTAAGATTACACTCAAATAGGTTGAACTCTCCACTTTTGTTACTAATTTGGAAAATTTAGTGCATAATGTAAATACATTGTTTAATAAATAATGTGATTTCCCCACATGCACCAAAGAAATCAAGGAGAAGATGGAAAACATTGATGTCAATTTACAAAAGAGTGGTAAGGAATTGAACATGGACCCAAATTCTAGTTTAGTGTACTTTTCTAAGATTAGATTTTTGCAAGGCAAGTAATCATAATTATTGTATGAAGCATGCAACATAAGATTATAGGTCACATCTACTCAAGCATTGTTATTACCTCATTCGAAGGTGATGAAAATACATCTATAGATTTCCAAGGACCTCATTCAAAGTCAAAATTTGTCTGTAGACGACCATATGGTGGACTTGGGAGAAAAATTGGAGATAAAGAGAAAGGTTCTTAAGGTACTCAATAAAAATTGGAACAACACAAAGGCTATTATCTTAGGAGTACACCAACAAGTGTTGGATACATTTGGTATAGTCCCTGATCCAAATTTAAATGTCACTATTCAGCATAAGTGACAAAAACAAGGGGGGGAATTTGAATGATCATGTATAAAGATAAAAGAAAAGTGGGGAATAGAATTGTATTAATAAGGAGATAGTTTATTGATAAAAAAGAGTTTGAAAATATTAGTTACAACATACTACATATAGATTGAGCTACAGGTATGGAGTACACCCTAAGGAGGAGCTAAATATTTTGAAGATTTTGTTATGTTTAATTTTTTATGATGATAAGTGATTTTGCCACTAATGCAAAAGGGGGAGATTTTTTACCAAAAATGAAATCTTGGTATTGTCCATTAGTGAAAAACACTTAGTCATTTACAAGAAAAAGTTGGTTGGTCAACGCTGAGACCAAGCCACAACAAAGGCTGAGCACATAATAGTCACCAAGCATTTAGTAGTTTCCAAGATATCTAGAAGGTTGAGTGCCAACTAAGTCAAGTAATTTAGAGAGGAATCATTTTAAGCTGAGTATGCTATATTCCAAGGATCAGTAGAAAGAATCAAGCATGATTGAGCATCAGAGGTTATATGTGCTTAGTTATGTAGATTGTATATATGAGTTTGGAATGGCACAAAATATTATGCAAACATTTTTTTGAGCATGTAACATCTTTCTAAGATTGAGGTGAAGACCAAGGATATGATTACACACGTAATTATGTATCACTAATCCCTATGTAGTATAAAGAACCAATCAAAAAATAGGAAAGCTTAAGTGAGAAAAAAGGATGAAGGACAATCAATGATTATGATCTAGAATATTTTGGAAGCATGAATTCTGATGATACTTCTATGGGGGAGTATTGTAGAAATATGATTAGATCATTATCATGATGATATATTACATTCATGATTGTGTTTTTCATTGATGTCAAGATAGTAATTTTCTATGGTATCTAACAAAAGAATAGCAGAAAGATCAAGTTGGGATGAATACATCATTGAGTATTTTCACTAATTGAGGTTAAAGAGAGATGCTACTAAGTGTCTAGTATATACATCCTGTTGGTGTTTTAAAACTACTAAGCAAAAAAATGCTCAATACCAAAATGATATCACTCACACAATCTAAGGATTAGCCAATCCTTATTAACAATTATATGTGCAAACCATTTGGACCCAACTTCAACAAAACCAAGGGTGGTTTTCTAATCTTTAGGATCTACAAAACCAGGGTGGGTATACCCAGGGATGATTCAACACTAGGAAACACTATATGAGAATTATTTTAGTTTCATTATGATTCTCATCTCAAATCCTCAAATACATGCACAATTCTTTGACAATTTGATAAGCACATCCCATATAATAGATCTGGCCAAAATTCTTCTATAGATCTGCACATGTTCTCAGCTATAGTGGCTAACTAAAGCTAAAACATTCCATGCAAACAAGTACTGGCCAATTTTGAAGATCTTTAGGAAATAAAAGTAAAATTGATTATAATTCTGCATTTGAAAACCATTTATGACATATTTCTCTTCTGGTTGAATCAATTTGACCAGTGCCTAATCCATTAGGGTTTAGAATCTACTTCAAATACTTAGATCTAATTTGTTGCCTTACAACAAATATTATCAGTAATTCTTATCAGAATTCATCATTCAAAAATCATTCCTACTACTATAGCAACCTTATCAAATTCATCAAAGCTTTTACTTAATCCATTGAACTAATAGCAGTGGTGAACAGATATACAACCTAACTAGATTGCATTCAATTGTACAAGCCTTTACTCATACAATATCAAGATGACCAAGTAACTAAAAGGAGACAAAATTCAGAAAGAACTAATATGGGGACAGCTCATAATTTGTATTCATTTTGTTTGAAAATTGTATACATTTGCAGTAAACTCGGAATGACCTTAGGAAAAACATAGAGATCATTCTATATTAATGTATTCTTAGGAACTAATAGAGAAAATACATCATAAACTTGCTCAAAATATTGGACCGAGAAACAAACTAAGTATATCACCTAGAAACAATAGAAATCAGACCCTTTCTCTAGCCCTGGAATCTCACTTATATAGTGTGAGATGCAACAAGCTTCAGGCTAAGAGAAATTGATAGGTGTCTTTTACAAGAGATAATTACATACCACAAAATGAAAAAAATGTGGTAACAAAAGATGTCTAAATCAAAACATTCTTTTTTATGAGTCTTCTTCTATCACATCCTCTAATGTTGTTGAGTTGGTTGCTATTCTGATCTTTCTTTGTATGCAACTACCAAGCTTAGTCAATGATGAAGTTTGTTCTAACGATTGTAAGTTAGTCTCCACCTATGGGTTTTCACCATTTTTATCTTGTATAGTGGGGATAACTTATACTTTTCCCTCTTCTTTGGTGGTGTCAGTGTCTTGTGGGCCCAAGTCTACAACTATAAGTGACTGATCATTCTTGTCTTCTTCTTTCTATTTGCCTTGTGTAGTGATGGTGTCAATGATTTGGATCTCATCATCCTGCACCTCATCACTATCAGTTTCTTCTTCCTCAAATTGTTCACCGGGAGCTATTTCTACCATCCACTTGTCAAACAATGTGTCATCTAGCCAATTGAATTGCAAAATATCACTCTACCTCTTGAGCACATACTTAGCCTCATTATCAATAGTAACAAAATTATGTTTCAAAGAATCAAAGAATATTTGGGCTTTCACTATTTCTTCAGTTGTTGTGGCCCACCATGCATGCCCTATTTCATTTATAATTATATTCATTCTTAAACAAAAAATATCATCCAGTTCCTTTGCCCATTCATCTTTGTTTTTTAAATTATTCTTCTTATCTAGGGCATGAGGAAACAAACTAAACTTTTGGCTCTTGTACTTATCTAAGTAGCCATTATACTTTGCAAGTGAATTCTCTTATTGACAAAATTAGTAAGATCAGAAACAATATCAAAAGTTTTCTCAATTTGATCAAGGGTGGTTTTTATAATAGAATATCATAAAAATGTCATCTCCTTCCTCCTTCTTACCCACTTTTTCACAATGGGTTTCAAAGCCTCATCACTTGCTTTCATTTCATCCTAGATACTGATCACCCTAGCTAACTTATCATAAACTAGTGGCCATTCAACTTTATCCCCCAAATGCATGAGAGCTTTTCTTAATTTATCTTCATATTTTGCCTCCAACTCTACCTATAGGGCCCTAAGTTTACTATTTTCTTCTTCAAAATCTTCAGCAGTATAATGTTGTGGCCTTTGGGGTGTATCTAGTATTTCTATGAGGGGGCTGGATTTGAAGGGTTCAGCTGGGGGTGAGGGTATGTTATTCCTGGTTCTGCTAACCTACCCATTAGCTTGTTCTCAAGCTCAATTCTCCTCTTTACTTCTTTATTTTAGACATCTACAACCACCTCATACTTGCTCTGCAACTCATTCATTTCTTTTTCCTCCCTCTTTGCAGTAGCCAACAAAAATTGAGAGTAATCTACATTCATGTGGGTTGCCTCTACATGTGAGGTATTAACAACTCTCCTCATGATGATACTCTATCTTAGTCCTAAATCATTAGGTTGCGATGGAACAGCCCTAGATCCTCTTCTTAATGACCACATGACAAGAGCAGCTTGGTCATTACTGAATGCAGTTCCCAAGAACTCCTTCTTATTTGGATCTTGCAATCCCAAATTATTTGACACAGAATTGAAAATCAAGGCATCAGCAATGTCCCAATTGGGTAATAATAAAATATTTTCAACCTTTATCATCTATCTCCCTTCTTTAGGGGTTATATTTTGGAACTCTTGAATCATTGTTCCTTTATTTGATTTTGAATGGAGGTTTCATCCATTTCTGGATGCTCTATTTTACATCTTTCCTCAAAATTTTTGACTGGCTTGTTCCAAAATAGGATCCAATTCTCTTCCCCTAAAATCTACTATAGTCAACTCAAAACTTGGCACAGGAGGCTCCTAGGGGTTCCCTTCATCCATCTCTACTTGGGTAAAAAAAATTCCCCCTTGTGATCCAATTTGTTCAATTTTCTCATCAGTGAGCTGCTCCTCCTTAATTCTCATGGGGGTTTGGGAAGGTGAGTAACTCTCATCATGTGGTTCCTCTTCCCTTATTATCTTCCTCCTCTTAGGAGAAGGTTCAGGAGGCCTTTCTTCAAAAATAGTACTAGTAGATTCAACTATTTGTTTTCCTTTATCCATAATGGGCCTTTGATCCTGAATGACAATATATCCTAACCTCTTTTGAAAAATTAATGGGCCTACCCCTATATTAGGAGTGAAGCCCAATCTCTTCATTATTTCCCTGGCCTTATCTGGAAAAGAATCAATGAAATGTTGCTTCTTCTCATTCATTACCTCCATTATTTCAGGGAATGTACTCATAAGTTTATTTATTTTATCTGTAGTAGTTATAGCATTACTAAGAGGGTTGTAATCTTTGTCAAAACAATTAATGAAACTCAAAACTTTTGAATAGACTCTCCATTTTTCTTTCTTGGTTTTTTGCTCCTATAGAGAGTACTCATTCCTTATTACACCTTCAAGGAAATAAAATTCATGTTCAACTAGATGAAGCTTGATTCTATGCCTAAGAGCCAAATTAAAGAAACCCTCTATATCACAAAAATAAGGGTGAACTACTACCATCTTATACTGATCCAAAAATTTGTAGAGGAAGACCCACCCTTCCTTGGTTATTACAAAATGGTGGGCTACTGTGCAAGTGGGAAAAATTGATCATGTTCCCCTTTTGTGTAGAAAAGCTTATTCTACTCCTCCCAACTACCACAAGAATTCAGTTACTCCTACCTTTAAGGGCACCTAGTAAGGTAGTACATGGGGTGTCCCTTTAAATCCATAAATTCTAATAATAGTTGAAACTAAATATGGGATGATATCTCCCCAATTATGTGAAACCTTCAAATTATGGGGTTTATTCATAGGCCTAACAAGGTGCATTACTGCCTTAGGGATCCTGGGATTGTCCCTTAATATGAGACACCTCAGTTTGGAGGCAAAGTACCTATCAAATCTAACAAAACTAGCATTTTCTACTTCCCCAGTCATATCTGCACTCCACAATTGAACTAGCAATGCTTCCCCTTCTTGTTCTTTATTTAAAACTATTTCTTTGCCAAAGTATGTAACCCCCTTAAATAGAAACATGTGCATCAACAAAGAGTAATGGCCCCAAACCTTCTCCACCTTGCCCTTAGCAATCCCAACCAATCCACTATGAATCTCATCAACCAAGTAAGAAGCAAAATCAAAAATTATTTCCATGCCAAAAGAGAAGATTTGAGTAATCATATACATGAAACTCACAGGGATAAAATCTTCTTCACCCTCTCCAAAAACTCTGCATAGGGTCCTATATATCTCTACTGTTTAACTAGCATTTTTTGCTTCCCCAATCATATCTGCACTCCACAATTGAACTAGTAGTGCTTCCCCTTCTTGTGCTCTATTTAAAACCATTTCTTTCCCAAAGTATATAACCCCCTTAAATAGAAACATGTGCATCAGCAGAGAGTAATGGCCCCAAGCCTTCTCCACCTTGCCCTTAGCAATCCCAACCAATCCACTGTGAATCTCACTGGCCAAGTAAGAAGCAAAATCAAAAAATTATTTCCATGCCAAAAGAGGAGATTTGAATTATCATATACATGAAACTCATAGGGATAAAATCTTCTTCACCCTCTCCAAAAACTCTACATAGGGTCCTATATATCTCTACTGCCCTGGCATTGAAGCATGCTTTCTTGAAAGGTTCTTTAGAGGATGATGTTATTGCTAGTAGGGTTTCAATCTTGCCAATGTGAGCCTTCAGTGCACCTTGTCTAATTATATCCCTCTTAGACATATATTCCTCTTTTAAATCTTCCAAATTAATGGGCACATGATACCTAGTGAGAGGTCCCAAACAAAAAACTTCCCTAATTTCTTCTGGGCTAATGGTGATTAGAATTTCACCATCTATTCTTCTCACTACCCTAGTGGCTTGATCATAACTCTTTTCCATGGCCTCAAGAAGATCATAATCCATAAACACACTGGGAACAACTAGCTTTCCCAGGTCAAAATTCCATATATTGGCATGTGGGGCAAATAGTTTCCTTTCTGCAAACCATTTCTTGAACAAATTTAAACCAGTTTGCAAGGTTTGAGCATCCTAGACCCAATTACCCTTATCATACAATCCATCTACTATCCTCAACCAAGGGTTTAATGAGGTCAACTTTTTAACTTGCACTATCTCTATAGTAAACTCAGGAAGTAACTCAAGCAAATCATCACATGTACATTTCTATCCAAATAATTTACTTGACCTAAAAACTCCTTCTTTGGAGGCATCTTTGATTATGCTTGATAGAACTAAAATACTTACAGAGATTATAGTAGGATTACTTACTTGAATTCTGTCCTCATTTTCCTCTATATTTTTGCAATTTTTTTGCGAACAAACTGCTTGACAATCTTGCCAAACTTCAACACGATCTTCTTCAGTAATTGCTTCTGCTTAGGAAAGGCTCAAAATCTTTGTTCACGTAAGGTGAAACTGATAAAATCTTCTGTATTATACTCTAATTTTCCTCACGTGTGAAGCTTTCATGTCTAATTAATACATAGAGTGGCACCACCTTCTGCATTTAAAATTGTGTCGTTAATCTTTAAAATCTTACGATCATGGGATATGGAGAAAGACAACTTGGCATTCCACTTGACAAGTTGGCTAGTCAATCCAATGAAAACTACCCATGTACACAGCTCCTTCCTTGATGGCACTTCTATCTGGACCCACTAACGACTAAGCACACATGTCAATTGGTCACTACTTTTCTATACATAAAGAACGAGCACCTTGCCATAGTGAAGCAATGACAGTCATTGATTCGATCTTTGATCTTGTAGATGACACATTATTGCATTGCTTAGAAGAATAGTGGTGGGCCCTTATTCACTACCTTGCTATACATATCCTTCGAGAAACTCTTTATGGTGAGATGATGATGGTCATTGATCTAAGATCAGATCAAAGGTAACGAAACTACACAAAGTACCCTGAAGAGTGGTGGGTCCCATACTCACTATGTCTCATAGATTAAACAAATTGCAACTTTCCACAATGAGATAGCAAGGACTATTGATTCTAGTTTGATTTAATGATCGAGATCCCTTATGTGCTTTATGAATGGGATGTGGGTCTGGGGCACTAATGATGCAGAAAAATATGCACTACTGGCAACAAACCAAAACCTTACTTTCATCCTAGTCACCTTTCCACATTGCTTGAGGTCCCACCATGTGTTCTTTTCACGGTGCCTCGCTACTTTGCTAATGGTGAGATGTCAAATTTTTCCAATAGCGAGGTAGCGAGCTCTGATGAATTTAATAAAACTTGGCACCAGAAGAATAAAAACCCATCAAATCACCATCACCCCTATTAACTATTTCTGACAATAGAAGTTATTACTTGTCATGCCACTTGGATAGACTACGATTACCGAAAAACTTGGAGGCCACCTTGTCTTTGATTTCACAGCACCTCGCTACTTCACTAACGGCAAGATGCTTAATTTTTTTGATAGTAAGGTAGTGAGGCATCGAAAAGACCTTTATTTTGGCACTGACTTCTGGCTGCTTCTACTGGGTCCCTTTTCATGTTCTGATGGTACTTACAAGGCGCACGTGACTAAAAATTCAACCAAAAAACAAATCCCTGACCACTGTATCTTCATTTTATGGTCCCATTTTATAAAATTTTTGGCACTCACTACCTTGCTATATATAAAAAGTGCTCATCATTTTATAGCGAGGTAGCAACAACGATAGATCTATTCAAATCAAATAGTAAGGAAAATGAGAGGAAAGGCTATTTGAGGGCACAAAAAAATTTAAAATAAAATAGGATATTCGCCCAAGTTTTAAAAGGGTTTTGCTCCCAAAAATTTCAAAAGGGATGAGACAAAGGGTTTTAACGAATTTTTTCAAAGGTTAACAAATGTGGATGACCAAAGACCATAAACCCTATTCACCCTTAATGGATATAATCTGAATTTTTATACTTGGACAAAGGAATTTTATCATGCAAAAATTTAGACCAACACATCCAATGTTGAAAGTATACAACATTAAATCTAGAAGAATTTATGCAAGTTTTGGTGAATATTGTTCTGAGATAGAGTTTACAAAAGCATGTTTTGGTAAACTTGTTATATCTCTTAGTAGAGTTTCTATTTTGTGAAGCAAGGTTAAATGCATATAGAAGACATGTTGGAGATGATGTGGCTAATCTTTCTCATCGTAATACTAAATCTACAAAAATGTATTTAAGTTACAAGGTGACTAATTGATGTTATCACTAAGTGTAATGTGTTCTTAATGAGGTTCTATCATAATTAATTGAGAAGGTGTGATAGCTGACTCAAGGAATTGTTTTATGGATTTGGTATAAAGGAAAGACATTTTCTTTTATTATGTATGAATATATGAATGATTGCAAGAAGCAAAAAGAGCAGAACATAAGAGAAAAAATTTGATATGTGAGGATAAGCAGAGCAAAGCAAAGTTGGAGAGAACTTTGTTGCCAAGGTTTTATTGTAAGATCCAAGGTTTGATATTTGGATATGAGGTTTCTAACCTAGTCTAAAAGGTCTAACAGTGATTGGTTTGGTCAACAAGGTAGAGGAAAGAGGTTGAAGCATAGTACAGAGAATTATTTTGCAAGAAATAGTTGAGAGATTAGTTGGATAGTGAGTTTAGTGGTCTTGCCCTAGAAGATATTTGGGTAGTGGGTACTTCTATCTTCTACAACTCCTAATATGGTTGAAATCTCCTAACAAGGAGTCAAAGTCTTCTAATAGGGAATCATGTGTATTGAATGTGTTTATAGACTCATAATAGGGTCCATCCTCTAACAAGGAATATATATATATATATATATATATATATATATATATATATATATATATATATATATATATATATATATATATATATATATATATATATATATATATATATATATAAATTTTAATTTTTTTTTTTGTGAGCATCATTCCTGCCAGAGTTTTCCCTCTCATCAAGGGTTTCCCTAGTTAACATATCTAGTGTAATTGTGTATGTGCATCTTGTTATGGATGATGTTTATTTTGATTGAATGGTTAAGATTAATTAAGGTTGATAAAATTTTTAATTGGATAATTGATTCACCCCCTTCCCCTCTTAGTTATCTTCGTGGACTATTGCTTCTAATAATTGGTATCAAAGCATTAGGTCCTTAAAGATAAAGTTTAACAACTTTGGAAGATCCATGGAAAAAACTTTAGAAAGGATGGTATGAATTTTGATGGAACTAATTATGATAGCTAGAAGGAAAATATGAAGACACGTCTTCTATGTATGGATCTAGGATATTGGATCTTGACAAAATCAGAAAAGACAATTATTGTTGAATGTTCATTGGAGATTTGTACCAAGGATGAGAGAGAACTTTTCATGTGTGATATGAATGCTAGAAAAGCACTATTGTTTGCACTTCCTAAAATTGAGTACAACTAGGTAAAAACACTTGATACATCTCATAAGATTTGAAAAGCTTTGGAAAATAGTTTTGAAGGTGATGAACATTCTAAGAAATTGGGGCTACCAAGTTAGATTTATGCATTTAAAGATGCTAAAATGATGGAAGATGAATCTATAAGAACATATCTAGGCAAGATATTAGAAATTACTATAGGTATCAGATCTCAAGGAGGAACCAAGAAAAATGATGAGTTGATCTGGAAGATATTGAAGAGTTTAAGACCACCATTTAAGCAAGCAGTCCAAATGATACAGTTGTTGATTTCTTGTACCAAAGATTTCACCAAAGAATCATTACTTTGGGGACTTGAAACACTTGAGAATGAGCTTAGATGGTCTAGAGAGTTGACTAGAACAGAGACAAATTTCAATGCCCTAAACATTTTACCTAATCTATCAAGGAGAACAAGTGCTAGAGGAGATTTTGCTAGCAATAGTAGATATGATGAGGATAGAAAGATAGAAGAAGGAGTAGCCCTTCTAATAAGAAGAGAAAAATATGGTAAAAAAATCTTTCAATGTTGGACTTGTAATAATTTTGGTCATTATGCATCTAAGTTTCCTAAAAGAGAGAAAAAGTATAAAGGAAAGTTAAAACCTAGAAGAGATAGAGATTGTTTGTATGCCAATGAAGAAGATGATTTTGATGAACAAGTAGTGAGTGCCAATGATGATGAAATAGGATTTGTAGCTATTAAAGAAGAAAGTCAAGAGAAAATACCTTTGGTATCATAGGTTGAAAAGAAATCTAATTGGATAATTGACAGTGGTTGTTCACATCATATGACTAGTGATATGAACAAGTTTGTTGACTTCAAAAGTTATGATGGGGGCATTATCAGAGTTGGAAATAATGCATCTTTCCATTTGAAAGGTATTGGATCAATAACTCTTGATGGGAAGACTAACACTAAGGGTGTATATATTGTTGATGGTTTGAAACACAATCTTTTGAGTGTTAGGCAACTACTGGATAAAGATTATCAGCTACAATTCATAGAGAAGATGTGTATGATCAGAGACAAAGATGGAAACGTAATTGGAATAGGAACTAGATCTAGAAGTAATGTATTTTAGCTAAATCCCACTAAAATGACATGTTTAATTGCAAAGGTAGATGACAGTTGGTTATGGCATACGAGATTTTGTCATACAAACTTTGATAGCATTGTGAAAACTAGTAGTATTTGTAGTTGGACATTTTCCTTAGATTTTAAAGCTTACTAACATGATTTGCAAGGAGTGTGTATTGGCAAAGCATAATAGAGCTTCTTTTCCCAACAAGAACTTTACTACTATAGAAAATTTGGAGATTGTACACATAGACCTTAGTGGTCCTACAAAGACTAAAGGATTCTATCATGAAAGGTACTTCATGATTATTGTTGATGACTTTTCTAGAATGACGTGGGTTGCATTTCTTAAAGAAAAATTTGAGGCATTTGACAAGTTCAAGATATTCAAGAATAGAATTGAGAATGAATCAAGTATGAAGATTAAATGTTTAAGATTAGATGGAGGAGGAGAATTTACTTCAAATGAGTTTAACATCTTATGTGAAGATAATGGAATCAAAAAACAATTATCAGCTCCAAGAACCCCTGAACAAAATGGCATTGTAGAAAGAAGAATTAGGTCAGTAACAAAAGTAGCAAGAGCTATGCTAGATGAGAATGATGTATCCAAGATATTTTTGAGAGAAGCTATGAATACAATAGTCTACACTATGAATAGAGTGCACGTTAGGAAAGACACAAACAAGACCCCTTATGAACTGTGGTTTGGTCACTCACCTATAGTTAAGTATTTCAAAAAATTTGGTAGCAAATATTATATTAAAAGAGATGATGATGTCGGTAAATTTGATCCTAGAAGTGATGAAGGTATGTTTCTTGGTTATTCATTGAAAAGCAAAGCCTATAGATGTTATAATCTAAGAACTAAAACTATTGTTTCTAATAATTGTTTGTCTAGACTGAGTGTTGATGCTTCCTATATGGGGGAGTATTTATGATGGACAGAGTTATCTAGGACTCTTGATGGATGTTTTTTTGAACAGTATCTTTGGACACTTGAGCAAGTCAGAGACAATTTTTGCAGATGTAGATGGTTGTTGAAACCTTTGACATTAATGTCAATGGAGGAGAGATTAGAGCATGAAAAACAAATTGATACAGATTACATTGAAGGGAGAGATTATATCAATGGGGGAGAATGATTGATGTGTTAAAAGTGCTTTAGAATAATTAAGAGGGAGGGTGAATCAGTTATTTAGGGTCCAAATGTCCTATTCAAACTTTTTCACTAAGTGTAGTGAGCCTATTTAACCATTCATTCATCCCAGCTTTAAATTTTCTAATCAACAAGTTACTGTAAATCAACATGCAAGCATAACACATAAAAGATCAAACACATAACACAGTGATTAATGTGGAAACCCAATTTGGGACAAATCACCAGTAACATGCTACTCAATTTTCACTCTTCTAAAGTGATGCCCTATGAAAGGCCTACCCTGTTAAAGGCTTACAACACACTATTAAATGTGACCTTGTTAGAGGATTTAACCACCTTTTTAGAATTAGGCCCTGTTAGAGGACTTTAGAACATTCACTTGGAATGCCACCCTATTAAAGGATTTAAAAATGGTTGTTAGGCGAACCTAAGTCCATAGGATTTTCCTTCCATCCTAACTAATACAATTGCTAGAGAGTAACAATTAGGGATTTTGACCTGATTGTAGAATATAATTTAACTTGTAGATCTTAGATCACTTCTCAGCTCATACCATTGCCTAGCCTTCAATCTCTACAACTTTGACAGCTTGCCCTCCTTTTAGGCTTAGTCTCCTTGAGTCTCCATGCTTAATGTTCCAATGCAATCATCTCTTTATGACCACTTGTAGAAGCAAAGCCTCCATGCTCTTCCTTCTCCTAAATGTCTTATGCTTGACACCCTTCTAACCACTTTGGAGTTTGGCTCTTCAGCATTAGCAACATTAGCTTCTTGGTCTGTGACTCCTTAAATAGAAGTCTTGGAGTTCCTTTTCTTGCTCGATTCTTCCATTCTTTAATTTCAATTCATATGGATTAGGTAGGATTCTTTGCATCTAACCCATATTTTGTTTCCTCTACAAACCTCTTGAATAATCCTTTTGAATTCACCCAAAAATGGTTTACATAGAATCCTGTACCACCAGCCCATCATCCTCATCCTACGTCTAGTTCACAAAATTCAAGGTAACCACTTTGTCAGCTCAATTTTGGCAAAAAAATTTTATTTAAAATAATACAATAGCTCGACACTATTGAAATACTAGTGCTCAACATATACTGTGTTACTCGGCATCAACTATGTTTTTCCTGATGCTTGGCACCTGAAGATCACTTGGCACATACTACAATTTTCTGTTACTCGACTCCAATGAAGAAATTTCTCGGCTTCAACTTGCTTTCTTGGCACCCACTAATGAATTTAGTTTAAGGTTTGTAGTCATCCTTGTTACAACTTCTTCCTCCAACATTTTTAAGTGTGACCAACCTCTATATCTTTGAGTATGTTATCAATACATCATTTAACCATTGTTTTAACTAATCATTGCACTTCATTCCAACATCATAACTCAACCTTTCCCTTAGGTTTTCTTCTTACATCTTGTTGATCAAATCATCTTCATCAATCAACTAAGTGATAGTACTTGGATCTTATAAGAAAATGGCATTCCTACAAATAACAAGTTTCACATCGATGACAAAACAATGATTGAAAACATTCTATTAATAGAAAACTTTCTTGTTTGCAAGAATCTCCCTCTTTGATCTTCAACAATGAGCTTTTCAATTAGATTTCCAACAATCTCCCTTTGTGGCAGTGATAGCAAACCACAAGTTAACTAGGTTAGAATAGTAAGTCAAATGCCAAAAAGTAATTGTATTACCATCAGTTTTCACATCTCCTTCTATTATTCTAATTGCTTCATTTCTACTTCTCCCTCTTAGTTGTTGTATCCTTGTTCTTTGCTTCTCTCCCTCTATATTCATAGCTTATCTTTTGTTGTACTCTATTCTAATCAGCTTTTAATTATTTTTGTTCACTTCTCCCTCTATCTTCATTTGATCAATATCTCCCTCATACTTTTAATCACATGTTGTTGATCAGTTGTCTACTTCTCCCTCTTTAACAACAATTCCAAAGAAAAATTAGCATCTTAATATCCAAGTGTAACTTTTGCAAGTTCATTCTATTTCCCCCTCTGTCACCTTTCTTGTGACTAATTTGGAACATTAGTACTTCAGTTACTTTAGGCATGAATCCTAAAGTAGGTATCCTTTGCATCAATGTGTAATATTTCAACAATTAGCTCATTTGATGTAGGGGATTCTTGCTTTTGCTTCAAGTAGCTTTGGCTAGGGGAATCACCCCTAACTTACCTCTAAGATACTCAAAAGCATCTTTAGGTAGTGCTTTTGTGAAGATGTCAGCAATCTGTTCTTTTGAGCTAACATATTCCATCTTCACTTGTTTTTCTTCCACCAACTCTCTTATATAGTGATACTTGATTGCAATATGCTTGGTTTTAGCATGCATTACAGGGTTCTTTGATATGTTGATAGCACTTGTATTATCACAATAAAGTATCATAGGCTTAGTTACTTCTTCCTTCATGCCTTGCAACAAATGTTTGATCCATACAATATTGGTGCAATTTATAGCAGTTACAACATATTCAGCTTCAATAGTGAACTATGAGGTATAGTTTTGCTTTTTTCTAGTCCATGCAATCAATCTTTTTCCCAAGAAAAGTGCTCCTCCACTAGTGTTTTTTTTGTCATCAATGTTACCCTCCCAATCTAGATCAATGTATGCTCTTAGTTCAAACTTTTCACTTCTCTTGTAATACAAACCAAAGTCATCAATTCCTTTTAGGTACCTCAGTATTCTCTTCACTGCCATCAGGTGATTTTCTCTTAGATTTGAAAAAAATCTTGCCACTATTCCAATAGCTAATGCAATGTCTAGTTTACTATGTACAACATATTGTATCTTTCCAATCATTAATCTATACATTGTCTGATTCACTTCAGCAAACCCATTGTTCTTGGATAGCTTATGTCCAATTGCCATTGGTGTGCTAACTAGTTTTGACTCTTCTAATCCAAATGTTTTGAGTACCTCCTTGATGTATTTGGATTGGGTCACAAATATGCCATGCTTCAATTGATATACTCATAATCTAACAAAGAATTTGATTTCTCCAAACATTAACATCTCAAACTCATGTTTCATTTGATCAGAAAAATATTTACATAAAGCATCTTTTCTTCCAAATATTATATCATCAACAAAGATTTATGATATCAAAATTTCTTTACATTCTTCAGCTTTGATATACAAGTTATTGTTGTCATCTGCTCTCTCAAATCCTATTTTCACAAGATATTTGTGCAGTCTCTCATACCATGCTCTAAGTGCTTGCTTCAAGCCATAAAGTGCCTTGTGCAATTTGTAGACCATATCCTTGTTCTTATCATCAATAAATCCCTTTGGTTGTTCTATGTAGACTTCTTCTTCCAGTATACCATTCAGAAAAGCAGACTTGACATCCATTTGGTACACTTTGAAACCTTTGTATGTAGCATATGCAAGTAATGTTCTTACTCCTTCCATTCTTGCAATAGGGGCAAATGTTTCCCATAGCCTTTGTAGACTAATCTAGATTTGTTTCTTGTTATCTCACCATTATCATCAAGTTTTTTTCTAAACACCCACTTGGTACCAATTACATTCTTATCAGCTGGTCTAGGAACTAGGGTCTAGGTTTTGTTTTTTTCAATCAGATCTATCTCCTCTTTCATGGCTTTATACCAATCATCATCTTGTAGTGTATCCTTTACTGTTTTGGGTTCAACCTTTCTCAGTAGACATTATTCATTCTTGAGTCTATTCCTTGTCATTGTTCTTGCATCCTTCTCACCAATGATTTTTTCTGTAGGGTGATGTCTTCTTACATACTTGGCTAACCTTGGTTCTGTCCTTCCTTCCATGTTTGATCCTTTAGCTTTAGAGTCATTTTTCTCTTCTCCATCTGGTATTTCATCATTCCTCTCATGTGTGCTATTTTCAAAATTAGAATATGCATTTTCTACATTCTTCAACTTGGCTTTTGAATGCAGCTTGGCATTCACTGGCTATGATTCGGCTAATACTAAAATTTGTTGTTGATTCTCAACTTGATTTGCAGCATTGTCTTCAATATTCATTCCTTTATAAAAGTATACAAAGGATCTATAATCCTCTGATTGCTTGGACTCATCAACTTAAACTTCTACATGCTCATCAAAATTTACATTTGCACTCTCCATAATCTTGTTAGTGTTAGCGTTCAAACACTTGTATGCTTTGCTTCTAGTAGAGTATCCAAGGAATATGCCTTTATTACTTTTTGCATCAAACTTGCCATTTCTAGTGTCTTTAAGAATATAGAATTTAAAACCAATGACTTTGAAATTTTTGACATTAGGTGAGTGACCATACCATAATTCAAAAGGTGTTGCATTTGTACTTTCTTGACTTGGACTCTATTCAGTGTGTATACTGTAGTACTTATAGCTTCTCTCCAATACTTTGGTGCAACATTTTTCTCCATCATCAAAGTTCTAGCATAGTCAATTATTGACCAATTTCTTCTTTCAGTAATACCATTCTGAGGTGGGGTCCTTGGTGTTGATGTTTTCCTTTTGATACCTTTTCCATTGCAGAATATTTCAAACTCTTTTGATGTAAACTCACCCCTCTATATGACCTTAAACATTTCAGATTCTTTCATGTTTCCTTCTCAACTCTACCCAAATACCACTTAAACATTTGGAATGCATCATATTTTTGCTTTAAAAACATAGTAGTCATCATCCTTGAATAGTCATCTACAAATAACATTATGTATCTATCTCCTAGGTAGCTTTGCACTTCTATTGGACCACATAAGTCTATATGGACTAACTCTAGTACTTCTTTGGAAGTGTATGTTTTCCTTTTGAAACTAGACTTAGTCATCTTCCCTAGTTGACATTGTTTACACATTGTGTTTTCAGGTTTCTTCAATTTGGGCAACCCTCTGAACTTCTTCTTCTTGCTTATGCTAATCAGATTGTCAAAATTAACATGATACAATCTTTTATGCCACAACCACACATCATCAAATCTAACAACAAGACAAGTTGCATCTTCCATATCTAGGTAAAACAAGTTACTCCTAGTTTGTTCACCTTTTCCTATTAGATTTTCATCCATGTCATAGATCTTGGCAGTTTTGTTTTCAAATTAAACTTTGCAACCTACATTGCCTAACTCTGACACACTCAACAAGTTGTAGTTCAATCCTTCAAGATAGTATGCATTATAACACAAAATTTTCTCTATGAGATTAATGGAACCTTTTCCTTTAATCTGACATAAAGCATCATTGCCAAATCTAACACTGCTTCCATCATATTGAGTAAAGGTAATGAACTTACTTTTATCTCCTATCCTGTGATGTGAGCATCCATTGTCTATGATCCACTTGTCATTCTTGTTCACACAGGTAACCAATGTTGTTGCTTCGTCTTCATCTTTATCTGATTCATCCTTCATAGCCACATAGACTACTTCATCATCATTCTCATCAGAATCTTCTTCAACAATATAGCATCTTTTACCTTTCTCCTTGTAGTCTTTGCTACCATCTTCTCTCTTGTTCATGTACTTATTTCCTTCTTTGTAGTTCTTATCCTATGTGCATCTTGCAGCAATATGACCTACTTCATTGCAATTGAAACATATGATAGGGAGATTACCTTTGAATTTACCTTTACCTCTATGGAATCCCCTAGCTAGTAGTGCTTCTAAGTATTCCACATTTTCCTCATCTATGCTACTATCACTGGATGCATGTTTTCCTTTTCTTCTCTTCTTGCTTGATATCTCCTCTTCAGTATCTTTTATTGTCATCTTGGCCTTGAAAGCATATTCAAGATTATTGGGTCTATAGTTGTCAAAGTTGGATAGCTCAATGCAATAAGTCTTCCCACAATTCTTTCAAAGGTTAGTGTGTTCCCTTGTACACACCTTAGCTCTTGAATGGCTGAAACTCTAATAGCATAGATAGGGAGTAGAGTTCTTAAGTATTTGTTGATGACAATTTCTTCTTCCAATTGACCACCTAGACTTCTTATTGCACTTACCACTTCTTTTATTCTTGCGGCATATTGAGCAACATTTTCACCTTCCTCCATTTTCATGTCATCAAAATTTCCTCTTAGGCTTTCTCTCTTTGCTCTCTAGACATTTTGATCTCCTCCATAGATATTTGGTAGGGCTTTCCACATCTTGAATGCAGTGTCACAGTCTTTGATGTCATCATATTTTGCATAGCTAAGTGTAGAGGCAATCTCTAGCATTGCTTAATTGTGCTCCTTCCTTTTGATCAAATCATCTATAGTAAGAGGTCCTGTTAGATTTACATGTTCTATTCCAATTGGAGTTTGTGCATATTCACCTATTGATCTAAGGTGCAATTTCATCATACTCTGCCATGCAGTAAAGTTATCTATGTTGAGCTTAGGAACTTCTCTCTTGGATATCTTGATCTTTCTGCTTCTAGTACCTTGAAACTAAATCAGCAGCAAGCTTTGATACTAATTGTTTAAAGTGCTTTAGAATAACTGAGAGGGGGGTGAATCAGTTATTCAGGGTCCAAATGTCCTATTCAAACTTTTTCACTAAGTGTAGTGAGCCCATTCAACCATTCATTCATCCAAGATTTAACTTTTCTAATTAACAAGTTACTATAAATCAACATGCAAGCATAACACATAAAAGATCAACACATAACATAGTGATTTACATGGAAACCTAATTTGGGAAAAACCACTAGTAACATGCTAATCAATTTTCACTCTTCTAAAGTGATACCTTGTGAAAGGTTTGCCCTATTAAAGGCTTACAACACACTATTAAATTTGACCTTGTTAGAGGATTTAACCACCTTGTTAGAAGTGGGCCTTGTTAGAGGACTTTAGAACATTCACTTGGAATGCAACCGTGTTAAAGGATTTATAAATGGTTGTTAGGCCAACCTAAGTCCATAGGATTTTCCTTCCATCCTAACTAATACAATTGCTAGAGAGTAACAATTAGGAATTTTGACTTGATTGTAGAATACAACTCAATTTACAGATCTCATATCACATCTCAGCTCATACCATTTCCTGGCCTTCAATCTCTACAACTTTGATAGCTTTCCCTCCTTTCAGACTTAGTCTCCTTAAGTCTCCATGCTTAATGTACCAGTGCAATCATCTCTTCATGACCACTTGTAGAAGTAGAGCCTCTGTGCTCTTCATTCGTCTAGATGTCTTCCCCTTTACACCCTTCTAACCACTTTGTAGTTTGGCTCTTCAACATCAGTAGCATTAGCTTCTTGGTTTGTGATTCCTTAAATAGAAGTCTTGGGGTTCCTTTTCCCACTCGATTCTTCCATTCTTTAATTTCAATTCATATGGATTAGGTAGGATTCTTTGCATCTAACCCATATTTTGTTTCCCCTAGAAACTTCTTGAATAATCCTTTTGAATTCACCCAAAAATGGTTTACATAAAATTTTGTGCCACTAACCCATCATCCTTATCCTATGTCTAGTTCACAAAATTCAAGGTAACCACTTTATTGACTCAGTTTTGGTGAAACTTCATTATTTAAAATAATGCAATAGCTCGGCACTATTGAAATACTGGTGCTCAGCATATACTGTGTTACTCAGCATCAACTATGTTTTTCCTGATGCTCGGCACCTGAAGATCACTCGGCACACACTAGAATTTTTGTTACTCAACTCCAACTGAGAACTTTCTTAGCTTCAACTAGCTTGCTCGGCACCCACTAATGAACTTAGTTTAAGCTTTGTAATCATCCTTGTTACAACTTCTTCCTCCAACATTTCTAAGTGTGACCAACCTCTGTATCTTTGAATATCTTATCAATACATCATTAAACCATTGTCTTAACTGATTCTTGCACTTCATTACAACATCATAACTCAACCTTTTCCTTAGGTGTTCTTGTTACATCTTGTTGATCAAATCCTCTTCATCAATCAACTAAGTGATAGTACTTGGATCTTATAAGAAAATGGCATTCCTACAAATAGCAGGTTTGATATCAATGAAAAAACAATGATTGAAAATATTATGTTAATAACAAACTTTCTTCTTTGCAACAATCTCCCTCTTTGATCTTCAACAATGAGCTTTTCAATCAGATTTTCAACATGATGAAGAGGATTTGAAAAGAAAAGATAATAGTATTTTATAATTGGTATTCTTGGAACTAGATGTTTTTCATCTATGTTGCCATCAATGCCAATGGGGGAGATTGTTGGAAGCATGAATGTTGATGATACTTCTATGAAGGAGTATTATAAAAACATGATTAGATCATTATCATGATGATATGTTACATTCATGACTATATTTGTAATTGATGTCAACATAGCAGTTTTCTATAATATCTGACATAAAAATAATAGAAAGATCAATTTGGTATGAATAGATCATTGAGCATTTTCACTAAGCGGGGTTAAAGGAAGATACTACTAAGTGTCTAGTATATGCACCTAACCTCAAAAGCATAAGACATTAATTCTGGAAGAATTTATGCAAGTTTTGGTGAAGACTATTCTAAGATAGAGTTTACAAAAGCATATTTTGGTAAACTTGTTATATCTCTTAAAAGAGTTGTTATTTTGTGAAGCAAGGTTAAAGGCATGTAGAAGACATGTTACTAATGACATAGCTAAGCTCACTTGTTATAATACTACATGTACAAAAATTTATTCAAGTTACAAGGAAATTGATTGATGTTATCACTAAGTGTAACATGTTCTTAATGAGGTTCTATAATAATTAATTGAGGTGTGATAGCTTGCTCAAGGAATTGTTTTATGGATTCGGTATAAAGGAAAGACATTTTCCTTTGTTATGTATGAATATATGAATGATTGCACGGAGCATTAAGAGAAAAATAGAAGAGAAACAAGTTGATATACAAGGATAAGCAGAGCAGAGCGAAGTTGGAAAGAACTTCATTGCCAAGGCTTTATTGTGAGATCCAAGGTTTGATATTTGGATATGATGTTCATGACCTAGTCTACAAGGTTTGAAAGTGATTGGTCCAACTGACAGGACAGTGGAAAGATGTTAAAACATAGTATGAACAATTATTCTACAAGGATTAGTTGAGAGATCAGTTGGATAGTGAGTTCGGTGGTCTTGCCCCAAAAGCTATTTGGACAGTGGGTCCTTCTATCTTCTACAACTCCTAATAGGGTTGGCACAACTCCTAACAAGGTTGGAATCTCCTAATAGGGATTCAAAGTCTCCTAATAGGGACTCTTATGTACTAAATGATTTTATAGACTCCTTAATAGGTCCATCCTCTAACAAGGAATATATATCAGTATATCTTTGTGGGCATCATTCCTACTAGGGTTTTCCCTCTAATCAAGTGTTTCCCTAGTTAACATATCTATCTAGTGTAATTGTGTATGTGCATCTTGTTATGGTTGTTGTGTACTTTTATAGAATGGTTAATATTAATTAAGGTTGATAAATGTTTTAATTGGAGAACTGATTCTCGCTCCCCTCCCCCTCCCCCTCTTAGTTATCTTGGTGGACTATTATTTCTAATAGAAGATTCTTAAGATGACTATATAAGTAGGGTTTCAAGGTTGAAATGAAGTTGCGAGTTGGCAGAATTCACATATGTGAAGCTAAAGGAGAATTAGTGAGTATCAAGTGGTGAAGAACTAAAAGCATCCAAGCAATGTAGTGATCAAATATTACAGAACAAAAACAATGAGGTGATCTAATATTGGAGAGAGAAGATATGTTATTTGAAAATAAATGTAAATCAAAGGATCATGGTATTGTTACATTCTAACTAGTGTATCAAGTGAATCTCTTAACATACTGATCCTAACAGACCTATTGTAAATCTCCTAATAGAGCACTCACTTAGTTATGAAGTTTAGATCCTTTTGTAAAGGTAGGATTAATAGTCTTGTATGCTTTTAGTAGAGAAGACACCTCATAGGGTAGATCATTAAAAGTGGTCAAATTGTAGCCCTAATAAGAACTTTATTACTATAGTAGTGACTATTTGTGGGTGTAATCCCCACTACAATTTTACCTTCATATTGGAGGATTTTTGCATTACCAAACCTTGTGTCAAGTGTTGTTTACTTACTTATGTGATATAATCATGTTAGTTGATGTTATATTTGTTATTACATTATATTGCACAATTGATTGCAAGGTTAAGGTTAATGAGGTGTATGCTGAATTATGTTTAGTATGGTTAATGTTTGTAGGGGTAAAAGTTTTTGGAGATCCTGATTCATCCCCTTCTCAACATCTCACTTTCCCATTAGAATTCCAACAAGTTCACCAATATTTTCTTTCTTGACCAAGGTTCATGTCTATCTTCTACACCTTTCTAATGTTTGCAATCATGGAAGGATATGCAACTCATATCTTTGGTCAAGTCATCTTATTTCTTTCCCACAAATTTTCACACCCCGCACCTTTTCTCCTCTTCCCTTAGTGCCATGAGATTTATATAGTTTGAAATATTTTTTAGTAGTATTAATATAAGGACTTGATTGTTGTGGTTTATATTGATGACATAATTTTGGAGGAAAAGATCATTTGTGTAGGAAATTTGTTGAAGATATGTGGAAAGAAATCAAGATGACTGTGATTGGTGAGTTGAATTATTTTTCTTGAATTTTAGGTAAAGGAATAGTAAAGGAATTTTCATCTCTTAGTCCAAATATATTAGAGAGGTATTCAAGAAGTTTGAATTGAAGCATTACAAACTTGTATGCATCTAGTATTGTTGGATATAAGTTGACTAATAAAGATGATTAACCAAAAAATAATGCAAGTACATGTCAATGGTTGATTGGAGGACTATTGTATTTAACTACTACTAGACAAGATATTATGTATGTCATTTTCTTAGTGGCTAGATTTTAGTAAGAACCAAAGGAGTCACGTGTTATGACACTAAAAGAAATCTTTACATATCTAAAGGGTACAAAATATTTTAGATTATGGTATCCAAAAAGCTCATATTTTACTTTAATACCTTATGTTGTTATGGGGAGCCTAATCATACTTAGAGTTTAATTTTTTCCCACTTTGTTTAGAGTGGTTTCCCTCTAGATTTTTCTGTAGGAGTTTGGGAGAAGTGCCCCTTGTAGGGTCCTAGGGAAAAGCCCCAGGCACACTCCCTCTCATAATACAAGGCGAGGTCAATGGACTGTTGAGATAATGGGTGTTGCACACATTGCATAATATTGTTATTTTATTATTTTATTTTTATTATGTAATGTTGTGCCTAGATGGACGTGCAACATGTAAAGATTCCCATGGAATATTGTTGATGAGTTATATTGTAACATTGTAAAAATATTTCATGTATTTATTTAATATTGGGGGAAAAGAATTAAATGCCCAATATTAAATGTGGGGTCAGTGGGTTAGGTAGCACATGGTTTTAGCACATAGTTTATGTAATACCACTTAGTGGTTTTGTGGGACTTGCTACTATATAAGAAGCCACAAGGGTAGTTGTTGTAGGGAGAGAGTAACAAGGAGAAGACAAAAGGCAAGAGTCGAGCAGGACAAGGCTTGACAGGTTAGCCAAGGGAGCATTTGTGAAGGTTGAAAGCATGGCATGGGATGTGTGGATTCATGCTTGTTCACATAGTTTGCTCAGTTGTGGCTATGGTCATGAAGGCTTCCATGGTTGTATGGCAATGGTATTTTTTTTGCTGAATAATGCATGGTGATGGATGCTTTTGGAGGCTGGGTTTTTCCCTCAATGAGGGTTTCCCAGGGTATATCTTGTGTCACAATTTTGTGGGTATGTTGTTTATTCTCTTGCATATGGATTTTAATTTCATGTTTATTTCAAATCTATTATGGGTTATGTGGAAACGGTTATATTCTTTGTTGCCAAGTTTCCTTACAAGTGGTATCAGAGCTATGGTTTTATTATTGTAACCCTAAATTGAATCCATGGGAATGCATGAGAGGATAAAAGAAAAGGGCAAGATATATGAATGATTTATTGCAGGTCTAAGGGCTTTGGATTTGCTGTTATGATGAGATGTTAAAAGATTTGGGCATGTGAAATTGTTGGAGAAAAGGATTTTTTTGGATGTTTCGTTTAAATGAGGGTTTTAGGGGGTAGCATGTAGAAATGACCTCCTGGGTAAAAATAGACCTCACCATTGGATCCGGGTCGACATTTCCATAAAATTTGATACATAATATGCCCTAGTTTGGCCATGTTCAGAGAAAATGAAAGAGTTTTTTAGTTTCAGCCCGTGATGGCCATCAAATTTAATCCTGTCCGAATTTTCGTCACTGAAAAAATATTAAAAATGAAAAATCGTACTGAAAAATGGTAAAAAGATTGTCTTAGTAAAATGGCCATAACTTTCTCTCAGATTACTGGATTTTAGAGTTCTTATAGGCGTTGGAAAGCTAATTCAGAGCACTACAACATGGTGTAGGTTTGGTTCTATGATTTTGAAATTTTGTCAGGTTTTAAGAGCTCTAAAGTTAGCTGTTATTTATTTTAAGCATGGATTAGGGCATAACTTGGGCATACAGAGTCAGATTTTGGACTTCGAGTAGTCAACGGAAAGCTCTTGGAGAGCTCTACACATTGGTTTAGATTTGGTACAAGTTTGGCATGATTTATTTGTTGATATATTTATTTGAACAGTTTATGGTATATATTTTGACTATGGTAACTTTTGAGTTTATGGCATTGGAGATTTAAGATTTGATGTCATTGTATACTCAGTTCATATTTCAGATTGGTCTCATGATGATATGGTTATCAATGTTTGGTTTGGATATGCATGATGACTTGTTGGATCTACAAGTTGTGCAGTGTTGTAAGTGTTCTATACTTACAGGTTGCATTTATAGCTTGGTTATGGGTTGTCTTTGCCCATTGATCTTTCATTATTGATGCATATTCAGATTGGTGGCTTGGATTTGGGTTGTCTATGCCCTAAGTCACATGATTTTATTTTCATGTAGAAGGGATGAGATGTTTTTACTAGGTACAGTTATGGTGGAGGATTGTGGTTGACTATTTTATGCTGAGAGGTTGGACACTATGAGAGCCAGATGCTCGGTTCATGGATGTGATCATGGTATCATGGATTTTTGGCATGACATGATTAGTTATACAAGTACATCTTTGATGTTCATTAGCTTGGATTTCTGATATAGTTATGGTGGTATATCTTCTTGGTTGAGGATCATGGTTATTTGGTTTCTTTTGAGGAGCTCATGATGTGCACTTTGAGTTCTTTGATGGTTTGATGCCTTGGTTGATTCTCATGGTTAGAGGATGGGTTTTCATCATTATGTCATGGATAGCTTGGATACACATTTTAGTGGGAGCTTGTGACAGTGATGGGGTGGCATTGCAGGATTAGTTCCTGGTTTGGTTTATATCTTCTTGGTTTGGAGAGGATGGATATTATGATGCCATAGGTGACTTGGTACCACGGTTGAGTGGGAGTTTTTTGGCATTGATTTATTTATTGAGTGTTTGCAGATGTTGGAGGTTTGTCTTAGATCTTGTTGCTACAGAAGCGTCTTTGACATTTGCATGGTGCACTTGTTATCTTCATGGTGTTTGAAGATGGTTAGATCTTGAGGACTCATAGAGTTCTAGATTATCTTCATGGTGTGTGGAGATGGTTCTTCATGGTATGTGGAGATGGTTTTCTTCATGGTGTGTGGAGATGGTTGCATCTTGAGGACTCACAGGGTTCTTGGCAAAGGTGCGGTTTATGCTTTTATTTGACATGTTATCCTTGGTATGAGGATGGTTTCATTATTATTACATGGTATACTCTTGATACGCATTTAGAGTTGTGACATGTTATAGTTTGTTCATGTGGAGCATGTTATCTCTTTGGTTGAGATGGTTAGATCATGTTGTCATGTTTATGTTCCTGAGGCCATGGTTGGAACTTGAACATTGATCTTGGTTTAGTTTCTTGGTATTGAGTACATTGATCATAAGCTGGATACTTCATGATATTGCTATGTTGTATTTGGAGTTGGCATGGATTGATTGGTTACAGGTGCTCATGGATACTTAAAGACAGTGGTGACGTTGATTTCTCTTAGCAGGAAGTCCGAGGGGCAGTCACCTAATATGGACTTGAGAGGAGATTGTTCTTAGATGAGTCTTGGTTGGAGACTTGGGTATCTTGATAAGCATTCTCATTCCCTACTCTTGGTCTACTCGGCAGTTTGCTACTCGAGAGGTATAGCCCATTGATTCTCTCAATTTCATTATATTTATGCTTGTCTTTCATGGATATGGATCTTGAGCTATGGTACATGAGTTAGTTCTGGAGGGTTCATTTGAGAGATGGTTTAGCATTGGTTATCTCCATGTGCATATGTTGTTATGCTAGTTGAGTTTTGGAGATGGTTTTATATTTGGGCATATTCTTTGGATTAGGAATGGTTATTCTTTGGTTTAGGAATGGTTTATGAGTTTGATCTTCTTGTGAGAGGCTTACATCCATGATTAGTTATATGATATGGTTTGGGTGTTGTTGAGGCTTCTTGTTGGGGTTTAAAGGAGGAGATCATACTTGCACAGTTTACATCTAGAGATGTGTGTAGAAGGACATGATACAAGTTATGATTTGCATGGTTTCTCTAGTCTTGGTTATTTCCTTAGATGTTCAGTTTTGACTACATTGGATTTGAGATTGGTTGGAGATTGTAATCACTGGTTTGTGCTCATGTATGTCATGTGAGAGATGACATGGTTATTCCTTTATCTCTTTCCTCTGTTGGTTGTGGAGAATTTGAGAGACTATTGGAGACTTGTTATGAGAGTTTTTTCTTATAGGATATTGGTTTATGTATTGTGGATGTCCTTGATACTACATGGATTCACTTCTTTGAGATGTTGTTAGTGGATTGGTTATAGATTTAACATTATCTTTTGTAGTGGGAGCTTCTTGGTATATATGTGGCAGGTATTTCTCTTGAGGCTTGTGATTGCAGGTTGCAGATTGGATATGTCAGTGATATGAGATTCACTTGTTATACCTTTGAAGTATGGATAGTTGGATGGGTTTGGCACTTGCTGTGGGTGCTATTTCAGCTATGGATATTTTGACAACTACGGATACATGTGATTACCTTTGGATCAGGTTATTTGTGCTTGGAATTTTAATTGGTACAGGATTTTATGATCTTCTAATGTGACAGGTTGGGTGGTTTTCTCTTTGGATGGCTTCTATGTATGTCCAGTGGTAGTGGCATAATAGGAGGTGAGATCATTCATGTTTGAGATGCTGGATACTTTGATTTTGTTGCAGGTACCAGGATGGAGCACTTGGTGTATTTTGATCCATGATGGTGGATGTGCTGGTAGGGATTGTTCCCTTGTTCATTTATGTGGCTACGGATTGACCCTATGCAATGTATACAACAAGTGGGAGATTGTTGAGATAATGGGTGTTGCACACATTGCATAATATTGTTACTTTATTATTTTATTTTTATTATATAATGTTGTGCCTAGATGGAAGTGCAACATGTAAAGATTCCCATGGAATATTGTTGATGAGTTGTATTGTAACATTGTAAAAATATTTCATGTAATTATTTAATATTGGGGGAAAAGAATTAAATGCCCAATATTAAATGTGGGGTCAGTGGGTTAGGTAGCACATGGTTTTAGCACATGGTTTATGTAATACCACTTAGTGGTTTTGTGGGACTTGCTACTATATAAGCAGCCACAAGGGTAGTTGTTGTAGAGAGAGAGTAACAAGGAGAAGACAAAAGGCAAGAGTCGAGCAGGACAAGGCTTGACAAGTTAGCCAAGGGAGCATTTGTGAAGGTTGAAAGCATGGCATGGGATGTGTGGATTCATGCTTGTTCACATAGTTTGCTCAGTTGTGGCTATGGCCATGAAAGCTTCCATGGTTGTATGGCAATGGTATTTTTTTTGTTGAATAATACATGGTGCTGGATGCTTTTGGAGGCTGGGTTTTTCCCTCAACGAGGGTTTCCCAGGGTATATCTTGTGTCACAATTTTGTGGGTATGTTGTCTATTCTCTTGCATGTGGATTTAATTTCGTGTTTATTTCAGATCTATTATGGGTTATGTGGAAACGGTTATATTCTTTGTTGCCAAGTTTCCTTACATGGACAACACCCCATGAGGCTAAAAATGAATTTATGATTATAAAAGAAATTGAGGGTCTTTTAATTTTGGACGACATATTCTTCTCCTAAACATATTGCAAATTGTAATCAAGTTGAAATCACTAGCTAATTAGAATATCGATCTTGTTATTTTGTCAATGTATCCCAGGGATTGGGTGAACCATGTTAAATATTTGTGTTGTGTGTTCTCTTTTGTGTACTTAATTCCTTTCTAATAGTGGTTATATTTGCATGTAATTATTATTTATATCTTTCTAATCCTAACATCATATATTGATAGTGATTGAGTCATGTGTCTTCACAATCGACATAGTACTAATAGTGGAGCTTATTTTCTTGGCTCTCGATCAATTTATTGGTCAAGTAGGACTGTATAATGTTATCTACTACTAAATTAGAATACATTACAATATCCTTATGTTGTACTCAATTATTGTACTTTGAAGGATATTGGTATTAGATTTGATGAACCAATCTCAATTATTTGTGATATTACTAGTGCTACAAATATTTCTGAAAATCCATAATACTAGTGCTATAAATATTTTCTAAGAATCCATTGCAACAATATCAATTATGTGTGATAATAGTAGTGCTATAACTATCTCTAAGAATCTAGTGCAACATTCCAAAATAGAACATATACTTATCAAATAACATTTCTTAAGAGAGAGAAGGTGTTGAAAATAAAGCTAGACTTGAATATGTACCTACAAAAGCACAGATTGTGAATGTCTTTATGAAATCATTGTGCAAGGATACTTTTGAGTATCTTAGACAAAAGCTAGGGGTTTTGCCCCTTCCCAGTGTTCAATATATGCACCAATGTGTGCATTGGTCTAGTGGATTCCATGCCTACACTTTTTCTGAATTAATGTTTGGTGGTTTCTTCTTAGGGAGAGCAAAGTGAGTTTATAAGGGGGAGCTCTTTACCCTTTGCCATTTATGTCAAAGGAAGAGTAGAACATAGTTGGAGAAGATCAAAGTGTTTTTCTAATGTTGATATCCTTTAACAATGATTTTTTTAATTTTTATTGATGAATGTTTCCATAAATGAAAAAGGAGGATATTGTCAGATCATAATGGTGATTATATCATTTTTATTTTTAATAATGATTTTCATTGATGTCATCATATCCTATTCTTAGATGTGGTTTTACTAACTGGGTAAGTTGGCACAATTGTATTTTAGATGATGTGTTGTAAATATTTATCTTTAGTTGTGTTTGTGTTGGTCCCATTTATCTTGCAACATAATATGTCCTTGTGTTTGGTCCTATCTAGAAAATGGTTGTTGTGCTTCAGTCAAGTATTTGGATTATAATATACAGATCCTAGTTGTTAGTTCCTAGGATCTCAATGATTGTATAACATATGATGTTAAGTATGATGCATGTTGTATTAAGCAAGACAATTCATAGTTCATTCTTTACCACCATAGAAATGGCTCGATGTGACTTATTTCAAATTATATTAGGTAGACCTAGTTATTGGATAGAATTGTATAACAATGATGATTCTATTTGGTGATAAATGAAAGATGCAAGTGATATATGAAATGATTATGAATCTAACAAAGAAAAATTTGTGTGATGATGTGTAGCAGAATGTAATATCATTCCAATGTTGTTAACAAGTTGGTGATGGAGGTTTCAATGGTGGATTCTTTACATTCCTTGTATTTTGGTAGTGAGCCATATTGTATTGGTAGTGAGCTTTATTACTTTGGGATAGTTATCCCAACTAACATCAAGCCTTACTTGTAGTGAGCAAACCTGCAGTGAATCTTTGTAAAAATTACCTTTATCAACATTGTTTTCATGAGAGTTCGTTTCTTTGTGGTTTTTCCCATCTTAGGTTTCCACATAAATTTTGGTGTTCAGTGCTTTTAGATTCATATATTTTTTAATATTTCATTTGCTTTAAGCATTCATTGAACTAGTAGAAGTTAAGGAAAATATTTGAAAATAATTGATTCACCCCCTCTTAGTTATTGGACCTATTTTAATCATTTTGTATCACAAACCTTTGCATTAGCAACATTTAAAAGCATCTTAGCATGTGCATGTCATGGGATTTAACCAAGATGATGTAATGGGTAAGTGCACCAAGTTGTGGTGCCAAAAAGATGACACCCTTTTTTTCTTTTCTATTTTCAATAAGTGCCCACGCGCTATAGTGCGCACACACTATGCCAAGCCATAGTGTGCACGCACTATGCCAAGCCATAGTGCGCACGCACTATAGTACGTGCACGCTATTTTAAAAAAATTTAATTTTTCAAAGCGCGTACGCGCTATTTAAAAGTATATTTAAATAGTGCGTATGCACCATAGCATGTGCGCATTTTTTGAAAAAAAAAATTTTACAAAGCGCGTACGCGCTATTTGAAAGTAAATTTAACAAGCTTTAAATAGCGTGTGCGCACTATAGCCCGCACGCACTATAGCGTGTAGGCGCTATTTAAAGATTTAAATACTACCAAGCCTAACATTTGGTATTGCTTTGAGAATCCAAACCAAAGCTTTGGAGTCCATAAACTGATCTGAGACGTGTTTTGCTGCAAACATACAAAAAATGATTGATTTTTCTTGTGTGCTCTCCGTCTAGTTTCTTCGTGGTTGAGCATCAATAAAATCAGCTTACATGACATTGTAGGTCTCTTTGTTAGCTACACAACCATATAATTTATTTTTAATTTGAACTATTTTAAGCCTTTCATCTCTAATTTCTTTTGAATGTATGTCTATTTTTTGTCAAAAACCAACATGTACTAATTGGGCTATAGATTTTAGCCCGTTCATCAAATTTTGAGAAAACTTAGTTTTTTAGAAACTAGACTCCATTCTACACACTTTGAAAAAAAGAAGTTTTGATTTTAGATTAGTTTTCAATCATTTATAGGGGGAGCACATAGATATTTCACATTTTTCGAATGTGTCCAATTAAAAAATTCATTAAAAAAAAATACATATTATAAAATTACCCAAAAAATCTGGGATAAACTACATAGTGTTAGGTAACTTTTGACCAGAGTGATTAAAGAATTTGAAAAAAAAAGTTAAAATTTTAGGGGGACCACACTTTGTACTATGTTATGTTTTTTTGAAAAAAATAGCACCACTTTTTGTGGCCCCCTTTTTTGAGGACCTAAAACTAAACCATTTTGGAAAAAAATTAGTAGTTTAGAAACTAGATTCAGAGGACTATGACTTTTTTTTTTGTCATATCTTAAAATTTTGAGCGTAACTATCTTCAAATTCTTGTTGAAGTCCAGAAATTGCTGATTTCAGGAAAAAGGTGTCCACTTATACCCCCCTTTTGGCACCACAACTTGGTGCACTTACCCTAATATAAGGTGTAGAAAGGATGTATAAAAATGGAGGCAATAATGGACATAATAAGGTGTATATTTGTTGAACATTTGTATATGTAATAATATGACCAATTATATAAAATAAGTGGAAATAGGTGAAAAATTAAGCTCAAGCTCCCCACAACTATGTCATTTATCAACATATATTATTCTATTATATCATATAAAAGACAAAATTGAAATGAATGTGAATACAACCAAATTTGAACATATAACCTCCACTAATAACCTTGATAATAATATACTAAGTCCTCTTATACTTATGTTGTTCTGTCTACAAGGATGGGCCTACAAGTATAGTTGTGAGATTCAAATTCTCATCTAATATCATGGGAGTATGTCATGGGATTTACCCAAGACAGTGCAATATAAGGTGTAGAAAGAATGTATGGAAATGGAGGCAATAATTGGCAAAATGAATTGTAGATGTATTGGACCCTGTGTAGTTGTAGATAAAATATGGTCACACCTATATAATATTGTACAAGAAAAAACAAAATTGAAATGAGCATAAATAAAACTAAATTTGAAAGCTTAAAGCTACATGAATAATCTTAATAATTTAATAACAATAATATACTTACTCCTCTTTTACTTTTGTTATTCTATCTATAAGGATGTGTTGTCAGGTCAACCAGAAATGAAGGCAATAATTGACAATAAATTGTAGATACATCGAAACAGGGGTAAATGTAGATAAAATATTTAAAAATGTATAAAATATGTATAAATAAAAATACATAAAAAAAGATTTTTTCAATTTATCAAAAATGCCATTTATAAATATATATAATTTTATTATATTATAAAAAGAATTCATAAAAAATAGGAATAAAATGAAATTGAAATATATAACTTCCACTAATAATCTTAATAATTTAATAATAATATACCAAGTCTTCTTATATTTTGTTGTTCTGTCTACAAGAATGGGCCTGCAAGTTTAGTTGTAAGATTCAGGTTCACATATAATGCTTAGTTGTAAGATGCATTCCTGCCTTTATACAAGTGGATCCAAGTCAGACCTTTAGAGGAATAAACATGGTATGCAAGCTCATTAATGTAATATAAATCTCTTCGGAATTAATTATATCTTTGTTCAAGAAAAAATTGAATGGTTGATTCCATAAAACGATTAGACCAAATGGTGGAATGGTCATCCAACCCATGCCCTAATTAGTCGCTCAGACAAATTCCCCCACCTAATTCTGGGGCACCACAGTCTAGAAAGGAAGGACCCACTAAAAGAGGACATGGAATTACGTCCAAATAAACTAGAGATATTTTAGAGGCCCACACTATCCAATTGTAGGATATATATTTAAACACACCACAAAACTCGTGGGATTTATTATTATGCATATAGTTATACATGTATGCATGTATAGCTATGACAGTGTTTCATGGCAGACAAATTAAATTGTAGCAACTGGTTGGTGGGAAGCTGTCCATCACTTACAACGGTTGTCAATATGATTCCTTAACATATTGCACTCTGATGTGAGCATTGTCAGAGGGTTTTACAACTCACTTTTTTTCAGTCTCAGCAATGAATGTTAGGGTTTTACAATTGCTCATTAATTCTGTCTACACTCTTCAAAAGCCTGATTTCTATTGAGATGAACCAAACAAAGTAAATAATAATAGTAGTTGTACTTTTTATTCATTACTCCTAAATTAATTTGAAATGGACCTTTGGTATCTCCATCTCCAGTTATAACTTATGCAAACAGTAACTAATGATTCTGGTTGACACTCATTTTTTCACTGTGCTGGCTGACAGAGCACAGCAAAACAACAATTTTCATTCATGTTTTCAATGCAGATATTCAATTTATTAACTAGCTAGAGATCAGAAGCTTAGTTTACATTTCAGATAATTTTTCATGTAGTGGTGGATGTTTAAAATCATTGTTTTGATTTTCTTTCAAGAGATTTCAATTTGTATTCAGTAAAGATATCCAAAACATTTCATCAAGGAGTGTGCAGAAGATATTCATAGGTAGTTTGATAATCATTTGAGGGTTGGCAATTTGAATGAGTTTCCCAAGGAGACAAGGCTTCACAAAACAGTTATGACGTGAAATTTTTAAAAATCAGATTAAGTGTTTCTTGATTCCTTACACTACTAAGTCTGATGGACATTATTAAAATTCTTTCATTCATACATTCATAATATATAATAACGTGGAAGGCTTGGAAGATGAGAGTTTCGAACATGGAAGATAAGAGTTTCAGACATAAGAGCTCCAAAACATACATCAATTCAAATAGCTTGGAAGGCTTGTAGATAAGGGTTTCAAACATGAGAGCTCCAAAATTTACATCAATTCCATCCATGGATATTTAAATCATCATGGTCTGGAGATGCAACACCGCTAACAAATTGATTTGAAATTTGAATTATAGTTACATCTTTGAAACTTGAGTGTAATTTAAATATAGACTGACTCCAGAATTCATGCTAAGTTCCAATAATTTACTGCTTTTTCCATGAAACTCCTGAACCACAGAAATCTTCATGACAAACTAATTTGTTTTTCATAGAGATTCCATATTTTTTACTAAGATATGAAACACTATACCTTTCAAAACAGAATTAAAATTGCTTGGAACTCAAGGCATCTCTCCCACAAGAACTAGGATTACTAAAAAAACATCCAAGCCAGAAAGAAAAACTAGATTTTGATCATCATGTATCAAAGAAGATTGTTACAGTTGAAAAATAGTCTCTGGACTGTGGTCCAAATGCCTTCAATGTTGTACACGTACACAAACTCAATACAAGTCAAGTTCAATCTTTTTTATTGTCACAAACAAATTATTGACTCTCATTACACATACAAACAAAGAATAACTACTACACACAATGCTCAGTTAAACAAATTCCTATACAGTCTGTACCCAGTGGTCCGGCTTTAGACCAAGAAATGACATTGACTCAAGCAGCACTGTAAGCTGAGAGTGTCTATTGTGAAGAAGAAGAATAAGAAAACAAAAAAAACATGTTCCAAGGAAACCCAAGTTGTTTCTGTGACTCTATGGCTACACAAATAGGATGCTGATTACCTGCAAGATGTGTTAAAACTCCAGTTGAATGAGGAATACTGAATCACTCCTGCCTCCATCAAAAAATAAGAATTTAATAGTGGAAACTCATAGGGCGGGGTTTCCAGCCCCACAAATAGATGATGTTATTCAATCTTCCTTGTAATTCTGGAGTTGCTGCACAGCTTGGAATCAATCCATCCCAAATTTCAAGGTTGTGGAAGGGAAAGAAAGAAACAATCCAATACCCAATACTGAATGAGGGCTTACAACTCTGAATTGTGGAAAAAGGTCATCAAGCGAAGTTTGATAAAATACAAATCCAAATTGACACCGACTCAGTGACTAATACCTTGTCTTTTTTAATGTTTTCTCTCTATCTAAGGAGAATTGGCTTGGTGGTCATCTCCACCTCCACTATCTGCGCCTTGTTGCTGATGAACTGAATCCATGGATGGATGGTCCGAGTTCATTGACCTATTGTTGTAGGCATTGAAGGCAGCAAGCATACCTAGATGGGTTTCACCCCCTCCCACACCAAGCCCTGCCCCTGACGAACTTTGCTGTTGCTGATGTTGTGGAAGTAACATAGAAGGCAGAGGAACATGACCTAAGCGACCACCTTGAAACTCCAACCCCATCCCCGCACCTGAAATATTGAGTCTGGGCATAAAATGAAGAGGGGCTTGAAGGGTATTGATACCTGTTGGTCCTGAACCAACCGTTGTGCCCGCTAGGTGAATTGAGGCACCGGCGGGCATCCTATACATAGCAGCAGCTCCAGTGGGGCCTGTAGGAGGGAAGGTCCATATGGGCTCTGATTGTCCTCCTCCGGCCATGACTCCTGGTGTATTGCTTGAGCTAGCTGTTACGGGCAACATCCAAAACCCACCTGGCATGTGACCACTGCTGGACAATCCGGCGGCAGGAGCCATAGCCCACATGGCGGCAGCAGGAGGCAGCGGTCTACTCTGAGAAATCCCCCCTGAAGGACTTGAAATTGAAATATCATGTGATTGTCTTGCCCTAAGAGGCTTAGGAGCCTCAGGAGAATCCTCCTTGAACAGATCCTCTCTGAACCTCTTTCTCAAATAATTATCACTTGAATCCCCACCACCACCTCCTCCGGCGCCTGAAACGCCTATATCTGATCCTCCTCCTCCTCCTCCTCCTCCGCCTTGCATGTGGTGTTGATGTTCTGATGGGTCTGTGATGAGGTTCTCTTGATGGTAACCCACCATCATAGGAGGATGATGATCGCCACCAATCTGAAGCCTTCTATCTTCTACCGTTCTATTGGCTGCCACAGCAAGCTCCATGGATGTCCTGTCCTCAGCTCTCTCCCATTCATTCCTGGCACGTAGTTGGTGGTCCAGTCTAGCGGCCATGTTCATGTCCCCGATGCTGTTGTGGCCTAGGCCCAGGGTCCCATGGAAGCCCAGGGACTTGGTATGATGTGAGGCAGAGACACTGGAGTTTGAGCTACGTAGGGACACATTAAGAGTCGAGAAATTAGCTGGGATTGTCCCTGTTCCCGTGGCATTGATTATGGCTGGCTCAGCATGATGTAGCAGCCATTCTATTGTTTCCCCATCGGACTTGTGGCCCAGTTCCCTTGTGAGCTGAAATACCCTAGCTGCACATGTGGCAGGCATACGTATCCTCCTTCCCCTCCCATCCACTTTTGTGTGCCTGTCTTTGGTGGAGGAGCGCTTTGCAGGGGCCTTCTTGTTGGGGTCAACAAGAGCTCCGCTGTCCTGCTGTGTTGAAGTCGTGAGGATTGAAGATGATTCAGTTTTCGTGGTAGTAGTAGCAGAAGACATGCTCATGCTCATAGCCAGAGATGCATCCACACCCACCACGGCACTTGATGATGCAACCGTCATATTATTATGGGGGTCCAATTTAGGGTTACTAGAAGTGGAAGCAAAGGGGACTAGAATCCCTCCTCCTCTGCCCTCATAGGATGAGGAGGCGGCTATCGCAGGCGACTCATGATGTTGGAGGTGGTGTTGTTTTTGTGAACTGCTGCTGCTGCTTGACTTGGGTGGCGGTGGTGGTCGTCCATGGTCTCCACTTGATTCCATTCTTCTACTACTACTACCGCCTCTATGGGGGCCTAATAGATTCCCCAATTGATTGCTCAGTGCTCTCTATACCATCTAGATGGGTCCGTTCGTTAGACCAAATATAATTATCTTTTGCCTATATACCTCCTGTCAGGGATCAGGACCCCTCCTGTAGGCTCTCTCCCTCCCTTTTCCTCATTCATCCATTCATTCACCACGTGCTTTGGAATGTGTATGGATGGAAAGGGGAATGCCACAAGAATGATTTCAGTTTCAATTACAACCCACTTCACAGTTCACACTTGGCCATTGTGGGTCAGCCTTCAGCAGCAGCCACTCGTGGGGTCAGGGTCTTCGCCCAAAATTAAATCTCTTAACCTCCTTTTTATAGGCCTTTTCAAGCTTTCTTTTGAATAATCAAAGCATCCACATGATTAACAAGAGCCAAAGGAAGAACACTGGCAATCCAGACAATAAGTTACATCCATATAACAGTTGTAGCCAGAGCTGCACCACTCACTCCCCCTGCCAAAAATACAAACACCCACAAAGTTCCCTTTTAGGTTTTCTCTAATTCTTCTACTTACACGAGTTTTACAACTAATGTATGTCACTTTCAGAGCATCAGATGGGAGATTAATTTAGTCAGTACATGGGAGTACCCTTGTAATCACCGTTGCATCATAACCAAGCTTTAAATACCCACTCAGATCCACGTTCCCCTGACAGCCCTAATTGGATTCTAACTAGGCTTGATGGGAAAGGCCTATTGCTGTTGCCACCCAAGTCAGAGGTTGGTAGAAGGCATTGCCACTAATCCATATGGGACATTTGGTGTTTTCAGGAAAGGCCAAGATCTGAGTTGTGGGGCTGCAAATGGAGAGGGCAGTGGCAATTTTAAAAAATGTTTTTGACTCCATATTGTCATGGAGTCAATTTGTACCATTCTATGTATCGTACACAATAATGGTGAACTATCTTATTACAATGAAAAGGTTAAGAAACTGGTTACTTTCAATTTTGTAACATCCATATATTGAATCATATTAGATGGTTTATTATCAAAATTGAGATAGACTATTTTTTTTAAATTTCTTCTAGACGAAGAGATCAGTAACTGCTAGGGGTCTAGTAATTGTGATATAGTTTTTTCATAGATATTCTTAGTAGTCGATTACACATGCACTAATAGTCGAGCATTTTATAGCTTTCTTGATTGGTGATTAACCAATTTGTGCACCACTATTAGGATATTTCATAACAACTACCAAAACACTTGACCAGAAATAGTGGTGTCTTTTTGGTGAGGAACTATTGTGGGGTGAACATAACAGGTATCAGACAAGTGTTTGAAAATGACACTTTTCGACCACTTCGCACTCCGCAGTCTCTATAGAGAGATCCGTAAATGCCCAAACCCCAAAACCTTAGCTTGAAGCTCATGAGTCACCTCTGGAGGCACACAACATAAATTGGCATAATTTTACTTACTGCTAGGTGCGTGAAGTTAGCGTGGGCGACTACTAGAACTTTTCCCTTATGTCAAATAGCCAATAGGACCCACATATAGCTAGCAATGAAATGAATAGAGGAAAATCAAATGTAATGAGCTCCATCAACAAGATTTTTTTATTCTTTCTGTAGTTCAGATATTCTATTATATAATTTGGTTAAGAAATTTGCTGCCTTTCTTTTCTTCTTCAAACAGTTTTTTCAGGTGTTCACTTTCAAGATATTGATGTAATTCTCCCAAATATCTTCCCTTAAGTACAATATCATTTATCTTCCCACATTTCTTTAAATCGGACACATCTTTAAAAAGTAGAACACCACAACAATATCTTAATTCTAAAATATGCCAAATAATTAAATTATGTAGATCAGATTATGCCTACTAAGCTACAGCATTTGTTCAATAGCTTAAACAGAGCCACAATCTTCTTAAAAAATGTTAAATCCCTATGCTTGTTAGCTGGGCTCAGTGCTTTGGTTCTGCCTGATAAAACTAGATAATTGATCGTTATTTTCAACAGAGTAGTTGTTGCAGCCACATGCTAGTTGAATACTTGGGCTCTGCCTGCTAGTGCATAAATATATAGGAGCACCTTTCACTCTGACAGCTTCGATGACCTAATTATAAACTAATTTTATTTAAAAACAAACTGATGCCTTTGCAGCTCGAAATTCATATGGGCAATGTAAGTGATGTCCTTGTATTAGGTCTACCTGAAATGATTGATTGGGTTATCAATACCAAAGTACATAAGAGACCTGAATGAATTCTTTCAAAATATCTTTACTTTATTTTATTAGAATTTTGCGTGGTTAAGATTTGAAGATATATTTTATAATATCATTTCATAATCATAATATTGTATGTAAAAATATTATTAGTATATTATAAATAAGTCTATGGTTTGTTGGTAAGTTGTGGTTCTTAGTGAGACTATTATAAATTAAGTCTTGTTGAGTGTAAGGCTCCATCATCATAAAGGATGAGGCTGTGATTGTGCACCAAAATCTATGGTTCATGTTTAGATATGTTGAAGAAATGGATAATTGTAGTCATTTGTTCTCAACCAAATATAGCTTGTGCGTATATGAGGCAAGGATTATGCTTCGACGAATTTGGCCAAATGGATACTCTAGCAACAGATGGCTAATAATCAGATTATAAGGTTGTGATTGTACTCCAAATGATTTTGACTAAATATATGCCTCTAGTCCTTTGCTCTAGGATTAAAAGCTTTAACTTATGACTTGTGCTCAAATAAAGTTGGGAGTATGCCCCAAACAAAGTTGATAGAATGAATACTCCTAGTCCTTATCTCTCTTAAAGTGTTAAATGATTTTAGTGGAATGGATTATTTCTCAACCAAATATAACTCGTGCTCAGATGAGGCAAAGATTGTGCTTTGACAAATTTGACAAAATAGTTACCCTAACAACCTATGGCTAATGCTGAGATAAGATTGTGATTATATCATTTACATTAATTTGATGGAATATATACCTCTAGTCTATAGTTCTTAGCCCAAAAAATTGAACTTATAACTTGTGTTCATATAAAATTTGAATTATGTCCCAAACAAATTTAATAGAATAAATGCTCCTAATCCATAACTCTCTGGAAAAACTTCCACCCATAACTCTTACTCCCATGCTCATAAATGTTTTTTAAGAAACCACCCAATTAATTATATATATCTAATCTAACTATATATTCTCCAATAAACCTACTATCAATCTTGAACAACATAAAAACCAATCAAAACAATTGGAAGAATCTAATTGAATATAATCCCAACATTTGTTAATTTTTTCCACAATCAACATTAGGTGGCAACTTCCTAAACCAGCTGTTGAATGAGCACCCACATGGTAATCCATCCACATTTCCAGGACTATGCAGTCCATCCACAATGCTGGATTTAACTCCGTCTTACCCTTTTTTTGGTTGAAGAAAAAGGCAACGATAATAACAACAATAAAAATAATAACATAGTAGCAATAATTTGAGTCATAGCAACAGCCAATGCAGGCAAGCTGTATCCGGTCAGAGCTCTGTGCAGTAAGCAGTGAGCATCTATTGCAGAGACAGCTCATACACACCACATTTAATAATTCAAATAATTCAAAAAATAATATTAATAATTCAATACTTATCAGCCAGTCAACTCCACCAATTGCATATACATACAAAACTCTCGGTGCCCATCACGCCATCCCCATAGCAATAAATAATTATTATATTTATATATATTACATCTACTACTTTTTTAAATGCTTTTCTCGGGGAGTCAACACCTTACCCATATCTATTTTTCATTATATTCTGATTAAAACATCAATATGAGTGCGTTCTCACCTTCATTTGATTTGCTTTTTATTGTGTTTAGCAGAGTTAAAAATTGGCTTATTTGGAATATGAGGTTAGGGTTTTAGGCTAGGTGTTTAAGAAAAAATAGTGGGTATTATTAAAATATATATAATTATAAATAATTAGATGGTTTCATAAATATGATTGAAGATTTTTTTAAGTTGTCTTATAATTAATTTTAAAATGATAGTATTGTGTTTTATAACAAGAGGTAATGCGTCAAAGTTCTTGCCAATAAAGGATAGAAAAAGAGAGCTAAAAGAGAGAATTGAAGGAAATTTTAAAAATATTAATAATTATACTATTTTAAGAAATATATAAATAACAATAGAAATTATATTATATGAATGAACTACTCATTTCTACCAATTCAATTATAAGTTGAAATATTTAATTTAAAAAAATAAATTGTTGATTACTTAATTCAAACTACCAAAATATCTAGTAAGTTGGAGGGGTAGTATTAGTTTAACAAGAAATGGGAGAAGACCATGATGAGGATTTTTATCACCATTCTCACTTTACCTTAGACAAATTTTGAGCGAAAGAACTAGCATGCAACCAAAAAGTAAAGAGGAGCCTAAACTCCAACCCAAATTAAATGTTCCTTCATATATTCTTTGGAGTATTTTTTATATTTTAAAGCTATTTGATTGAACAAGGGACATGGCTTTATTTGTGTATTATGTTAGCCATAAAGTATATCTCAAAGGCTATTTTATTTAACATTTAAAATTGAATGTAAAGCTTATGCTTTGAAAAGAAAATGGATTGAATGAAAATTTGATTTGCTCGTACAAAGTGAATAAACTATAATGTGTTTAAATCAAATCATAGAAATTTCATAGCTAGAGATAAGAAGACTTCATCACTAAAGACTTCATCACTAAAGACTTAACGACCCGAATATATCAAAGGAATAAATCAAATACCCCTCTAGAATTATCAAAATGTTTGGAAACTGTTAGCCTCATTTTGAAAAGTTGTTGCCTTGAAGAGAATTTTTGAATTGATGAGTTTCAAATGATATTGCCCTTGTTCTCTACGGAAATAAATTTTAAAATAAAACCGCAGGTTATTGTTTTTTAATGTTTTAAGGTTTCTTTTTCTCTGGTTAGGGTTTTATCCTCAGTTTTAGTCCCATGTTACTTGTCATGGCTATGTCCTGCATGTTTTGTGTTTATTTTTCATCCTAATGTTAACTTAGAAATGAATTGTTTCTCCACTATTAGATTCATCTTGAATCAGCACCTCTCATGTTATCGCTATGAAAAGTAGTTGTCTCTTTAACTATTGCGGCAAAGTGAGCCTTTGACACGTGTCTAGTGGGACTAAGCTAATGCAGTGGCACCCACAATCAACCTTAGTTGTAGATATTACCAAAATCAATGTATCTTGCCTTGTCACTATAGAAAGTTGCAAAGGATTTATCCATAGTGACAAAGCGAGAGCATGCCACATGTCTTAGGTGGGAACAATTTGAAGATCAATGAACCGAGTGCAGTAATGTTAACATCAAATATCAACCGTAGGATGCAAATTGAATCTATGGTAGTCACATGTTCACCAAGGAAAGGTGTGATTCCTTTAAACATAGCAACATAACGATGTGAGGAAACTTGTCCAAGGTGGGACCAAGTAGTCAGTAAGTTTCCAAAGGAGTTAATGTCACTATTGCATGACAGGTATCAAATTATGGTTCATCCTTTCTTCAAATCAACTAGTTTTCAAGCATTGTATTAGTTGTTGATCAATTTGGAGATCAACAATCATTGCTATCTCGCAATGAAAAGATGCAAGGTGCTTAATCTTGGTGACTACATGACGTAGTGATGCATGTCCCCATGGGCCATAGCATTTGAGATAGGTCTACAATCCTTTTCAACCGTAAGATCAAAGATTAATCCACGGTTGTCACGTTTACGAGCAATGTTAGTATGTTAATAGAAACCAAATTTAAATAAAGCTTCTACAAACTAAACAAAATTCATAAACTTCAAGATAGACAAAGGTGAGCTTTTCAAATGGGAATGTGAGCCATTAATGGACTCTCCCAATGAAATTTGCTCCCTTGTTGGTGGATTTGTCTAATTGATTGGGTTTGGTATGTATGCTCGAGATGGATGCTCAAATTTACTTCAATGGATGTTGGGATTTGGATGTGGATGTATGTAAAAAGCGATGGAGTTTGTTCTCTAAATGGCATGGTAACTTTAGCTAATGGATTGTGATTATTTTGCAAAGGGGAAGGATCCAATTTATAGGCAAGAGGCTTGAGGGATTGAGGGCTAAGATGCAAGGATGGGAAAAAGCTCATGGAGGGCTCAGATTGCATGAGAGGAGAGCACATGGATTGTGCTTCCTTACAGCCAATCAAGGAGTGACACGTCACATGGTCATTGGTTAGAGCAAGAGGGGTTGAGGGGTCAACAAAGGAGGCTCAAAACTCATAAAGACCCTCATAATGGCTTGTAAGAGCAATAAATGGGCTTGTAAGAGTCATTTATGGCTTTGTGGGAGCATTTATGGCTTGGTGGTTGGGATATTTTGAGGGAAGACTTTGGCTTGGCTTAGGAAAGTCTTAAGCTTGTTTAGGATTGTGCAAATGATTAAGGGTAGGATTAGAGATGGTTTAGGATTAGGTTAGGGATGTTAGAGATGGGCAAGTGGATGGCATTTATGAGGGTGGGTGAATTAGTAGCTAAGCTTGGTTAGTATGGGTGAATGGGGTGGATTAGGCTAAATGGGGGATTAGAGATAGGCTTAGGATGAGGATGAAGACTTTCTAGAAGAGTCTAGAACTTCCTAGGATGAGGATAAATAAAGTTTATTTATTTCAAAGGTTTGGGTTGAGGAGATATTTATTAAAACATTTTTAATAAACATGAGGATTAATATTTAATCTTAATTAAATATTTTGAGTTGGGATTAGGGTAAGGAAATGATGGGATTAGCCTGTAATCAAAATTAAAGAAGGATTAGAAGATTTTGGAAGAGGTTAGTGGTCTTAAGGAAATTGGCCAAGTTTTGCGCAAAAAATAAATAAATTATTTATTTTGAGATTTTTGGTCAATTTATTAATTAAATAATTAATAAATAAGAAAATAATGTTTAAATAAGATTTAAACATTTTTGGGAGGGATTCCTTACTTAAATATTTTTAATTAAGATAAAAGGATTTAATGGCATAAAAATAAATAAATTAATTAGATAATTAATTAATTAATTAATGATGATGTCATCAGGGACTTTTTCAAAAAATAAAAATACTTTATTTTCTAAAGGATTTTTTAGTTGTCTACATTTTGCCCCTCTTTGACATAATGTTGAAACTACACTATTTCAAAGAAGTTCAGATATAAACAACATGGAGATGACTTTATGGAGCAACATAGTTGTTCCAGTCTCGGGTAGAAGAGAGAGAATGGACTGCACGATGCCCCCTCATGAAGGCAGTGGGGAGAGAAAATGAGGCTCGACGGTTTCTTGAAAAATACAAGAATCTAGGATGAGCAAGGAGACTCAGATTGGCAAAGAGAAGGGGCGAAATTAGCTCAAACTCTCACTATGGGAGAATGATAAAGGGAGAATCAGAGGCACAAGAGTAAATAAGTTTAAGACTTCAGGGGAGATGGAGGATGAAGGAGCAGAGCACCATAAAAAAGAATCCAGGATAAGGGAAGGGATGATGGGATGAGATAAAGCTAAGGCAACAGGATTTCAAAGAGTCGAATTGATGGAAGATGGGTGTCGGAGATCCCTAGGACTAGGATTGTGGATCTCGAAAGATGACGCTTGGTGGATTGATTTGATGGGTGGATCCTTAAGATTAGAATTGTGGATCCCTAAAGCTAAGAGTGATGATTGATTCTAAGAGATACGGTTGCACAAGCTGGGGTAGGAGAGACAGATGCTAGATATGGATGGGGGATAATAGAGATGAAGGGAATCCATTGAAGCTTTTTTAGCGGGGGGATACTTCAAAGAGAAGTACCACCATGTAGTTGAGCACTAGATTTGCTATATGATTGTTGGTTAATTGCCAAGGGTACCAAGAACATCAAGGCCTTTTCACCAACTGTCTAGAGGACTGACGGACTGACTCAAAACAAACATGCAAAGATTGCCCTAGTAGCACACATGAAACCTTGAGGAAATAGCATAGAACCGACACTGGGTAACCCACAAGAAGAAAAGAAAAACAAACAAAAGACCTGATGAATACCTTACGCTCAAATTGCCCCATTCGCAACATACCATGATATGGAAGATCGTGGCATCCATGAGGAGGGAACAAGGAGATTGCTTGGAAAAGATACTTCAAGACCCAAAAGGGAAGATTCGAAATCAAAAGAAAGCGAAAATTCAAAAGAGAATCGTTTGCCAATGAGATGGGTAGGACGAGGTACTAACGGACCAAGATCAGACATGAGGAAAGCTATATCTTGCAAGGATCTAGCAGAGAGCACCTAAGCTGGTGGATTTGGATTAGTGATGCACTTGGCAAGCTGAACTAAGAAGGATAACACTTTGGTGACATGAGATCTAGCTAAAGGATGCATTAGAATAGCTAACCAAGGGTTGTGCGATGTGTGCCAGAATGTTTATGAGAAATGTTAGTATGTTAATAGAAACCAAATTTAAATAAAGCTTCTACAAACTAAACAAAATTCATAAACTTCAAGATAGACAAAGGTGAGCTTTTCAAATGGGAATGTGAGCCATTAATGGACTCTCCCAATGAAATTTGCTCCCTTGTTGGTGGATTTGTCTAATTGATTGAGTTTGGTATGTATGCTCAAATTTGCTTCAATGGATGTTGGGATTTGGATGCGGATGTATGTAAAAAGCTATGGATTTTGTTCTCAAAATGGCATGGTAACTTTAGCTAATGGATTGTGATTATTTTGCAAAGGGGAAGGATCCAATTTATAGGCAAGAGGCTTGAGGGATTGAGTGCTAAGATGCAAGGATGGGGAAAAGCTCATGGAGGGCTCAAATTGCATGAGAGGAGAGCACATGGATTGTGCTTCCTTACAGCCAATCAAAGAGTGACACATGTCACAGGGTCATTGGTTAGAGCAAGAGGGGTTGAGGGGTCAATAAAGGAGGCTCAAAGTTCATAAAGACTCTCATAATGGCTTGTAAGAGCAATAAATGGGCTTGTAAGAGTCATTTATGGCTTTGTGGGAGCATTTATGGCTTGGTGGTTGGGATATTTTGAGGGAAGACTTTGGCTTAGCTTAGGAAAGTCTTAAGCTTGTTTAGGATTGTGCAAATGATTAAGGGTAGGATTAGAGATGGTTTAGGATAAGATTAGGGATGTTAGAGATGGGCAAGTGGATGGCATTTATGAGGTTGGGTGAGTTAGTAGCTAAGCTTGGTTAGTATGGGTGGATGGGGTGGATTAGGCTAAATGGGGGTTTAGAGATAGGCTTAGGATGAGGATGAAGACTTTCTAGAAGAGTCTAGAACTTCCTAGGATGAGAATAAATAAAGTTTATTTATTTCAAAGGTTTGGATTGAGGAGATATTTATTAAAACATTTTTAATAAACATGATGATTAATATTTAACCTTAATTAAATATTTTGAGTTGGGATTAGGGTAAGAAAATGATGGGATTAGCCTTTAATCGAAATTAAAGAAGGATTAGAAGATTTTGGAAGAGGTTAGTGGTCTTAAAGAAATTGGCCAAGTTTTGGAAAAAAAAAATTTAATTATTTATTTTGAGATTTTTGGTCAATTTATTAATTAAATAATTAATAAATAAGGAAATAATGTTTAAATAAGATTTAAACATTTTTGGGAGGGATTCCTCAATTAGATATTTTTAATTAAGATAAAGGGATTTAATGGCATAAAAATAAATAAATTAATTAAATAATTAATTAATTAATAAATGATGATGTCATCGGGGACATTTTCAAAAAATAAAAATACTTTATTTTCTCAAGGATTTTTTAGGTGTCTACAGTCACTGTCATGATAAAAATATGCTTGATAGATAAACAAAATGACATAATGACAAGGAGACATGTGTCCAAGTGGGCCATTCACAATTGATATAAGCTTGTCCTCATAGCCATTGGATGGAAGGAGGATCTATGATGGCTGCTAAGTCACTCTTTCAAGATGCACAAAGTTTAATCAAAGAAAGAAAGAGACCATGTGACACATGGAACATGTGGGCCATCCGATGTTAAGTCATTTCATCACAATCATTAGATCAAAGACCAATCTATGGTTGTCGTTATGTCATTATCTGAAGATGCATAATGTTTAAGCAAAGTGACATAATGACATAATGCCACATGTCCAAGGTGGACCACTTGTGGAGGAAATAACTAAGGGACCTGATGTAATCCAAGTCATTCAATGCAAAGAAAATTGATGTCTGTCATTATGTCATGATCATAAGTTGCAAGAATTTTAGCTATAACAACATAGCGACAAGTTGATGCGTATCCAGAGATTATGTAGCCAATCTATCAAGGATGCGAATAAGACAAAAAGTTTTGAAATGGTACAATGGGATTGGTTTGACTATCATGTCAGGACACAGAAATGTTCATCAACATTAAACTTAGATCAAGTCTGTTAGATTTTTTCTAGATCAACGGTCCCTTTTTAAATTTGATATTAAGCATGCATACCCACTCTCTACAAATCATTTATGAAAATTAAAGGCATCTCCTATGACATGAGTGGAAAATATAATGAAGAATTAGTGTATTATTTTGAATGAAGAAATCATTTGAAGAGCCAGGACAAAGTATGGACGAAAGGCAAATTTGAGACTACATAAGATCATGAATAATTGCAACTAGGAAGTGAAGAGATTGGTCCCAGTAAGTGATACTTCCCATTTCTTTAAAGGATTTTGATAATTATGTTTTGTATTTTCAAAATGCCTCCAAAAAAGGGTTTTTCCAGACAAACAAACTATCAGCATAGAAATGTCCATGACAATTTATAAGAGAAATTGAATGAATCAACCAATGATGTAGTACAAATGAGGAAATTAGTTCTTGTTTCTCCAAGATTGAAATTAGTTGAGGGTTTATATGGTATAGGTAATTGGAATCGTGATGCAGTAACATCCAAGAGTGGGTTACAACTTTTCAAGAAGTGGTTTTCAAAGAGGAAGATGTTTGCCCTACATAGTAACATATGGAATTTTGACATTGGGAAATTGGTTTTTCTAAGATTATTTATGGATTCAGATCTTCTCACATCAGTGGCAAGGATGTATGATCCAATTACCAAGTCAATACAAGGGATAAATGGGGAATGCCTATTAAATATAACACCTAAGGAGATTGGAGAAATATTCAGGATGGACCCTATTTTGCAATATCACAAGACTATTAATTTTCAAGAATTAGAGAAAGGATATCAATCCTGGAAGATGCAAGTTAGCCAAGGAGCCTTAAGAGGACATCTAGCAACTATTGGGAATACAACATTAGTCATAGCCTCAACCCTAGAACCCTTCAAGAAATAATTTTTCAATTATCATGTGCTAGATATTTATATGTCTTTGTGTAGCATTTTTGGTGAAGATGAACATGATTTTATGCTTGACAAGTTTATGTATATGATGGTGCAAATTTCTTGTTTTGGAGATAGTATCACTTTTTATTTCACCTCATTTTTAGCTAAGGAAATTCATGTTGGATTAATTGGAATTGCAAAGCAGAAGATAGAAAGAACCTTTGGTTGGTATTTGGTGTTAATGCACATGTTTCATTTTAAAGGAGTCACTTATTTTGAAAAGGAAATGCAATTAATAAGTGAGAATGAAGGTGAACCCCTACATGTCTAGCTCTAGAGTGCAAACATGTCTTGGGATGTGAATGAGGACATCTTTGTTAGATTTGATAGATATTTCACATCAAGACTAAGGATACTTTTGTTTAGGGAGAACCCAAGAATTCCTAAACTACTCCTATATTTTGTTAGAGCCATGGACTCCCCTACTAAATTAAAAGTTTCCCATAATTGGGCAGATATTACCCAATATCCAGTTTCCATGGTTTTTAGAGTATATGGGTTTCAAGGAACCCAAATGTGTTACCATACCAAGTACCTTTGAAGGTTGGTCTGGCTAAAATATTGTGGCAAGTAGGACGTTTGGAGGAATTTGAATTAACAAGTAGATCAAGAGGTTATACCTTTCCCACTTGCACCATTGCTCATGAATTTGTGATCACAAAAGGGGGATGGATTTTCTTGTATAATTTTTTAAACCCTTACAAAATGACACCATCCCATGCAATATTTTCTGATACCGAGGGATTTTTTTGAGATATTCAAGAAGAGAACAAAAGAAAAAACTCGTGAACATAGACTCTATTACCCTAATGATATCATAAGGAATGAGTTCTCCTTAAAAGAACAATAAGTGAAAAAGGAGAAATGGAGGGTTTACTCTAGGGTATTGAAGTTTATAAATTCTTTTGAGAAGGATTACAACCCATTAGCAAATGCTAAAACCATGGCAGCTAAGGTAGACAAGCTAATGGTTATCTTTGCAAAGATAATGGATACCTCAAATGAGAATAAATCTATCCTCATTAGGACATACCCTAATAAATCACATGAGATAATGAGAAGGTTAGCTTTCATTCCAGTTGTGGGCACAGGACAATATGTTGTTCAAAAGAAACCTGGGTATAGTATAATCAAAATGGAAGAGAAAAATGATAAAAAAAGGGGAAAGAGAAAACTAATGTAGATGTGTTTTTTTCCCCAGCCCACAAGAGATCCCAAGCTAAGATGGATCCATTAGAATAAGCATCCAAGAGGAAAAAGACTGGAGAAGATTCCATGACTAAGGATCCAGTCTACACACTATATCAATCACCCCTTCACCTTGGAAATGAACAACTCACAATTAAGCAAATGGAACAACTTGGAAATCAGGGTGATATCTTTGTTAGTTTAGCTGAATTAGATGAAGGAATTGTATCTATTAGGATTAACCTCATATAGAAATAACACTTACATGCAAATATAACCAATATTAAAAAATAGTAGATCGCACATAAGAAAACACAAGACACCAAGATTTAACATGATTCACCCAATCCTTGGGCTACGCCCACCAACAACAAGTCTAATATTATTATTATTCAGTAATTATAACTTAATTACAATATATAATCCCTTACAACTCAATATCGCCACAAGAACCAATTTTTGCATCAGACATTATGAAAATCCCTAACCCTAAGCCTTTTTATACAAGCTTTTTGCCACTTACAATATTAGGGCTAGAATAATAGAAAAATAGAAGTGGATGCCTTTTACAATATAAGGTCATTTTTGGCTTTAGGGGATCTACCCCCAAAACCCCCTATAAGGGCATTGCCCCTCGACCCCACCCTATATTGTGACAGGGAGTGCACCTAGGGTGCTTCCCCTTGACCTCATCTTGGGGGTGCTGCCCCCAAACCCCTATAGAAATAATATGGAGAGAAAACCACACCAAATAAATTTTTGAGTTTGATTAGGCTCCACATCACAACAATCTCCCACTTGGAGACTAATCAGACTCCATAACAATAACCTCCCACTTGGAGACTGATGATAGTACTACTAAACCTATAGCTCTCACTAGAATATCAAACCACCCTAGACTCTGTTGTTCTTTTATTTAGTTCAGTCTAGAAGACAAACTAAAGCTAAAGAGGAGTTCAACTTCTCCCTTATCACTACCTTAGTAAACATATCTACTAGATTATCATATGTATGTATCTTTTCCAACTTTAATTGTCCATCATGGGTATGTGCAGGATCATGGTGTACCAAATTATGGCCTTAAGTGGCAGTGAAAAATTAGCAAATCAGGTTTATGTCAACTTGACACATAATTTTGAAGTGGTTATGGACTTTATATCGAAAAGTTGTAAGAAAATAATCTGTAAGAAATTGAATGTAGTTTCTAAACTACTAGGCTTTATCAGGAGAAAAAAATAATTAATTGGTCAAAAGTTTGAATTTTAATGCAGTACTAAGAAAATTTCAAGGCGAAAATAAAAAGTAAGTGTATGTCTGACCACCTTAATCAAAATCAAATCATAATTTTTTTTAATATAATTATAGATATGAAAATTAAACTCATGCCCGAATGTGACGCATATTTTTCGGTATTTTTATTCCAAATAAATAATTAACTATGAATTTTCTACCAAAACTTTTTCAAAAAAAAAAAGTCTCGTGTCTGACCACCCTAACTAATAGAAAATTTTACCAAATTTAAATTTATTTATATTTTTCTTATACTAGCCAAAGTATACAATGTGACACAACTTTTATATTTAAAAAATGTTATACCATTTGAAAGTTACAGCTATTTTTCAATCAGTATGTCAATCGGCACTTTACAATTATCTTCATTGATAATTAACCAATAAATACTTATCGAACTCAAAGTTTGACAAAAATTATATTTATGGAATCTAGAGATCGATATTAAAAAACATTTTTCATTTTATTCAATTTCGATCAAAATAACATTATCAGACAGCTACCCGAAGTCTGAGTATCACTAAAACCCTCTTCAAACACGTCTTTTGAGTTGACCGGGTAGGCTTGGTATTTACCAAGCCTAATCATATATCCGATATGTTGAGGTGGGCAAATTTAAAATCTCAAGCCATTTTGGAGGGAAAATTGGGTTTAAACGTCACAACTTATTATTTCTAAATTATTTCACTTATATTACTATGTAAAGATGTAGTTTAATATATTATATATATAATAACATAATATAAAGATATAAGATATAATCTAACAATATATACTAATATATTATGTTAATTTTATTACAATATATAAATATAATTTATATTATTATTATTTTTAGTAAATATAATAACGTAATTTATATATATATAAAATACGTATTGTATATTATTATATTAATATGTATGTTATTAATATATATATATATATATATATATATATATATATATATTTTATTAATAGATATGTATATTATTAATATATATGAGTCAAAGGGGGTCATAGGTCAACCATTGACCCCCTTTGACGCATTAAATGATGACATATCTCCTTAGGGGTCCTAAGAGCCCTAGGGACATATTACAATAGTTAATATAGGTCAAAGGGGGTCATAAGGTGACCTATGACCCCTTTTGATTGATTAAATGACGATATATGACCCTACGGGTCCTAAGACCCTGAGGGACACATTTGAATCGCTCATATGGGTCAAAGGGGGTCATAGGGTGACCTATGACCCCCTTTGACCTATTAAATGATGGCATATGTCTCTAGGGGTCCTAGGACCCCTAGGGACATATTCGAATGGGTAATATGGGTCAAAGGGGGTCATAGGTCCCTTTGACCCATTAAATGACGACATATGTCCCTAGGGCTTCTAGGACCCCTAGGGACATATTCGAATGGGTAATATGGGTCAAAGGGGGTCATAGGGTGATCTATGACTCTCTTTGACTAATTAAACGACAACAGATGTCTCTAGGCATCCTAGAACCCCTAGGGACATATTTGAATGGGTAATATGGGTCAAAGGGGGTCATAGGCTGACCTATGACCCTCTTTGACCCATTAAACGACAACATATGTCGGTAGGGGTCCTCGGTTCCCTAAGAACATATTTGAATGCGTCATATGGGTCAAAGGGGGTTTTGACCCATATGAACGATTCAAATATGTCACTAGGGGTCCTAGGACCCCTAGGGACATATTCAAATCATTCATATGGGTCAGGGAGGTCATAGGTGACCTATGACCCCCTTTGACCCATTAAATGATGACATATGTCTCTAGGGGTCCTAGCACCTCTAGGGACATATTTGAATTGTTCATATGGGTCAAAGGGGGTCATAGGGTGACCTATGACCCCCTTTGACCACTTAAATGATGACATATGTCTCTAAGGGTCCTATAGCCCCTAGGGACATATTCGAATCATTCATATGGGTCAAAGGGGGTCATAGGTCACCCTATGACCCCCTTTGACCCATTAAACGACGACATACCCCTTTGACCCATATGAACAAGTTGAATATGCCCCTAGGAAAATATTCGAATCGTTCATATGGGTCAAAGGGGGTCATAGGGTGATCTATGATGCCCTTTGACCCATTAAACGATGACATATGTCCTTAGGAGTCCTGGGACCCCTAAGGACATATTCGAATTGTTCATATGGGTCAAAGGGGGTCATAGGGTGCCCTATGACCCCCTTTGACCAATTAAACAACAACATATGTCCCTAAGGGTCCTAGGGACATATTCGAATGGGCCATATGGGTCAAAGGGGGTCATAGGTCACCCTATGACCCCCTTTGACCCATTAAATGATGACATATGTTCCTAGGGGTCCTAAGACCCCTTGGGATATATTCAAATCGTTCATATGGGTCAAAGGGGGTCATAGGGTGCCTTATGACACCCTTTGACCCATTAAACGATGACATATGTCCCTAGGGGTCCTAGGACCCATAAAGACATATTTGAATCATTCATATGGGTCAAAGGGGGTCATAGAGTGACCTATGACCCCCTTTGACCCATTAAACAACGACATATGTCCCTAGAGGTTCTAAGACCCCTAGGAACATATTCGAATGGGTAATATGGGTCAAAGGGGGTCATAGGGTGACCTATGACTCTCTTTGACCTATTAAACGACAACATATGTCTCTAGGGGTCCTAGAACCCCTCAGGACATATTCGAATGGGTAATATGGGTCAAAGGGGGTCATAGGGTGACCTATGACTCTCTTTGACCCATTAAATGACAACATGTGTCGCTAGGGGTCCTCGGGCCCCTAGGAACATATTCGAATAGGTCATATGGGTCAAAGTGGGTCATAGGGTGACCTATGACCCCCTTTGACCCATTAAATGATGACATATGTCTCTAGGGGTCCTAGAACCCCTAAGGACATATTCGAATTGTTCATATGGGTCAAAGGGTGACCTATGACCCCCTTTGACCCATTAAACGATGACATATGTCCCTAGGGGTTTTGGGACCCCTAGGGGCATATTCGAATCGTTCATGTGGGTCATAGGGTGACCTATGACTCTCTTTGACCCATTAAACAATGACATATGTCCCTAGGGGTTCTAAGACCCCTAGGGACATATTCGAATGGGTAATATGGGTCAAAGGGGGTCATAGGGTGACCTATGACTCTCTTTGACCCATTAAATGACAACATATGTCTCTAGGGCTCCTAGAACCCCTAGGGACATATTCAATGGGTAATATAAGTCAAAGGGGGTCATAGGGTGACCTATGACCCTCTTTGACCCATTAAACGACGACATATGTCGCTATGGGTCTTCGAACCCCTAAGAAAAAATTTGAATGGGTCATATGGTTCAAAGGGGGTCATAGGGTGACCTATGACCCCCTTCGACCCATTAAACGAAGACATATGTCTCTAGGGGTCCTAGAACCTCTAGGGAGATATTCAGATTGTTCATATGGGTCAAAGGGGGTCATAGGGTGACTTATGACCCCCTTTGACCCATTAAACGACTACGTATGTCTCTAGAGGTCCTATAACCCCTAGGGACATATTCAAATCGTTCATATGGGTCAAAGGGATTCATAGGACCTATGACACCCTTTGACCCATTAAATGATGACATATGTCCCTAGGGGTCCTAGGACCCCTAGAGATATATTCAAATCGTTCATATGGATCAAAGGGGGTCATAGGGTGACCCATGACACCCTTTGACCCATTAAACGATGACATATGTCGCTAGAGGTCCTCGGACCCCTACGAACATATTCGAATGGGTCATATGGGTCAAAGGGGGTCATAGGGTGACCTATGACCCCCTTTGACCCATTAAATGATGACATATGTCTCTAGGGGTCCTATAACCCCTAGGGACATATTCGAATTGTTCATATGGGTCAAAGGGGGTCATAGGGTGACCTATGACCCCCTTTGACCCATTAAACGATGACATATGTCCCTAGGGATCCTAGGACCCCTAAGGATATATTTGAATCGTTCATATGGGTCAAAGGGGGTCATAGGGTGACCTATGACCCCCTTTGACCCATTAAACGACGACATATGTCTTTAGGGGTCCTATAACCCCTAGGGACATATTCGAATCGTTCATATGGGTCAAAGGGGGTCATAGGGTGACCTATGACACCCTTTGACTGATTAAACGATGACATATGTATTCAAATTGTTCATATGGGTCAAAGGGGGTCATAGGGTTCCCTATGACTCCCTTTGACCCACTAAACGATGACATATGTCCCTAAGGGTCCTAGGGACATATTCGAATGGGCCATATGGATCAAATGGGGTCATAGGGTAACCTATGACCGTTTTTGACCCATTAAACGATGACATATGTCCGTAGGGGTCCTAAGACCCCTAGGGACATATTTGAATCGTTCATATGGGTCAAAAGGGGTCATAGGGTGCCTTATGACACCCTTTGACCCATTAAACAATGACATATGTCCCTAGGGGTCATAGGACCCATAGGGACATATTTTAATCATTCATATGGGTCAAAGGGGGTCATAAGGTGGCCTATGACCCTCTTTGACCTATTAAACGACGGCATATGTCCCTAGGGGTTCTAAGACCCTTAGGGACATATTTTAATCATTCATATGGGTCAAAGGGGGTCATAAGGTGGCCTATGACCCTCTTTGACCTATTAAACGACGACATATGTCCCTAGGGGTTCTAAGACCCTTAGGGACATATTTGAATGGGTAACATGGGTCAAAGGAGGTCATAGGGTGACTTATGACTCTATTTGACCCATTAAATGATAACATATGTCTCTTGGGGTCCTAGAACCCCTAGAGACATATTTGAATGGGTAATATGGGTCAAAGGTGGTCATAGAGTGACCTATGACCCTTTTTGACCCATTAAACGACAACATATGTCACTAGGGGTCCTCAGATCCCTAAGAACATATTCGAATGGGTCATATAGGTTAAAGGGGGTCATAGGGTGACCTATGACCCCCTTTGACCCATTAAATGACAACATATGTCTCTAGGGGTTCTAGAACCCCTAGGGACATATTCAAATTGTTCATATAAGTCAAACTCTTTGACCCATTAAATGATGACATATGTCGCTAGGGGTCCTCGGACCCCTAGGAACATATTCGAATGGGTAATATGGGTCAAAGGGGGTCATAGGGTGACCTATGACCGCCTTTGACCCATTAAATGACGACATGTCTCTAGGGGTCCTAGAACCTCTAGAGACATATTCAAATTGTTCATATGGGTCAAAGGGGGTCATAGGGTGACTTATGACCCCCTTTGACCCATTAAACAATGACATATGTCGGTAGGGGTCCTATAACCCTTAGGGACATATTCGAATCATTCATATGGGTCAAAAGGGGTCATAGGGTGACCTATGACACCCTTTGACCCATTAAAAGATGACATATTTCTCTAAGGGTCCTAGGACTCGTAGGGATATATTCGAATCATTCATATGGGTCAAAGGGGGTCATAGGGTGACCTATGACCCCCTTTGACCCATTAAATGATAACATATGTCGCTAGAGGTCCTCAGACCCCTAAAAACATATTCAAATGGGTCATATGGGTCAAAAGGGGTCATAGGGTGATCTATGACCCCCTTTGACCCATTAAATGACAACATATGTCTCGTAGGGTCCTATAACCCCTAGGGACATATTCGAATTGTTCATATGGGTCAAAGGGGGTCATAGTGTGACCTATGACCCCCTTTGACCCGTTAAACGATGACATATGTCCCTAGGGGTCCTAGGACCCCTAGGGATATATTTGAATCGTTCATATGGGTCAAAGGGGTTCATAGGGTGACCTATGACCTCCTTTGACCTATTAAATGATGACATATGTTGGTAGAGGTCCTCAGACTCCTTGAAACATATTCGAATGGGTCATATGGGTCAAAGGGGGTCATAGGGTGACCTATGACCCCTTTTGACCCATTAAACAATGACATATATCTCTAGGGGTCCTAGAACCCTTAGGGACATATTCAAATTGTTCATATGGGTCAAAGGGGGTCAAAATGTGACCTATGACCCCCTTTGACCCATTAAACAATGACATATGTCTCTAGGGGTCCTATAACCCCTAGGAACATATTCAAATCGTTCATATGGGTCAAAGGGGGTCATAGGGTGACCTATGACACCCTTTGACTCATTAAACGACAACATATGTCCTTAGGGGTCCTAGGACCCCTAGGGACATATTCGAATTGTTCATATGGATCAAAGGGTGTCATAGGGTGACCTATGACCCCCTTTGACCCATTAAATGACGACATATGTCTCTACGGGTCCTATGACCCCTAGGGACATATTCGAATCGTTCATATGAGTCAAAAGGGGTCATAGGGTGACCTATGACACCCTTTGACCCATTAAATGATGACATATGTCTTTAGGGTTCCTCAAACCCCTAAGGACATATTTGAATTGTTTATATGGGTCAAAGGGGGTCATAGGGTGCCCTATGACCCCCTTTGACCCATTAAACGATGACATATGTCTCTAAAGGTCATAAGGACATATTCGAATGGGCCATATGGGTCAAAGGGGGTCATAGGGTGACCTATGACCCCCTTTGACCCATTAAACGATGACATATGTTCCTAGGGGTCTTAAGACCCCTAGGGACATATTCGAATCGTTCATATGTGTCAAAGGGGGTCATAGGGTGCCTTATGACACCCTTGAACCCATTAAATGATGACATATGTCTCTAGGGGTCCTAAGACCCATAGGGATATATTTGAATCGTTCATATGGGTCAAAGGGGGTCATAGGTCCCCTTTGACCCATTAAACATCGACATATGTCCCTAGGGGTTATAGGACTGTTAGGGACATATTCGAATGGGTAATATGGGTGAAAGGGGGTCATAGGGTGACCTATGACTCTCTTTGACCCATTAAAAGACAACATATGTCTCTAGGGGTCCTAAAACCCCTAGGGACATATTCGAATGGGTAATATGGGTCAAAGGGGGTCATAGGGTGACCTATGACCCTCTTTGACCCATTAAACGACAATATATGTCGCTAGGGGTCCTCAGACCCCTAGGAACATATTCGAATGGGTTATATGGGTCAAAGGGGGTCATAGGGTGACCTATGACCCCCTTTGACCCATTAAAAGATGACATGTCTCTAGGGGTCCTAAAACCCCTAGGGACATATTCGAATTGTTCATATGGGTCAGAGGGGGTCATAGTGTAGACACCTAAAATCTTTTAGAAAATAATATTTTTATTTTCTGAAAAAAATGTCTTTGATGACATCATCATTTATTAATTAATTAATTAATTTATTTTTATGCCATTAAATCTCTTTATCTTAATTAAAAATATTTAATTAAGGAATCCCTCCCAAAAATGTTTAAATCTTATTTCCTTATTTATTAATTATTTAATTAATAAATTGACCAAAAATCTCAAAATAAATAATTTATTTATTTTTTGCCGAAAACTTTGCCAATTTCCTTAAGATCACTAACCTCTTCCAAAATCTCCTAATCCTTTTTTAATTTCGATTAAAGGCTAATCCCATCATTTTCTACCCTTAATCCCAACTCAAAATATTTAATTAAGATTAAATATTAACCCTCATATTTATTAATTATGTTTTAATAAATATCTCCTCAACCCAAACCCTTGAGATAAATAAACTTTATTTATCCTCAAAACCTTATAAAGTTCTAGACTCTTCTAGAAGGATTTTATCCTCTTCCTAAACCTCTCTCTAAACCCCCTTTTTAGCTTAATCCACCCCATCCACCCATACTAACCAAGCTTAGCTACTAACTCACCCACCCTCATTGAATGCCATCCACTTGCATATCTCTAACATCCCTAATCTAATCCTAAACCCAAGCCTAATCCCCCTTAACCTTGTCACATTCCTTAAGCAAGCTTAAGACTTTCCTAAGCCAAGCAAAGTCAACAATCTCAACTCCCTCCAAAATATCCCAACCACCCAACCATGAATGCTCTTACAAGGCCATAAAGACTCTTACAAGCCCATTAATTGCTCTTACAAGCCCTTTATGAAGGGTCTTTATGAAGATATTATCCCTTGAGCCTCCTTTTTTGACTCATCCTTGCCCTTCCCCCCATCCACTCACCTTGTGACATGTGTCACTCCCTGATTGGTGCTAAACAAGCACAATCCCTGTGCTCCCCTTTGAGTGCATCCTAGCCCTTCTTAAGTTTTCATCTCTCCTTGCATCCTAGCCCTCCATCCCTCAAGCCCTTTGCCTATAAATTGAATCCTCTCCCAAGCCATTTCATCACAACTTTTAAGCCAAAGTTATAATGCCATTTTGAGAAGCCATTTTTACATCAAATCCATTCACCAAAATCTATCGAAAATCCTCCATTGAAGTCCATTTGAGCATTTGAGCATACATACCAATCATTTACATAGACTCATCTACCAAGCAAAGAGCTCATTCTTATTGGAAGAGTCCATTCATTTGGCTCACATTCCTAATTAGGAATTTCTCTTTAGTCTCTCTTATATGTTATATTAGTTTTGTTAGTTAATGCTTTGTTTTCTTAATAGATTAGTAATTCTTGTTAATATATTAGTATATACACATAGGTCACCCTATGACCCCCTTTGACCCATTAAACAATGACATATGTTTCTAGGGGTCCTATAACCCCTAGGGACATATTCAAATCGTTCATATTGGTCAAAGGGAGTCATAGGGTGCCTTATGACACCATTTGACCCATTAAACGACGACATATGTCACTAGGGGTCCTCAGACCCCTAGGAACATATTCGAATCGGTCATATGGGTCAAAGGGGGTCATAGGGTGACCTATGACCCTCTTTGACCCATTAAATGATGAAATATGTCGCTAGGGGTCCTCGAACCCCTAGGAACATATTCGAATGGGTCATATGGGTCAAAGGGGGTCATAGGGTGACTTATGACCCCCTTTGACTCATTAAATGACAACATATGTCTCTAGGGGTCCTAGAACCCCTAAGGATATATTTGAATTGTTCATATGAGTCAAAGGGGGTCATATGGTGACCTATGACCCCCTTTGACACATTAAACGATGACATATGTCCCTAGGGGTTCTAGGACCCCTAGGGACATATTCGAACCGTTCATATGGGTTAAAAGGGGTCATAGGGTGACTTATGACTCTTTTTGACCCATTAAACAATGACATATGTCCCTAGGGGTTCTAAGACCCCTAGGGACATATTCGAATGGGTAAATATGGGTCAAAGGGGGTCATAGGGTGACCTATGACTCTCTTTGACCCATTAAATGACAACATATGTCTCTAGGGGTCTTAGAACCCCTAGGGAAGTATTCAATGGGTAATATGGGTCAAAAGGGGTCATAGGGTGACCTATGATCCTCTTTGACCCATTAAACGACGACATATGTCGCTAGGGTTCCTCAGACCCCTAGGAACATATTCGAATGGGTCATATGGGTCAAAGGGGTTCATAGGTCAACCCATTAAATGATGACATATGTCTCTAGGGGTCTTAGAACCCCTAGGGACATATTCGAATCGTTCATATGGGTCAAAGGGGGTCATAGGGTGACTTATGACCCCCTTTGACCCATTAAACGATGACATATGTCGCTAGGGGTCCTAGAACCCCTAGGGACATATTCGAATCATTCATATGGGTCAAAGGGAGTCATAGGGTGACTTATGACCCCCTTTGACCCATTAAACGATGACATATGTCTCTAGGGGTCCTATAACCCCTAGGGACATATTCGAATCGTTCATATGGGTCAAAGGGGGTCATAGGGTGACCTATGACACCCTTTAACCCATTAAACGACGACATATGTCCTTAGGGGTCCTAAGACCCCTAGGGATATATTCAAATCATTCATATGGGTTAAAGGGGGTCATAGGGTGACCTATGATGCCCTTTGACCCATTAAACACCGACATATGTCGCTAGAGGTCCTCGGACCCCTAGGAACATATTCGAATGGGTCATATGGGTCAAAGGGGGTCATAGGTCACCCTATGAACCCCTTTGACCCATTAAACGATGACATATGTCTCTAGGGTTCCTAGAACCCCTAGGGACATATTCAAATTGTTCATATGGGTCAAAGGGAGTCATAGGGTGACCTATGACCCCCTTTAACCTATTAAATGACGACATATATCTCTAGGGGTCCTATAACCCCTAAGGACATATTCAAATCGTTCATATGGGTCAAGGGGGTCATAGGGTGACTTATGACACCGTTTGACCCATTAAACGATGACATATGTCCCTAGGGGTCCTAGGACCCCTAGGGACATATTCAAATCGTTCATATGGTTCAAAGGGGGTCATAGGGTGACCTATGACCCCCTTTGACCTATTAAATGACGACATATATCTCTAGGGGTCCTATAACCCCTAGGGACATATTCGAATCGTTCATATGGGTCAAAGGGGGTCATAGGGTGTCCTATGACCCCCTTTGACCCATTAAATGATGACATATGTCCCTAAGGGTCCTAGAGACATATTCGAATGGGCCATATGGGTCAAAGGGGGTCATAGGGTGACCTACGACCCTCTTTGACCCATTAAACGATGACATATGTCCCTAGGGGTCCTAGGACCCCTATGGACATATTCAAATCGTTTGTATGTATGAGTTAAAAAATGAAAGGATATATATATATATATATATAGTATTTATACTATTTTATGATAATAATAATAATAATATAAATAAACATTAAATATTAATATTATCATATCTATAGTAATAATAATAATACTATTATAGCTATAATAATAATATATATATATTATTACTATATTGTAGCATAATAATAATAATAATATAAATAAACACTAAATATTTACACTATTATATCTATAGTAATAATATTAATACTATTATGAGTATAATAATATTGATACTATAGCTATATTAATACTATATATTAATATTACTATATATTAATACTATTATATATTAATACTATTGATACTTTATATTAGTACTATTATACTATTAATACTATTATATATTAATACTACTATACTATTAGCTTAGTCATAAACCAAAGTCGAAAAATTATAGCAAGTTTTGATTTTGATAATATTAATATAATTATGGCAAAAGATTAAAATTATAGCAAGTTTTCTCTCCAAAAATTCACTTTGCAATATCGGATATCCGATTTCAAATCAGATATTCAATTTAGGATCAGATATCCGATTTTATTGGCACCAATTTCCAATAATTCCCTGTCCTTGCAGACCCGACAACATCACTTTTCCACTTTTTTTTTCACGAGTTTTCAAAAGAGTCGCGTTTTGGGGCCCAACTAATCAAAAAAATTTCAAAAATATAACCTTAGGTGTTCGAATTTGTCATCTGAATGGGGAGCAACAGTCATCGTAAGGATAAACGCAAAAGGAAGATATCCAATGAAGACATTGTGACATATAGAGAAAGGGACAAAATGGAACATCGAAGAAAAAGATAAGGTATGCTAAATATCAGTCAAGTTGACGATGAATTAATCGAAGGTGAAATCATAGAATCAAATAATGAATATGTACAGTTGTGGAATGAAAATGTACCTATTGAAAATGATAATGCTGAAATTGAAAATTTAGAGAATGAAAATTTTGAAGAAGAAATGCCACCAAGTCATAATCCAAATTGCATAATTGACCATGTCGAAGATGACAATGCACAAGAACCTAATGCACAAGAACCTTACATATCTCCTAATTATAATCGGCATGAAGGTTCTAAAATACCAAAATGGATAATTAAAATTGATGAAACGATTATTGCTAGTTTGGAAGGAAAAAAATCAGAAAGAACCATTCAGTTATGGGCTTCAAGACTATATCAGATGTTTTTCAGCAACAAGACAGTGGTAGAGCAATGTCAGCTTTTCATGCACTTATTAAAGATGCAAAAGATGAGACCTATGCTTTCCAAATTGAAGATTCGTGTCAATAAAAAGTTGGAAAGAAATGCCATTATCGTGAAGAATCTTTTCAGTGCTCTTAATAGCATTGAGAAAAATAGCAGAGAGAAGGATAATAGAGCTGCTTGAAGGGTCATTACAACCTTTTTGGTAAGTCATCATCTGAGAAAGGGTAGATATATGAGACAAAATTGTATTGATTTGAATCTAAATCGTACTACTTTGAGAAGAGCACTTAGTCGACAAGAGAAAATTGATGATCCTCTTCAAAATGAAACATGGGCATTTGGTGGGAGACTTCCACGTTTTGATAAGAAGCTATCCGATGATGTGAAGGAAGAAATTACACAATTTTGGCACTCTAACTCACGAGTATCACCCAATGCTAAAGACATCTTAAAGTTGAGAATTGGTATCAGAGATCACACGCCACATCCTAAACACCATTTAGAAGTAAGTCAAACTATGTTGTTCAAACAATTTAGAGAGATTCATCCAAGTCTTCATATATCACAAAGGGCTTTTGAATCTTTGAAGCCATTTTATTGTGTTTCACTCAAAATTCGAAATACATGTTGTTGCAAATATCATGTTGAGTTTTCTATGCACCGTGAACTATTACGCTCCTCCGTTCTACTTTGCATAGTAAAGAAATGTTGGAGGATTGTGGGGCTAGTGGGCTTCCAAAATCATCAAGAGACTTGCTAGATCAACTCTTATGTCGTAGAGTTGATGGTTGTTCCTTTTATAGAAATGCTTGCTTAAATGAGAAGTGTTCAGAATGTGGTGGCTTATCCAAGTTTGACACATGTTTCCATGAGGGGTGCGAACAAGATCTTGAAAAGACAATACTAAAAAAAAAGGTATATGAAACAGTGAAATACACATTGAAGAGTGGGAGTGAGAGCTCTAGATGTGAATTGGTTGGAAAAGATATCAGTGTGGCTAATTTTATTTTAGATTTCAAGGCAAATCTTTTTTACAAGTATGCAAGACATAGTCACAGGTCTCAGTGGTTGGATCAACAATTTAGAACGTGTAAGTAGACTTTTCCCATTGGCATTATTATATCAGTTGTTGATTTTGATGAGAACTACACATTGCAACCTCAAAATGAGACACAATATCAGTATTACAACTCCATTCAGATTGCAATTTTTGTTCACATAACATATAGACATGCCGCTGATAGTGCGGAAGATAATCGAAAGATTATTAGAGAGTATCATTTTTATATGAGTGATGATAGATCTCACTCTCACGAGTTTGTGCAACATTGTTTTGAGATTTTTTTTGATTTCTTACATGAGCATGCAATTGCTATGGATAGACATATCATTTGGTCAGATAACTGTATAGGTCAATTCAAGAATGCTCGCATGTTTTATTGGTTGTGTAGGATGCACGCAGAGAGAGGGGTGCTTCATATTTGGAGTTTTTTTGAGTCCGGCCATGGAAAAGGGGAACATGATGAAGCAGGGGCATGTGTGAAGAGAGCTCTAGTTAAGGAGCAACTGAAGATTTCAACAACATAGCTTCTTGATTCTCATAGCATTGTTGATTGGTGTAGTTTAGCATTATGACAGGGGGGGACTCTTGATTTAGTGGTATGCAGGTTCTTTTGGTTGGTTGAGGAAGGGTCCATAGGTGATAGATCAGATTGTGCTACAGTGAGAGACTCATCAAAAATGCATTCATTTCGAAGCTCTAATTCTAGTACATGGACCATTTGGACACGACAACTAGCTTTTTTTTGTCGTACTTGTTTTCAGTGTGATTGGGATCACTATGAGTCAAGTGAGTGGGTGGACACATGGGCTCCACATTATCTTACTCCATTGTCTATCATACCCTCTATCAAAAATGATGACATGGAAAGTTCACTTGAGCATAACCATCTATCAGATCTACTTCAGCTAGGACATGTCTTTGCATTGGTTGCACCACAGGGGAATGATGAGAAATCTGATTATTGGTTAGCACGTTGTGTAATAGGCAAACAAAAACTTGCATAACTGATCATAGATGATGATGGATTCACGTATCCTACTGGTTCAGTGGTTGTTGCTGGAACATGACTGCGGACATACATGCTTAGAAGGAATGAAATTCCTGCATTTGAAGACTATCACAAGCACAAAGTAATTCTCATATATTCACATCTTATTATAGCAAAAAATGTAAAGTTATTGAAGCATCAAGGAAGACCAAAAGTAAAAGAACTTTTTACTATTGCTAATGCTGATCATGAAGCCCTGTTGGAGACCCTAATACAGAGAGAGGACCCTATTGGAATACTCGACTAGGTATATATACTTCTTATGTTATTTTTTTCATAATGATTTAATGAATTGATGATTATCTTGTTTAATACAATAAATAACTATTTTTTTTATGATATTGGAATGTAGGTACATCATGAAGAGTTGGAGGGGGGTGGTATTGGGGAGAATTTTTAAAATTTATGATGTAAAATGTGTAGTTTTTTGTATATGGTTTTTGTATTTTGGTAGGTTCTTTGTAAGGAATTATAAGAGGAAGATATCGAACAAGTTCTTCCAAATCATATTTGCATGTGATACAAGGCTATAACGATAATTTTAAGAGCATTTATAACTATATGAAAGATAATTGCATGTGGATATCTTATTACAAATTTGGTTTTTTCCTTATTTGACATAAAGCTGACATTATGAGTATTAAAACTATTTTTATCAAACTAATCAAATAAGAAAAATCTAGAAAGTACGGATGAACAATTAGAATACTTGATTTCTTCCATTTTGCAAGCAATCATAGCATTTGAAAGCATAAAGAGTCATAATATTGTATAATGTTTTGAAAGACTTTCATATTGAAAAGTTGTATGAAGCACATTTGGGATAAGCCATGAAATCCATGAAAGAAGATAGCATGTAGGATAAGCAATTAAAGCCAATAAGAAAGATAACATATGCATAATGACATGATATGAAGTTGGATTTGAAGGCTATGAGTGGATGAGAAAGTAAAATAGGGCATGCATGGTTAGCTTGATTTTCTTTTAGTTGTAGCCCTTGAGGGTACGCATGGTCTATATGGAAAGAATTAGGTTCTTTGTTTGGTGGAGGCATTTTCGAAAGCTTTGACACTTTAGGAGGTTCATTTGTGTTATAAGAAGTGAAGGTGTCAAGGAAATCATCACTTGACATAGGTTCATCAGCATGATCTTGTGACACATGAGTCATTAGAGGTATCAACAATCCCATCATAAATGAGATCTTGGATTTTATGTTTCAACACTATGGAATCTTTAGTTTTATGAATTTTTCTTCCATGGAGATTAATTTAAGAATGCCTCGTGTGTATGTAAAGGTCTTAAGGGAGATTAATTTAAGAATGCAATATTCTCCTCTAACCTTTTCTCAAGTTTAGAATTGATTTCTATCATGTGCTTAGGGAGATGAAGGTAAGAAAGATTATTTGTCTCTTCTAGCTCTTTGTATTGAACATAAAGAAAGAGAGATGACAAGTGAACAAATTTAAGTGTAGTCAATAGATCATGGAAACCATTTAGTGAAAGAAATTCTCAGTATGCATATCATAGACCATGAAGTTAGAAAATACGAATAGCTCTAAGACCAAAGAGCCATTTTAAGCATGTTCAAGCACTAGAGACATAGTAAATCAAAGTCAATTTATGAAACTCCCCTTAGCAAAAAATGCAAACAAATATTTGCATTTGACATTTTGACTTGGTTGAAACAGTTTTACAATAATTGATAATATTGAAAGCTTGATGTTCAAAAGAATTTTTTTTTCCAAGAAAGATAGTGACACATGGAGTAGTCTTCAAATGATCAAGCAAGGCACAAAGCAACCTTTCATGATACAAGTCAAAGGGGTCAACCTTTCTTGACAACTTTTCAAAATCTAACTCCTAACGGCTACAAGTCAGTGCCATTAGCTTTGAATGGGTGGGTGAACCTTAGTGACACCCTTGTTCCAACCATGTAGACCCTCTATCGTCCGTGGCCACCCCATACTGAGGAGTCTCCAAGGTGCTCTAAGTGCATTTTGAGGTCGATCTTTCAAGGGTCATAACTCAGAGCTCGTGAGGGCTATCAATGAACTATCGAATGCTACAAGACAGTGGTACTGAGGCCTAAAATAACCTATCTCATTTTTGAGAGATCACATTCTGTTTCAATTCAGCACAACGATCTCGCTTGATGCCAAAACTCGTAGTGTGCCTCAGTTCATAGGTGCACCACAGCGTAACTTTGAAATCGCTGATCTTGGCATCGAATCATCAGTGCCATTAGCTTCGAATGAGTGGGTGAACCCTAGTCACACCCTTGTTCTAGCCATGAAGACCATCCATCATTTGCGGCCACCCCGTACCAAGGAGTCTCCAAGGTGCTCTAAGTGCATTTTGAGGTCGATCTTTCAAGGGTCATAACTCAGAGCTCATGAGGGCTATCAATGAACTGTCAAATTCTACAGGATGGTGATACTGAGGCCTAAAATAACCTATCTCATTTTCAAGAGATCACATTCCATTTGGATTCAGCACAACGATCTCGCTCGATGCCAAAACTCGTAGTGGGAAAAGAAGAGAAGTCCAGGGTGAAGGGCTTAAGTTCGGTTCAAAAAATGTATTGAGAACCTTGGAGTATGGGCTCCATTGTATGCCATAACATTTCATATCTTGCTGGGAGTGATAAGGAAAGTATGGTGTAGAAAGGAAATTTGAGGAGTTACAGCTAATGGTAGTGGATTTGGAGGAGGAAATGTGGAGGCCCCGAGAGGGCATTAAATGGTTCATTTATGATAGCCCTGAGAGGGCATGAAATTTGCTGAATTATGATAGTCCCGAGAGGGCATGAAAATTGTTTATTGCAAATATGGTTTGGTATGGCAAGTCTCTAGTTTAGAACACACCTTCACCCTATGTTTATGGTTCCATCTGTGAAGCCATTGTGAAATAGTCTTGGGGGGGAATTTTTCAAGTTTGAAATGTAATGTTTATGCATTGAAAGATTGTATGTGTATCCTAGTTTGAGCCTTATTCCCTAGCACGGGGGTGGTCTCTTTGAGGCCTATGGTTGGGTGGAAAGCACCCATGGTCCTTGTTATTTTGTTGTGTTGCATATGCAGATTTGTGTCCAAGGGAGAAATGGAAATGGCTTGGAATGATCATTGGATGAGAAAACTTGACATTGTGCCCTCATTTGTGAAGGAGGATTCACCAGCTTGTTCATGTTCTCAACGATCATGTTGGACAATGTTCATGCTACTCATTGTCCATATCTTTCAATGTCCATGTTCCTTATGATTTTGAAAAGTCCCTTATGTTGCCCCATTGTGATGGAAGGAGATTGTATCATTGTTACCTAATGTACGTGTAGAAGAAATAATTGATAAGGTTGTATATGCATGTTTCATTTGGAGTTTATATTGTTATGAAAGAATTGGTACGAGTCACAGATTTGCTTTGACATCATTGTTATCATTTGAAAATGTGAAAGAAAGTTTTCTACTTGTGGTATTGTAAATGACTAGTTGATAATAACAATCCATAGATGTTATGTGATACCATTGATTGTATAAATTTAAAACTTAGTAGATTGCTTACAATCTCATTGTGCACTCAATAATTTGGAAGGAAAATTTTATGTTCATATCACATGCATGGATAACATTGATTTTAATTACCAAGCTTAATGCAATTCTAAGCAAGGAAATCATCAAATTAATTTTATGATATAACAAAATGAAGTTTGTTGTAAGAGAAGGCATAATAAAATCTATGAGATACATTGTTGTAGGCATGCATTTTCCTCTCTAGAAAATGTATGGTAAAGGCAAATAAATCCCTTCCTTAATACAGAGCAATAAAATATTAAAGAACATTCCCAGATTCTAGACTGCTATCCAATAAAAATAAAAATAAAAATAGCATATAGAGACTAATGAGTGTCCTAGACTAATATATTTTCTAAGTGACAGAATGGTACACATTACATTCTTGTGACCTCTAAGTCACATCCAACACTCAAATAATAAATTAGTAATTAAATAAATAAAGGCATATTAGTGTGCACGTTAGAGAATATGAAAAATTTAAATATTTAACTCAAAAATAAAATAAAAGCCAAGATTGATTGGATGTACATATAATAGGGTTAATATGAAGTAAGTTGTCGGGATGATGGGATTGGAGAATCAAGGATAAGGATGGATGGTGGATTAAAATAATAACTCAAATCTAGTTTTATCTAGTCAATAAAGCACATTGATACATTGATACATATATGTCAGAACGACAAGGTATGTTATATACAAACCTTATTTATACGCTTGCACCTAATCCTTGCATAAACAATTCATCTAACAAATTTAAATTGACACACTCAATACGATGCTCTAGTAGGATGTGTTTAAATATAGATCATGAATTATTATTGAGTTAAGTACTTTGAATTGGCCCTTAGACTTACTAAGAGTTCCTCATTTTATGTGCTTACTAATTCGTACTATGAAACTACTTTGAATCTTAACATGCTTTGATAATAATAATATTGATAGTGAGAAAGTGAGCTTATGGTGAATAGTTAGATGTAATAATGTAAAAAGTAAATGTAATAGTATAGTAATTATAGTAATTAAAATAGTAAATGTAAAAGCATGGCAATGTAGCTAGATTAGTTAGTAGTTGATGAGCTAGATAGTTAGTAATTGTCTTTTGTTAGAGTGAGTTTAATTTATGTATTGAAATAGTAATTTTTGTGTTTAGAAAATTGTAGTGAGTGCTAGTTTGGTGAGGAATCAATGTTGATAGAATGCATAAGGATGACTAAATAGAGTAAAGAGGGAGAAAATGACTTAGTATTGGTCCAATCTTCAAGAGGACCTGTAACCAGTAAGATATGGATGCAAGCACATGATACACATTTGGAACATAAAACAAATTGTTTATTCCATAAATTGTGTAACTAATGTGTTGAATGATGGATACTATCAATGAAAGTGGCCCCTTCTCCATCATGTAGACTTCGAAGCTACCTTTAGGGCATATCTTTTCTAATTTCCAATGGTTAGATCCGATATAGTGTGGTAGATAAGTGCACATTTTCTTATGTGACTAAGGGTGCTCATGTGATGAGTACTAAATCTAAATTCTCTAGATATGTGTGTTTAATCAATTAAGATATACTACACTTCCACACCATATAGTAATTGTCACATTAATATATATTGTAATGATTAATGAATGTGTGTACATTGGTAATGAGGATAATAAGTAATTCTGATCCCCTTCCCTTACATGCTAGAATCACGACCTAGTCCATATGATACAACCGACAGACCCTAATAGAATATTAGTATCAGAGGCTTGTTAGGATATGAATTACCTCACTAATTTATGAGTGTTGTATCTTGAACTTGCTCGTTTGACTCGTTACACTAACTTGAACTAGACTGTCATCCAATCTATTTGAAAACCACCTATGACTAAAATGCTAACACCTTCACACTATCCACATGAGTCTTGAACTCCTATTCAATGATAACCTTGTTTTACAATATGTAATTTCTTATGCGACTTCATAAGCTACAAAAAAAAAAAAAAATTGTTTTGTTTTTACTAGTAAAATTTAGGGCATGACACATGATCCACGATAAATTGAACAATACTAGATACTAAATTAATATGTATATCATTGTGCACATAAATGACAAAAATATATATCAAAATACATGTATCCATAGAAAAAATTTTACACAAATATATATCAAAGATCATGTATCCATAGACAAAGTATCAAAATACATAGATCCATATACAAAATGTGGCTGATCCTGCTATCAGAATGTGTATAATATCAATGTTTCTATATATAATGTGGCATATGCCATCTCAAAATGTCTCATGATGCATCCTACAAAAACTATACTATCCTAGGGTGTTGGTGGATGATCAAAATGTAGCCTCTTCGCTGCACTAGGTGGATCAGATGCCTCCTACATAAACAAAAAAGGAAAACCCAAAGTTAGACTACTAAGTTTATATGATTCTATGTATCTAACATTGAATTACTCAAATGCATAATGATCTTTTCCATAATGGAGATTAATACTATCAAAATTTCATAATAAATACCTCTCTCGTCGACCTCCTGTGCCAGTTAGGAGTCATCTCGTATGCCCTCGACAATACTGGTACCTCTCTAATTGTGGGCTGTATATGTTCAAATACCTTTTTCAGATGAATCTACAATTTAAACTATAACATTATAATTCATAGCATACTAAATTTATAACATATTTAATCATGAATTCAAACTACAATTTACTATTGTAGGCTCCTCCTTAGGAGTGAGTGGCCGCATCATCAAATCTACATAACTATCCCATCGAACCTCATGTGCACTAGGAGTCTCCTATGAGATACAAAATAGTAGTTGTTAATATCATGAAAATTAGTTTTGAATTTATTTATCAATATAAGTGATGCAGGAGAATCCCATGCTCATCAGGGGAACATTGAAGATCCAAGGCATTACAGAGGTCATGGAACATCTCTTGAAGTCAATTGGGCAATCCTTGCACCAATTATGGCTCATGGAAGCATACAAAGCTATAATGTTGGACTCATATGTGGAAAAAAGTTGAAATTGGGCATGAGATAGGATTTTAGGATTTCATATGGTAGATGAGTCATTTGATAGGTTCATGTAGGTTGTCATGATCATATCTTGTCATTAGACAAGTCAAAACATTCTAGAATTGAGTTTTGGGGTTTGAACAAGTAGGCACTAGTTTTTAAGCCATTTTAAGGATGGTTTTGAAGTTTGGGTGTTTAGGAGTGTGACCAAGACCTATAATCTTGAAAATCCTTAGTGTGCTGGTCCCTTTGTTGAAGCCTTAGCGTGTCTAATTCCTCCTTGTGTGTCCTAGAGTTGAAAGGTACATAAGTGGTGTCCAGAGATTTCTTGGTGAAGAAAGAAAGAGAATCAGTGAGTTGGCCCTTGGGAAGGAAGAAGACTTGTTGTGAAAATGCCTCCTAAAAATCAAATGGCTAGAGAACTTGAAGAATTGAGAGAAGAGTTGGAAAAATAGAAAAGAGAGAGGAGAGAACTTGAAGCATCTAGAGTGAGGGAAGAAAGATAGATGAGAAGAGAGAGGCTGAAGCTTATTGCAAGGATAGAATCCTTAGAAAAGGAAAGGCAAGAACCTAGAGGAGAAGAGGTTAGAGGAAGAAATCATGGAGAGAACCATGAAGAAGAAGATGTTGGTAATGTAAGGCAAGAGCATGAGACAACAGATGATCCTAAAGAAAGGAGATTTATGAGAATCATTAAGGCAGTACAAGGTAATGGTGGGAAGAACCATATTGATTTTCCAATATACTAGGGTAAAATGGATAGTGAAGAAGTGCTAGGGTGGATAGAGGCCCTTGAGAACTACTTTGATCTTGAAGACATAGAGGCAGATAAGAAGGTAAAAGTAGTAACAACAAGACTGAGAGGAACATCACTCACTTGGTGGACTAGTGTTCAGAATTAGAGTGAGGAAAGGTGGTGCAGGGCACCTAACCTATGTGGTAGGGGGGAACAAGTATCTATGTTGCTGGACACCTTGCCACTCCATGAAAGCGAGGATTCAAGTAGATTAGGAAGTTGGAATAAAGGTTTGGTCCATATTTTACAAGTTGGTCTATGTTTTATAATAAAGGTACATGTAATGCCCACAAGAATTTTGGTGTGGTTATAAACCAAGTGACTCCATGGGACCAAAAGGCCTTAGAATAGGGGAGTCTAAACAGTATTAGCAAAAATGGTTGTTTGTTTGTTTTATGGTTGGGAACTCCTATATGGTTATTCCAATTGTCATGTAGACCTTTATATATGTCATATGTGATCTTAGTTGAAAGGGGGAGATCAGAGTGTATGGTGATTTGGAGAAAAAATAATAAAAACTTCAATTTTCTAGAAATTTACTGGTAATTGCTCGACTGTTACGCTGGTATAGATCTGTACAGAACTTTTATGATTTCTAAGTGTATGAAATAGTTGCAAGGGTGAGTTAGGAAAATTTTGGTTTTGGTTTGACTCAAAAAGGAGTTGAGGTTTAAAAGTTATCTGCATTTTAGTAGAAGGTGGTTTGAAAAGCCTTGTTTCTTAGACCCTTCCACAAATGCATCCCTAACTTGCATTCCCACTAGTGGCACCCTCTAAAACTGAGGGATATGAAAGTTAGGAGACTAGGCAACACAATTCCAAAGGTTGGAGGCCTGGAGAGAAGGGCAACTATTTTTCCAAGTCGGCCCTAGGTCAAGCAAGCCCATGTGCTTGACTAGTTTTTGCAAGGTAATTGGTGAAAATCATGGTTGCAAGCACTTCTGATTAGTTTGAGTGCTGGAGTTGGATGCATTGAGTATGTTGGAGATTTCCTTAAGTGTTTTGGGTCTTGGGAACCCACCTTACCCATTCTTCCTTGAAGCCCTAGCCTAACTTGATCAACTAGGCCTAGGTACCAAGAACTAGTTTGGAGGGTGCTGGAGCAAGATCAACCCAAAAGCTTTTGGATTCTTAGTAGGTGCCAAGAAGGGTGTTTAGAACTATGGAGAAGTCCCTATGCTATTAAGGGATACTGGGAGAAAAGTGCAAAGAAGCTAATTGGAAGGCTACAAGGTTTGTAGGCCTAGAAGTGCAAAGGTGTGTTGGGAGTTTGGTGGAACCAAACAAATTGATGAATTTGGGTTGGAATAGTATGTCCATGATTGTCTCCATTTCTGGTGACAGTTGGTGAGGCTTTTGAAGTGGGATTTCCTTGTTTGGCTTGGAGGTTGAGTATACCCGGAGTGCGTAAAAGAACATGTGAGAAGTCCTAGAATCCTAAGTTGGATTGTGAAAGCCATTTATTGGCTTGTGGAAGGTAGTTGCTGCAGACTTTGCATCAAAAGGGGATTGAATAAGATTTCAAATTAGGAGAGAATGAAGACCATGGTGAGAAATCAATTCTTGCCATCTAATTTAGCAATCCAAATTTAAAGATAAGAAGGAACAATTTGAAACAGAAGGATATGGATGTCATGTCCTATACTGAGAAATTCCATACCCTGAGTATTAGAGGAGGACTGGAAGATGAAGATAAGAAGGTGGATAGATACATTAATGGCCTCAAGTACAATATTCAAGATGAAATAGGATTGAATGTACCAAGGACACTTGGAGAATGTTTTCAGTTGGAAATCCAGGCAGAGGAGAAGTTGAAAAGAAAGAATGAGAGGCAAGAAAATCTGAGAGGAGGTGGAACAATGAGAGGAAGAGGTGTAAGAAGTTAGTTTGACACTTCAAAAAATCAAGAAAAAGATAAAGGAAAAGAGATTACATCTGAGACAAGAGGAAGTTTCAGGGGAGGAAGATTTGGAAGTGGAAGAGGTAATAGTGTTTTCACAGGTAAATGCTTCACATGTGGAGGAGTAGGCAATCAATCCTACAAGTGCCCTAAGAAAGGTGTGGATTTCAGGAAGGAGGAGAGGAGAGTTACCTTGACCCAAGGAGAAGAGGAAGAAAAGAAGTACGATAATGCAAACCCTAAACTTGAAGGAGAATCTTTAATGGTGAGAAGAGGACCACAAATGCAGCAGCAAAAGGATACCAGACCATCCGTTTTTAGGACAAATTGCATGAGCCATGGTAGGATTTGTAAGATGATAATAGAATCTAGTTCCTTTGATGATTTAGTGTCTTATGAAATGGTAAATAAACTAGGATTGAAGAAGTATCCTATTGATAGACCATATAGGGCATTTTGGGTCAGTGATGCACAAAATATTGTTGTAAGGGAGCAAGCAATAGTGGATTTCTCTATAGGAGAATATCAAAGATCAAGCTATATGTGATCACATTCTAATGAAATGCTTCCATGTAATCCTTGGAAGGCCTTGGCAAGCCTCAAGGAACACTATTCATTTTGGCTCATCAAATGTTTATATAGTACACAAAGATGCTGTGAAGTTTAAGCTAAATCCTTTGACTGGTCATGATGAGGAAAGAGTTATTTGTTTTGGCAAGAAAGAGTTTGTGGACTTGCAGGAGTAGAGGGAGAGTAAACATGATATGATAGATCTTCCACTGAAGCCATCTCTTTTGGTTATGAAGGATGAGATTGTTCAAGAAAAAACTCAGAATTCTGCTTACAAGCAGACAGTGACAACAAAAGGAGTGATAATAGGAATAGTATGGTGTCCTTTGGTGACGAGAGTGAACAAAGAAGTGAACATATCCATGGAGGATAAGAGACAGGGTCAGCATGACCTCAGACAACAAGTTATTCAGCCTTTGTCAAGGATAAAACATGACTGTTCACAATCAGCAGGCAGTAAGGTTACCATGACTGGTAATAAGGATCCAATGTTTTTTTTTTCTAATGATTTGTATGTAGGTGTGCAGGGTAATATATTGTAGGTGCAAAGTTGCAAACATCCCTCTAGAAGGATGGGAGGAAAGAAGATAGTACCCCTTAACTCTTGGGACAAGAGTTGCTTTGAAGGTGGGGTGTTTGGTGTAGGGGCACCTATTAAATCATCTAAGAGAGCCTTGGTACCAGATGAAGATAGAGGATCAAAGACATCATTGATTGTTAATTGGGATATATTAAAACCATGTAATAAACAATGTACTTTGAAAGACAAAAGTCATAAAAGTCCTAGTAAGGACCTAAGGGCAACATGATGTAAAATGGCCAAAAGAGCCATATGGGGTAGTCTTAGGATAGTTTCATACTTAGTTGCATTTAATAAATCCATATGACCAATTTTGAGTCAATGTAATAGTTTAGAAAGTTAGGGAATGCATAAAAACTATAGTTTGAAATTTGAATTTCAAATTCAAATGGTCATATTAGTTTTGGAGGGAAAGTAGTAATTTGGTATTTGTTTGATTAAATAAACCTTTGTAACCAACTTGGTTGGTTGGACAGGTGCATATAAGCCTATTTAAGTTGTAATGAACATATGCAAGACATGAATCATTATTGGTATCGAAAAAATCATAGAAATTGTATAGAAAAACAATCATACTTTCCTCTGCATCAATAAAAAAAATAAAAAATAAATGATACTTATACATACAATGGGGCTCTCTGTGCGAATGAAAATCCCTAATGATCTAGGACGCCAAATCTGTATAGGCTCATCGCCAATAGCCACACCCTATATACAATAAATAATGCAATTAAATGAGATTACCACAAACATTTTACAAGAATGCATCAATATTTAATCAATTAGAAAACATCTAATTACCTTTCCTTTGTCAATGCATGCTGGCTCATCCCTCGCACTTTGTCCCCTCGGGGCAGGTGGTATCTGCAAGATAAAAGAAAGATTAGAAACCATATATGCTACAATATCAAATAGAAAAAAAAAATGTGAACACAACATAATGTACCATGGACATCTCAAGGCCAAATGAAATGGACGAGAGTGTAGCATCATCTATCTGTCTGAGCTCCTCCTCGGTCATCAACTAAACATGACTGAAGATCACATACATGTAAAAGTTAGTATGGCTTAAAAATTAAAATTACTCTATTATAAAAATTAACTTTAAATCACATATGTCATAACAAAATTTTTTATACACATACCGACACTAAAGGAGTCCATGCCTCTGCATTCCCCTCCTCTCTCGCATCAGGGTCTATAGCCTCTACAGTGCATCTAGTGTATCCTCATCTAATACAAAATGATACTCTGGAAGATCACCTATGGGACCCAGGCAAATATTCTTACATGTAATGCAAGTGTGAGGCACACAAACGTGTGATGAGCTAGCCGATGATGAACTGGCACCAACATCATCAACACGAGGAGACAAGATTGACCTAGCCTGAGATATCATTAGGCTACTCAGCCTATGAATGGCTCTGATGGTCTGAGAGCTAGCCTCTGCCATAATATCTGGATGCTGCACTCGAGGAGGGGGGGAGATATCCAGGGGGGGGGGGGGGGGAAAGTGCCAAGTTTCTTCCACTGGGAAGAGGGTCTGTCTTGAGGAGCTCCTAGTCCTAAGCCCATGTTGGGCTTCATGCTCCAATAGTTCACTTTAAGTTTCAACACAAATTCTGCATATAATTTTCTAAGGAAATAAAATGGTATGTCTAAATTTCCATGTGGAGGGATATCAAAGACCATCCACCAATAGTCCCAAAAATTTGCACGTATGGCATCATTTGTGCACCATTTAATCGATAGTTTGGTTTTTTTTGGGTCAATTGGTATACCCATTTTTGGGTTAGCAAAAAGGCTAGCCAAATCGTCTTTGGTTATGTTGAGGGCCATGACCTCATCATAATCCAAACCATCATCAAACATCTGGTGCATTTCATCACGCCAACGAAGAGCAGCATTTTGTTGGTTTCTAAGGGTTTCAATGTTATCCACTATGGTGTTTAACGTGGATAACATAGGAGCCAATGCAGGTACATTATTGTATGTTCTATGCAAACCTCTCAACTTAGTAGATTTTCATTTATCAAATCCTCGATTCGAGGAGGGTTTTGAGGAGGTAGAGGATCATTTGGTGGAGGGTTTTGTGGGGATACTGGATCGTTTGGTGGTGGGTTACGAGGAATATTATTCCCTGCCTTAGTGTCATCATTTTGATCAGCCATTCCTATTGAATTGCAAAATGTAATATATATTAAAAAAAATCTAAGTTTTAACCATTTTTGTCAAAAAACCCTAGATTCAACTAAAACAAACAAAATCATGTTAAAATCTATTAAATTTAGGTTTAGAATGAGTCGGGGGGGGGGGGGGGGGAGAACATACCTAATATCTGATATCCGATCCGCTATGGCAATACTGGCCCCAAATTCACGTAAAATGAGGGCCCTTGGGTCTGTGATTTTATTTAATCCAATGTACAGGTATCGGATATTCGATACTATATCAGATATCCGATATTATATCAGATATCCGATATAACATCGGATATCCGATATGGCACAATAACATAAAATGAGTACAATATGTATAATATAACATATAATATATAATATAAATTACATTTTATATATTTTTATATTATATTTTATATTTATTATATTAATTTACTATATATTATAATATAAAATATTATATAATATAATAATAATATTATTATATTATATTATTATTATTTATAATATAATAATAATATTATTATATTATATTATTATTATTTATAATATATTATACTTTTTTATTATATATTATATTATAAGATATTACTTTTTATTATTATATTATATCTTATATATATTATATTACATTACTATATATTATAATATATGAAATATTATATTATATTATTATAATATAATATGTTATTATAATATAATACATTATAATATTATTATTATAGTATAATATTATACAATTATAATATTATAATAATAATATTATTATATTATAGTATAATAATAATTATAATAATAATATTATTATATTATAGTATAATAATAATTATAATAATAATAATATTATATTTTAGTATAATAATAATAATAATATTATTATTATATTATAGTATAATAATTATAATAATAATAATATTATTATAATATAATAGTATGATATATTATTTAATAATATTATTATTATTTAATATGATATATTATTTAATATACTAATAATAATAATATTATATTAAATATAATAATATCATTAAGTAAATATTAATATTAAATAATAATAATATTAAATAATATATCATACTATTATATGATTATAATTATTAGTCAGATATTTGATTTAAAATCAGATATCAGATATTATCGGATATCTGATGTCAAATCGGATATTCGATATCATCCGATAAGGCTCGGCTTAACCTTCCAGGTTTGGTTCTTGGATAGGTAAAAAAAAGTCAGAGCGAATTTTGAAGTGCTTTTAGGCGTCTTCAAACTCTTTTTTTTTCACATCGCCACTTTTTGGCACACCATGATCCTGTACATACCCTCATCCAAAACTAACTGAATGAAATGGTACCACAATTATATGTGTTTTGTTTATGAATGTAGAACTGAATTCTTTGTAAGATGAATGACACTCTAACTATCTATAAACAAATAATTATCCTTTTGTAACCTAGAAACTCAGCTCATGGCTACCCCACCAATAGTAAATACATAACCTATAGTACTTTTCCTGGTATCAATAACCCTTGCCAAATCTGAGTCAACATAGCCTTGTAAATCAGTAGTAGAACCCCCAAAATGTAGAAACTTTTTGGATGTTCCTCTCACATATATGAGAATCCATTTGACTGCATTCCAATACTCAATTCTTGAATGACTCATATACTTGCTAGCAACTCCCACTGCATGTGCAATATATGGCCTCACACATACCATAGCATACATTAACTTCCTACAACTGAAGCATAAGGTACCTTGGACATCTTATCCTCCTCATCTTGTGTCTTGGGACACATCTCTTTAGTCAACTTCAAATAACCAGGTAAAGGTGTGTTGACAACATTAGCATTCTCCATAGAGAAAAATTGCAACACCTTCGCAATATAATCAGCCTAAGATAATGTCAATTTCCTATTCTTCCTATCTCTACAAATCTTCATACCAAGGATTTTTTTTCTACCCCCAAATCCTTCATAGGAAATGCATGTGCTAACTGGTGTTTTGGCCCCTTAATGTGATCCATTTTAGACCCAGCTACAAGCATATCATCAACATATAAACATAAAATAATGTAGCTATCATCATCCAACCTCTTAAAATAAACACAATGATCTGAATGACACCTAATATATCCATGCTCATACATTAAACTATCAAATTTTAGATACCATTGTCGAGGTGCTTCCTTCAAGCCATATAAACTTTTATTCAATTTGCACACTAAGTTCTCCTTACTCTTGACCTCAAATCCCTATGGTTGTTCCATATAGATCTCTTCATCCAAGTCACCATGAAGGAAGGTTGTTTTAACATCAAGCTACTCCAAATGCAAATCTTTAGTAGCCACAATACTTAAAATAGTGCATATAGAAGTCATTTTAACAACAGAAGAAAATATCTCATCAAAATCAATGCTCTTTTTTATCCAAATCCTTTTACAACTAACCTGGCTTTAAATATTTTCTTACCTCCATCCTCTTCTTTTAACCTATAAACCCATTTATTTTGTAAAGCCTTTTTACTTATAGGAAACTTTCATAAATCCCATGGCTTATTTTTCAGCAAAGAGTCCATTTCTTCTTTCATTGCAAACTCCCACTGAATCTTTGTATCCACCTGCACAACTTCATCAAACATTTAAGTTCACTAGCATTAGTAAGTAAAATAGAATACAAGGAAGGAGAAAATATTTCTTGAGGTCTACTTAGCCTTGTTGACCATATAACATTCATTGGTGTGTGTGGTATTCGTTGTACAGTTGTTGCTGATCTTAAGGAATTGCTGCAACATTAGCTTTTGGAGTGTCATCCAACACCACATAATCATATTCTTTCTTCTTATGTTGTTGCAACAGATCTTTGTACAACACTTTCTCATTGAATATGACATCCTTGCTTCTTATGATTTTATGATTTGCAAAATCCCAAAGACTATAACTCATTAACACTATATCCAAAAAATACACATTTCTTTGACTTAGCTATTTTCAAAATCTATATGAGCAAATGCTTCACAACCGACGGTTTTGAGAAAATAATAACTCACCTTCTTACTAGTACATGCTTCCTCTAGAATACCAGAACCCAAAGGAGTAGTGAGACCTCCATTAATCAAATATATAGCAATATTGACATCCTCCACCCACATGTTTAAGGGAAACCGTACATGCAACCTCATGCTTCTTGCATGCTCCATTGTAGTCATGTTCATGAGTTCAGTCACTCCATTTTCCTGTGGAGTCCTTCGAATAATTTTCTGTCTATGAATACCATTAGTGGAGCAATAATATTCAAATTCATGATTGCAATACTCACCACCATTATCAAATCTGAGACATTTTAGTTTCTTTCTAATCTCATTTTTAACCAAGTATTTCCATTTTTTAAAATTTTGAAATACATTAGATTTCTGTCTAAGGAAATAAATCCATACTTTTCTATTTGCATCATCAATAAATGTAACATAATAATGAGAGTCACATAGGGAAGATACCTGAGCTAGTTCCCATACATCTTTATGCACAAGCTCTAATTTCTTACTTTTATTTTCCTTCCTAGTCTTCACAAAACTCACTCTCTTTTGTTTTCTATACACACAACTTTCACAAAAATCCATATTGACACATTCCAAACCTAGTAAAACTTTCTTTGAAGGAATGACTTTCATACCTTTCTCACTCATGTGCCTAAGTCTGTTGTGCCACAATGTTGTATTAGAATCTACAATAGCTATTTGTTCTCCATGCTCAACTATAACAATTCTTCCTAAACATTCAATTTTTCTCTGAAACAATAAAAGTAGAAGCAACAATATGACCTATACAAAGATATAAGGTTCCTACTTTCACACCTTTTGCTACTACAAGGGAACCTTTTGAAACCTTCCAATTTTTATCATTAAAAGTAACTACACAACCCTCATCACTGAGTTGCCCTACTAAAATTAAATTCCTACTTTATCTTGGAACATGCCTTACCTCACATAGCAACCAATGATTCCCATTCTACAACTTAATCTTAACTTTTCCTTTTCCAACAATCTGACAGGGTTCATTATCCCCCAAATAAACAAGCCCAAAATCTCCTTGGACATAATCAATAAAATAACCTCTATGAGGTGTAGCATGAAATGAAGCACGAGAATCTAAAACCCATGAATCGTCAACACTTTCTAAAGACAGAAGAAAAGCATCCTCTTCAGATTTGTTACTTGCCACATTTTCCTCCTTGTTCCCTTCTGGTTTATCTCCTTCATTGTTCTTTCAAGTCTAACAATCTTTCTTCTTATGCCATGTTTTACCATAGTACCAGAAATCTCTCGGTCCTATGAATTGAGACCTCTTCCCCTTTGACTTTCCTCTTGATTTCCCACAATTTCTAGAATTATTTTCTCTCTTAGTCATTCTGCCTCTACTTTGTACGTTCAAAGCACTTCCTGATGTAGATCCACCTAAGGTTTTCCTATGAGTTTCCTCACTCAAAATGACACTAATCACATCATCATATTTTAGGGTGTTAGATCCAAAAATAGAATTACTCACATCCATTACCAGGCCATTCTAGCTTTCAGACAAAGAACACAAAATCAAGACAACCCTAATTTCTTCATCAAAATTAATACCCACACAAGATAACTGACTAGTAATAGTATTAAACTCATTTAAATGATGTACAAAAGAGAAACCTTCTGCCATTTTTATATTAAATAAACTCTTCATGAGAAATACCTTATTTGAACTAGGGGGTTTTCATACAATTTCGCTAGGGTTCTCATCAACTCTTTTGTCATCTTCTCTTTTGTAAAATTAAATGCCACTAATGGTGCTAAGAGTAATCAAATACTTCCACATATTCCCCCTCTTAAACCATATATCATACCCCCCTCACATTTTTATCCTATTCATGGTAAGGAGTGTTAGTTTTTTTTTATAGAGGATCTACTACAAATGTATTAGCACTGCCATTTTTCTTGGTATGTGTTTTCCACTTTGCAACAATCTCTTATTTATATTGATAATAAATCAAGAGGAGGCATGTCCTTTCATGGGATATGTCTATTCATTAAAATGGTAACAACATAATTAATTAAACTACACACACACACACACACACACACACACACACACACACACACACACACACACACACACACACACACACAGAGTAATGCCCCACCTAGAGATCCTTGGAAATAAGGATGAAATAAAAGCCAAGAATTTTTTTTTTAACAAGTATGAATGCACATGACAAGATGATATAGGGATCACAAAGATCGCAATGGAAGACTTCACCACAATCTTGGCAACCAATATATCTCTGAATGCCACTACCAAACTGACACACATGAACAAAAGCCAACAACCACCACAAACAAGATGAGGGCTCAAGAAATGTCCACTCATCAAAAAAACACCAAGTTGGGGTAAAATGCAGAATCCTGAAACCTGGCTAAGCCTGAAATCTTGAAGCCCTGAAAATTGGCTAAGTCTGGATTTCTGAAGTCCTGAAATTTCCTAGAATCCTTAACTTATCTCCGAGAGGTCTAAAACCTATCTCAAAAGATTTGTCACATATATTAAAATATATCTTAAGTATAAGAAATGGAAGATGACTTACAAAAGTCAAATGGAAGAGGCACTACATCACTCCCCCCAAAGACTAGGCTTACTCCTAGAAGCTTGCAATCCAAGAATAGAAACCAAAACACACAAGAACCAAAATACAAAGCGAGCAATAGGAATGACTCAAGAAACTCTCCACATGTCAAACCAAATCACTCCCACATTCTCAAACCACCACGTTAACCCCCAAATAGGTTAACCACAAGAGAATGGGTGTCACACAGACACAAGGTCCTCCAACAAGGAACCTTCTATGCGCTAGGAAAAAGCCATATAGCCATAAAGTCAACAATACAAGGTAAGGAACAAGCCCCTCTACCTCATCTATAGGTGCCCAAAAAAACATGCACCTACCAAGTGATTGCAAAACCAGGTCAAAACACTAAGCACTTGCAACAAAAGTTGGAATCATGGGGAAAAACCATTCGAAAATTCCAAAGAATGCTATCATGTCACACATGATCATTATGGAATCCATGTAAACTCACCCTTAGAACAAAGCGGATGATAGTTTACCAACAAAATTTATGCACTCCAAAAGACTACTCACCACCAAGTGTAGGAGCACAATGCCTCTCCAAGGCACAAAAGCTCAACTACCACTGGAAACTAGGGTAACATAACCCAACTAGACAAGATATCACCTTCTCACAAGGTTCAAAGACTTTCGTACGTGGACACAATCATGTAATGTCAGCATACCAACTCATGAGATGGTAACATGTGTCCAAAGATACCATGTCCCTCTAGTACCATGCTAGGAAAACTACACCCAAACTACTGCTAAACTCAATCTCTAGCCTCAAGGCAACAGTTAGTGAGAAAACTTGACTAAGACAATCTACATGAAGATATAAGCTTAGGGAGAAGGGTACTATAGATTATTAGGATTGAGAGGTAGTCTCTCTCAACCTCTACACTAAATCAGCCCAAGACGTGTTAGGGAACTCACAATTTCCCCAACCATCAACATACTCACAAGAGAACACTAACTGAGCTAGTGGCATAACCACACTAGCCTAATCTCACAAGAGAGAAAAGGATACAAAGATGCGCCAAAGACAATATCCAAAAAGGAGAATCTAGACTCATCAAAGAACTGAGTCACTCCCAAATGACAAGGAAACATTATCCTTGAGCAAGGAATGGTCACAAACCACACTATACCTCACAAGGGTGGTTCAGTGCAATAGGAAACACAAAAACCCAAGCACGAACTCCAAAAAGTACCTCCCAAATGACAAGGAAACATTATCCTTGAGCAAGGAATGCTCACAAACCACACTATACCTCACAAGGGTGGTTCAGTGCAATAGGAAACACAAAAACCCAAGCACGAACTCCAACAAGTACCTAGTAGACTATGAAGACAAGATAACTCTTCCATTATGAATAAAATAAAGAGTAAAACTTCTCCAATGGCCATAAATATGATATGACATGATTGAATTGGCCCCTACTCGAAAAGGTACACGAAACATTGATCAGCAACTCCAAAAGCCATAGCTTTCACGTCCAGACTCAGATTGAATCCATTTGAAAAGCGTCGAAAAGATATCGACGAGGACTAAAACAAGATGGAGCTAAGAGAGACCTAAGACCTACGATTTGAGTCACCACTCAAAACAAAACCACAAAGGCAAAAACAACAGTCTTGGCCACGAAGACAAGCGACAGACAAAACGTCCAAATCAACACAAGAGCACACATGCCCAAAAAAAAATAAGACATGGAATGAAAGGTAATTCACACACTAAAACCATCATTACTCCTCATTCATAATTTCATTAATTAAACATAACATAAGCACTAATGCATAATGAACTGAAAGATTTTCAAGCAAGGGTCCAAGAGTCACTTACCATAAAACAAGTACATATCTTTCAATTTCTTCCAAAAATAACATTAAGTTCAATCACCATTTAAACCACCCAATAACATTAAAAACTTTAAATCTATCAAATACACACTAGCATGTTCTCCATGAAATTATCCCTTGAACGTACTACTAGAGGTTTGAGATGAACATGATAGAGTCACAACACACAACTGGGCAGTAGTAAAACACATCTAGAATAGTCATCATGAAACATAATCAAAAAGCCCAAATGGGAGAATTATCAATTCCAACACTAAGTACCAAAAAGAGCTCACTTCAACAATAAGTCAAATGTGACAACTGTCACAAAGAGAGTGATAGATAAAATTTGATGACTACTCCAAGAGAGGAAAATACTAAAAACTAATGCTAGCCCAACAACATGAGGAAAGTACCTCCAACCAAATAAAATAGGGCATCAAACCAATCACATTACAGGTGATAACTGCGGATAGTCACACAAGAGGGATAAATCACCACACAATGCTAAGGAATGTATCATCCTAGCAATGTTAGAGAACACACTCACACACATCAAGCAGTATACCATTAGTCACCTCATGCATATGCAGAAAACAATAATTTCCATGTAATGCAACATTTAGATATCCATCAAATTAATACAGTTTTACATAAGCTAAGAAGCAATCAAGTTGGGGACTTAAGTCATTAACCCAAGGATATAATGCAAAACTACTACTTTGCAATGATTCACAATAAACACTCATTTCTCCAAGAAAAGAACCATTTCATTATTATAAAAAAAAATAAAGAATCACAATAAGATTCATTCATTACTTGTAATTAGGAGAAAAAGGGGAAATAATGCACCTACTCCACAAGGAGAAACAAAAAGAGGCACTTAAAGCCAACACATGGACACTAATCAGTGGTTCCATCCAAAAAGGGTCACACAAGCAACCAACCAAACAAGGCACATCAATTTCGCTAACCAAGCGAGGAAGACTCACTTCCTTCTCCACGCACTACTCTAGTTGCCTCTACTGGACAAGCAAGTCCATCACAAGTAGATACCAAAGCAACAAGATCACAAGTTCTCACCAAGACACTCGCACTCAAACAACACAGCAACAACTACATGGGCAACATAAACACAGAGATCCCAATGTTTGAACATGGGCTCTGATACTAGATGTAATGCCCCACCTGGAGATCCTTGGAAACAAGGATGAAATACAAGCCAAGATTTTTTTTTTAACAAGTATGAATGCACATGACAACATCATATAGGGATCACAAAAATTGCAACAGAAGACTTCACCACAATCTCGATAACCAACAGATCTCCGAATGCCACTACCAAATTGACACACGCGAACAAAAGCCAACAACCACCACAAACAAGATGAGGGCTCAAGAAATGTCCACTCATCAACAAAACACCAAGCTAGGCTAAAATGTAGAATCCTGAAACTTGGCTAAGCCTGAAATCCTGAAGCCCTGAAAATTGGCTAAGTCTGGATTTCTGAAGTCCTGAAATTTCCTAGAATCCTTAACTTATCTCTGAGAGGTCTGAAACCTATCTCAAAAGATTTTTTGCATATATTAAAATATATCTTATGTATACGTCAACTTATACTTAAACGATATATTTTAAACCCCAAGAGACTAAAACAAAAACACGAAAATAGGATTTCAAGAGAAACTGACATAATTTAAAATGCAACAACATAGGGTCGAAGAACACCCAAAAGGGTAGCCAAATCAACCCTCAAAAAGTTTGGAACATGACGAAAAGTGCCTGCTGTCCAGCCGTGCAGGTTTTTACAAAAAATCATACGACACTTCTCCTTAAGGGAGGGTGACACTTCTCCTTAAGGTGTGCGACACTCTTCCAGTTTCATATGACATTTCTCAAGAAGGTGTGTGACACTCTTCTAGTGTCGTATGGCATTTCTCAAGAAGGCGTGTGACACTTTACAGTGTCGTATGACATATGCAATATATTTTTAATGTCGCACCATGCTGAACAAATGTCGCCCAAAGAACAAAAAAATACTTCAAGAAACACAAACGACCAAAATAGAGCAAAGAACCTCCACACCACGGAGTATTAGATCCACACGAATTGAGGAATGAACACTCGAGAGAAGCAACATAAAGGAAAGAGGAACATCTATCCATCTAAACCATAATAGTAAGAAACATACTAAAATAAACATCGTAGTAACAAAAGAAACATCACAATATACAAAAATACATATCAGAAACAAAACAACCAAACTAGGTACGCGGATCCTCCCAACCATCAATAGCATCATAAGACCATCGTGGGTCCTAGCCATCCCCCATGCGTAACATCCCAAGCCACCGACCAGATCATTGATACTGTCGTAATAGGGACATCAGTACTAAAACATGCACAATATCAGCATAAGGAAATCTAACATGCTAGTGATAACACATAAGATAATCCTACAATAGATAACATCACCTATCACATGCTAAACAACAATAAGCAACAGATATACTACTAAATCAAATAACATCATCTAATTATATGCTAAACATCATGATAAGGGAATGCATCAAATAAACTAACATCATCTAAACATGATATACAAGCATCCCAATGAAAGCACAAATCACAAGAAAGCATACTCTAGAACTTGAAGTATCAAGTGAAGACATCCAACAACGATTACACTAGGACAAAAGATCATCTCTATACACCAATCCCTAGCAATGGTGAAGGTAGCTATGCCTCCCAACCACATGGCACCCACAGGTCCACACCCACCATGTTGATGGAGATAATGATCTAACCACAAATGCACAAAAATAACATCCATGGATAACACTCATGCTAGACAGTATGATGGATGAACCAAGAACCTACAACAATGCAAGAAGTATAGGTCCTAGTCAGACACTCAATAGGCTACTAAGTAGGGGCTGAGATCCTAGAGAGTCGCTTGGCATCCAAAATCCCAAGCTCAGATCTTGTGTCCTCAAAATTAAATGGGTGCTCACACATTCTGTCCTCGAACTTAATCGGGTGCTCACACATTTTACTTATCTTATGTTTTATTAACAATCACACATTTTATTTAGTTATCACTTGCTTAAAACTTCTTATCCTTCGTCAACCTCTAGTGCCATGAATGCCGAGCTGCAAGATAGAAACCCCGTCCAGATGCTACCCTACCCTACCCATGCTCATCTTACAACAAGTGCTCGTGGGCATGCATACTCCCATCCCAACCCCAATGATCAAAACTTCTAGAAAAGACATGGAAGGTTGAGACCCGCAAGTCCTTCGACAAACATACACACACGTACTCATGTGTGGTGCACCACCATCACGAAGATCATAACACAAGGATAGGAATGAGAACACAATGCAAAGAGAATACCCAATCGAAAGAAACTCAAGAGGACAAATTCTACATGAATCTCAAAGCCAATAAAACTATACATCATAAAATCACTCAACCAGCCTCAATCAGAGAGTATGGGTTCTACACGAATCCCAATGATGTAACAAGACCAAAAATCATGAACTTACTCAACTAGCCTCAATCCGAGAGTATGGATTCCACACAAATCCAAGCATTCACAAAATAAAAGAAAAGGTCCATCAGAAACCATAACAATAGGTAACAAATCACTCAACCGAACACAAAGTCAGGAGTACGGGTGCGACACACATCCCAATGCAACAAAAGTGCAATAGTGGTATAACTGATATCCAAATGGATCATCCAAGTCGATGACCCACATTGTGCTAAGAAAACTTGAGAAAATAGGATGGCACGCAAAATGAGGTAAAAATCCCAAATTTTTGAAAAATTCAAAAATTAAAACCCATTTGGCCTTTGGGTTCAAAAACCCCAAAAATCCAAAAATAAAAGGAATCAAACACTGTATGCAAAAACAGCTAGCATAACGGCCCAAAAACCCAAACCCTCATTTTGAAAAATAAGGAAATGTTCGTACCTGCCCAACCGGGTAGAACTAGCATACAAAAATGAAGGGGAGCACTAGTTCTCAGACTCCAAACAAACGACTACCAAAAATAGAAGTAGAAATAGATCCAAAACAATCAAACGGGAAAGCCCTACCTCACAGCCAAAAGGGCAAAATGAAAAACTAAACTAGAAAATAAAACGCTCGTAGAAGTGGCTGAAAATTGTGGCAATCCAAGGTTTCCTCAAGCTGGATCCAACGAGCTCAACCTCGTGACGATCCCACACCCATAGCTCCCACTACGAACAAAATAGTAAATCCTCATGAAGAGTATTTTGGGTTTTACTCTCCAACTTTCCAATTTGAAAGTGAGAAGTGAGGAATTAAATTCCTTTTTGGATACTTATTCACTTTTTGAGTGAATAATCGATTAGGGCAAATAACCAGCCAACCTAGTTTAACCCTGAATCAACCTGAATGAAAACAGGCTATTCCTATAAATAGGAATTCATCTATGGCAAAGCTGCTAGAAATTAAAATAAATCAATTAAAAAACTCGAAAACCCAAAACACATAAATCTCCTTAATAACTTTCGCGACAATGCGAACCTCTAAATGCACAGACATGTTTACTAGTCTAATCACATAATGCAAATGAGTTCAAATTTAATAATCACCGAAAGGTTTAATTTAAACATTTTAATAAAGGATACGTCGAGCATATAAGGATGACATTGGTAAAATATGAAAGGCTGAATCACTAACTCCATGTGCCACTGCTAGGGATATAAATCCTGCACACTAAACAACACGATCAAGTGCAATTGCATATAATAACACAGCCGAAGAAATAAATGCATTAAATCACCTAATTTAACCATTTAATTAATTGTATTAAAATAATCTATTTACATAACTCACGTTAGCATAAAGCATAACAATGCAGGAATGAAGTAAATAACCATAGCATTAAATCCATCACATAACATAATCAGAGGTATGTCCAAAAAATTGGATAACCAGATATCATCATAAAACACACTATCATCTCAAAATGGCATCATCATGCAATATGATTAACTGAACAACATAGTAGTCTAAAATCTATGATACTAGAATCAAGGTGTAACAACTGACCCTTAGGTCCTCTCAAATATAAAGCATCACATAAGAACAGATACCTCTCAGATCAAAATATAAGAAGGTAAATGTCCACATCACATAACCAAATAATCCCACATGAACAATCCATTTCTAATTACTTAAGCATTTAATAATGATTGATTACAAAATCAACAAAAAGACACTTAAAACACATAAGAAAACACAATCATAAACATGACTACCCACTACTACAGGAATCCTAGTCCAGTGTAGCACGCTAAAAAGTACATAGTAAAATCTCTACACACATCTCAAGGTAATCACAAAGAAACCTCATGATACCACATCGATCTTGGTAACCACTGGCACAAACCTTAGTGAATCAAAAATCACATCATAATCTCATAGATTAGTCAAAAGCATAATTAAAGCAACTGATACAAAAACAAAAATCCAAACACCTCAATGGTGTAGAGCACTCGGGGTCACAATCATGGTCCCATCACAACAAAAGATCAGCAAGGTTGCATCCATCAAGATGACTTAAAAAAGTCAAATGGAAGAGGCACTACACACACACACACTCATAACTTGAGTTTTAATATCAAAGTTTATCCAACTAAAGCTACCAAACATTAACACTCCCTCTTAGCTAGGGAGGATAAACACAAGACATATATTAAGAATATCTTTGATCAAAAGATATCCAACATTTAGATATCACATTTGAAATCACAAGTATTGGCCTCCCAGAATATCAATGATATTCACCAAGTACTTGAAAGGTTTTGATATCACATCTAATATCAAGAGTATTGACCTCCCAGAATATCAGTATCCAATATTCACTAAGTACTCAAATAAGGTGAGATATCACATACATCACGAGTATTGGTCTCCCAAAATATCATACTATATTTACCAATTACTCAAAATAAGGTTTGATATCACATATGATATCATGAGTATTAGCTTCCTAGAATATCAATGATATTCACCGAATACTCAGAGTAATGGTCTCCTAGAATGTTGAGATGCAAGACATTCACCATTTACTCAATCTATTGGATCTCATAATACAAGTTATTGTAAGATCATCACTTTACAATAAATTCTTCAAATACAAGTGAAGATCATTTGGAAATAGTAATTCCTCATGATGTACACAAGGGTAGGCCCATCAAAATCACATAGTCATGAGACATATTGATGAATCATCATCCTCTGGAGAAGCCACCTCACAATGGTTTACTCCCTCTTAATCAATATGATCGAGTTTACTAAACAACATCCCTAGTCTTCTCCCTCTCTTTCAAGGTTGCCTCTGGTAACATGGCAGGCTCCCTTTGAATCTCAATCTCCCTCTTCCTACAATAACATTCTCAAAGGAAAAGAATCAAGGAAAATAATTCTTATAGTGTGCATAGAAATACAAATAAGAGATTAACTATAAAAATAAGTAAAGGTAGTTCTCAAGATATAATAATTGGAAAATACTTATCTCTCTCCTTATCTTGAATTCCACTTAATATTCTTTATACATAGTATCTCTAGAAATGGTTCCTCTTCACAAGGCAATTAGATTACTCATACTTTGGCTTATTAATTTCATCACTTCATCTATAATCAATTTTTTGTGTATTGAATAAACATATTTATTCCTTGTATTTCATCATTGAATAAGGCAAACTGAACTTTTCAAGAATTGATGTAGAGTCTATATCTTGAATCATGAATTGGCATCCCTGTTGCTTTAAGAAATGATTGCAAATGTCACTTTAAGCCTTTTTCCATTATGAATAAGCCACTCCATTTTTTTTTACATATGGTAATAGTCATTTCATCCACTAATCACTATTTTTAATGTATCGTATACACATTTTAGGTTGACCATTGCCTATAACATTCAATGGCCTATCTGACAATATTCATATGTTTGCAGTATCCGTTGTGAAGTCATGTGTTCTTATTTGATAGATCGATGTATAATTGATATGTTGCCTTCAACAAGCACACAATATTATTACATATTATTGTCTTGATGTATCACCTTCAAATATTAATCACAGTTTTGTTTTGAGGCATTGTGAATATTTGTTTGCGCTGATAAACTTTGACTTTTAAAACTTTGATTTAGAGTCATCACTTTAGATCTGAAGTCACTTTACATATACTTCATTTTTGGATGAAGCCAATAATTCAAATATCAGTCATGTCTTCAATGAATCGCTGCAACTAATTATTATTATTATCATCATCATCATTATTATTCTCACTGTTGGTCATTGATATCATTTTTTTCTTCACCGTTGTTGTATTCCCATCTGTATGATATCCTTAATATCCAACACTGTATTATGAATTCTCATCTTTACAATTCTTCTTTTATTGTTGTTCATATATGTTGCTACTAAAAGAGGTTGGGCAATATATGTCATCATAGATTCATGGTGTTCAATTTTCTTTTCAAAATGGATATTCTATTGCTAAGCCATCAAAGTCTTGATACTACTGAAATGACCAAATCATTGATACAATGGGCTCCTTTGATTACTACTTTCATTCATTACCTTGATGTAAAATTTTCCCATTATCAAGTATAGGCTTCCTTTTCAACATTTGTAACCTGGATCTGATACCATGTTAGTTTTTTTTATAGAGGATCTGCTGCAAATGTATATATATATATATATATATATATATATATATATATATATATATATATATATATATATATATATATATATATATATATATATATATATATATATATATATATATATATATATATATATATATATATATAAAACTTAAGTTATAATCTCAAAGTTTATCCAACTAAAGCTACCAAACATTAACAAGGAGTTGGATCTTGTGATATAGCAAGCCAGCCACAAGTTTTTATCAGATGACAGTTTTGTTAAATCTAGGGCTTTCCTTCAATTTTCTTGGAAAATGAATTTGCTAAATTTGAGGAAAGGTGTCATAAGAGGAAAAAAAAGCAACCAAATAAAGAGGACTAAGTTGTAAAGGATAAGATAAAAGATGAAATGATGCAAGAATTTAATAAAATAACCCCAAAAGAAGGAAGATGATTGATCAGGAGAGTTGGAGTACAACTCCTTCCCAATTGGGATATTGTTGATGTTGTGGTTTTCAATGTAGTAAGAAGAGGAATAAATACTGAAGAACAAGCCAGAGGAGTATTAAAGGGTGTCAAGTATAATGAAGATCATGTTTCCCTAGTGATTTGGTCATTACCAAGAGGGAGTAGGTCATGTTCCTCTGAGCCTAGTGATCCAAATTTAACAAGAAATTTGATTATAAAGAGAGTAGAGGATACTCTAAATGATGAAGTTTCTGAAATGAATGTTGGAACTATAAATCTTGCATTGGCTACTACAAGGAAAGAGAAAAAATTGTGCAAGAACTATAGATGAAATATGAACAAGTTCTGGTAGCCTTTAGTGAGGAAGTTAAGAAAAGGCTAAGAGTTGAAAATGAACTTTCTTAGTATAAAGGGAAACAAGTTAGAATCTCTAAAGTGGGGGAGTCATCTCACTGAATGATTGCATCTTCACCTGCTCCACCACTACCAACTAACTCCATAATTGAGATTCCTGATACTCCTTGCCATTAAGAGGATTCCACTAGAGGGGAGATGGAAGAGGAAAAGACTAGGCTCAAAGCTATCCAAATAGAAACATGACAAATATCTAAGCATAAAATAAGGGAGGCAATGTTGTATTTTGTTTATGATATTAATACTAGAAGATTGCATCATATGGTAATCTAATTACTTTCTATTATTAAAATTCCTAGTGATGATGAGGATAAATTGAGAGAAATCCTAAACAAATGGCTAACAAGAGAGGAAACAGTGTTTGAAATATGTTTCAATATAGTCGATAAGGAGAGTAATGATTATTATGTTGAGAAGACATATGATCAAGTAATTGGTCTATTATAGTTTGATGTAAATAGATAATTGTTGTAGAGATAGATTAGGTCATGCATTTCTATGTGTCAAAAAAACAAAAACTTTATTTCCTTCAATGTTTACAAAGGATCATGAGATGAAGACACTAACAGATTGGGGTGATGATATTCTAGCTATGTTGAATGATAAAGTAAGCAAGGTAGTAAGAAATGATGATAATTCTTTTTTCATAGACATTGTATTAGACCTAACAAAGGCTAGAAGGTTCTATAAGCTTTTCATCTATAAGGCAAAGCATTTAAAAAATGAATGGATAGATACTTCTAGCAAAGAGAAAGAAATACTTAGTTATGTCTGGCCTAATGATTCAGTGTATGATGATTGGGTGGCCAAATATATTTCAACAACAAAATCACTATGACATATAATGATTTTGAATGAAATATTAAACCTTTATATCCCACTCAAATCCTTGGATTTACTCTATTGGTTGCATGAATCTCCACTTTTCTTATTGGCTACATGTTGGTTGCATAGGTAAAAGAAAAGATTCAAACTTATCTCTAAAATCCTTTTTGATTCATCCAAAAATGGTTTGCATTTGAGTTTGTGAAGGCACAAACTCATATGTTGATTCTATGTTACTCGACACATACTAGATTACTGGTGCTCGGCACATATATAATTCTAGTTTGCTCAACACCTATAGCATTCTGTCTTGCTCAAAACATATAGCATTTTGTCTTTCTCGACACATATAGAATTCTATCTTTCTCAACATCAAATATGACTCGGCACATACATATCACTCAACACATATGGTTCACTTGGCACTTGAAGTCACTCAATGCCTGTATCATGCTCGACACCTATTGGAATTTTGGCTTGATAGATACTATGGCTCGACATATATAGTATACTCAGCTTCTATATTAAAATTGGTCAAGTGTGTTGACACTCAATTATCAAAACTATTCTAAGACCAAAAATCTCCCTCTTTAACATGAGTGTCAAAAACACTTAACTAAGCATTATACTTGATCTTATGAGTACATTATTCATTTTGTTCTACATATGTACAAGATTTCAAAAACTTTTTCAAAATTTTGTAAAGAGAAATATACCTCAAAATTATTATGACTCCCCCTAAGTTGATGTGTCATTTCCATTCTTGTAACCAAAATTTGTGTGCTGAATTTGTCTCATGCTAATGTATTTGATACTCTTTGCCTTTGCCCTCTCTCTGCTTTCTGTGCTCTGTATCTGAGTTATCTTCCATTCTTATTTACAATTCCAAAAAATATCAAAATGCTATGTCTTCCATAAATTTGTCTCATGTTGATGTATCTGATACACTTTGCCTTTGCCCTGTCTTTGCTTTCTGTGCTCTATATCTCAGTTATCTTCCATTCTTATTTACAATTCCACAAAACTCCAAAACGTTATGTCTTCCCCTACACTATTAGTCCCCCTTTATTAAATCTCCCCCTTTTTGAAACTTATGTCAAAGGGTGCTAAGGGTTAAGACCATATTTTGCCAAAAATGTACTATTTACCTCCATAATCATCTTGAGAGCTGCATCCCAATTCTCCAAAGAAATTTCCAATGATTTGTGCTGAATGGTAGTCTTTGTAGCAAGATGAACAAGTCCATCTAAAGTAGAAAGATTAGGATCTTTCTTTAGAACAATCTCAGCATAGGCTTGTTCTTTATGGAGTACTTCCAAATGTGGGGTAATGGAAGATTGCATCTACATTAGTTTGGGCTTGATATTGGCTTCCTTAGTTGTTAGTGCAACTAATTCTTTTTGTGTGTGAAGTGTTTGAGAAAAATGCTTCTCAGTTCGAGCTGGATCTTTTGGCAGTTGAGTGCTGGAAATCTTTAGATTTCTCTCCAAGCTCATTATTCTTTGACTTATTTCTTGTGTGAAGTATGTAAAATTACACAACTTTTTGTACAATGAGAATACATTCTCAAGTATAGTTTTTACCTTTTCAATCTTTTTAGCCAATTCTACCTATGAAAGTGCTATTGCACTTGATATTTTCTCATTAACTTTTCCTTGGAATTTCTTCTCAGACCATTCGATGAGTTTTACATTGGTTTCTTGGTCTTCATTTGTCACCTGGTCTACAATGTCTAATAGTTGTTCCATTATTGGCTTGGTTTCATTAGGTGTTTGCAAGCTGATGACATCCAAAAAGATGTCCTTGATCTCATGTAATGTTTTCTTTTGTTTATACTCCTTCTTGAGTATCTCTTGCCTTTTTCTCATATTCAATGCTTCCTGCATTTAAGTGATTTGCTCAATGCTTATTATTTTTGAGTCATAACTAGGTATGACTATCTCCTCATCTAACTTAGGGTCTCCATAGTGAAGTACCCTTGTTAACTTTGTTGAGCTCGAGCCTGATGCAAAAATTTGCAATGGCATTGCATCAATGCTCGACTTTTGAAGGACTTGTGTAGGAGTGCCAATAGTTCGTAGATTAACCAATGTCTATATGGATACCTACTCCTCTTCCTTTGGTATGTCCTTGTCTTCTTTTGATCATCCTAAATCAATTAAAATTAATTGAGGTGTACCTATTGTTTGTACTGTAGGATCAGATGTAGCAATTTGTCCTGTTTGCTTTGTTGATGTATATTTTTCTTCTTTTGCAGTTGGCTTCTACTGCATTGTGTCAACTATTCCTGATGTGTCAAATGTTGGAAATGGTAATGGAAGCATTAGAAGTTGAGCACTAGTAGCTATAGAGATGATGGAAGGTGGTTCTTGTGGATTCACCTTATTTCTAATTGAGTTAGCTACTACCTTTTGTAACTCATCCACACTGACCAATACAAGATTTGCACATAATTTTTCTTGTTGTGTGGATTGGTCAAGGATCTTTTTGAGATCCTCTGGATTCAGTCAATTGATGTTTTGACAAGATTTGTTAGGAACATCCTTGATAGTTATGGTATCTGTAGATGTGATGATGACATGAGGAGGGCTAGGAGGTGGCATTTGTGTGTCTTGCACACTCTATTCTTCTTGCTACTACTGTTGATCAGCTGTTTCCATTTCCTCTCCTTTTTTTGTCTCCTCCTCTTCTCCTTTTTCTTTTTCCTCTTCATATTTCTTCTCTTCTTCTCCTTTCTCTATTTCCTTTTCCTCCTTTTTTCTCTCTTCCTTCTCCTTCTCACTAGTCTCAGCCTTATTTGCATCTTGATCCTATCCCTTTGTCTTCTGTTCCTCTTCCTTTCCATCTTTGTCAGTAGACAAGTTATATATTTACTTCCACAATTTTGTAGACTTATTGAAAACTTCTTCAATCTTGTTTTTCAAGATGTAAAGGCTCTATACTTAGGTGCAAACTTGCCCCCATGTTTCTTATTTTCCTTTACAATTTGACCTCTAGTCAATTCTAGCATCACTTGTACCAAAGTGGATTCTCTTATTTCCTTTTCCATTTTCAAACAATAATTCCACTCATTTTCAATAATTTCATACAACTCCTTGCACATTGTATTGTCCAATTCAAGAGGTGTATTCTTGAATTCTGCCATCATGGCATATATAGATTCTTCTACCTTATTTTGATCTTCTCTACTTAATTTATTGAAATCAATACTTTTCAAATAAAAAAAATTTGCATTCTTTCTAACATTATCACAAATCTTATCAATAACTATCTTGGGGGGATGGCTTACCACTCTAAACTGGCTGATGTCCTCTGATTCTATCTTTTCCTCATCATTAGATTTTGGTTGTGCAACATATTTTCTTCTTTGTTTCTTTCAAGAACTTGACCAGTCTACTCAATAGCATTCTTCTTCTCTTTCATTTGCTCCTTGGCCTTTTGAGTTGAGGCCCTTGTGGTGGCTCGTTTCACTGGTGTCTTTGGCTTAGCTTGGGTTGGCTTGGCAACCTTCTTAGCTTTAGGTTGGGCTGCAAGCTAAGTTTTAGCTTTTCTTTTCTTGAGCTTGGCTTGAGCTGGTGCTTCCTCAGCTTCTTCTTCCTCGACACCTTCTTCCTTGTCTTTATCCTCACCTAAGCCTTGAGTTATCTCCAATGGACCTTGCCCCTGTTCATCTTCTTCATCATCATCATTCTCGACATCTTCTTCTTCTTCTGCTGCTGCCCCCTCAATTCCTTCTCCAAATTTCTTCTTTATCTTCCTCACGAGTTTATCCTTCCTCTTTATCACAAAGGCTGTCTTCAACTCCATTTCAACTTTGGATTTCACAACATCATATTTTCCAAAAGGTTTGGAAATCTTATCAATTTCCTCTACAAGCAATGTTTTGATTGCTACTAATGCTTCATCAATGTCTAGCTCAAATTCCAATGGTCTTAGCCATATAACCCTTGGAACTGTTGCTTAGATATAAGTGTGATCAATATCAACTAAGAAAAAAATGTCATTGATGTGTTGTTCCACTAGGGAAACTGGTATCCTCAGTTTTTGTCTCATGGGTTTCTTGAAATCATCAAATTAACTTGTCATTTGGCCTTCAAAGTTATCACCCATTTGCTCAATGTACTCATTGATTTGAGTAATAGCTGACTTGTTTAATTTCCAATTAACTTTTCCAACAAAAGGAAATTCTTCAAAAACATAGAAAAATATGCAAATCAGAATTGATCCAAACTTACATTGAGCACCTTTTGATCTTCTTATTGCTCCCAAATTCTCCATGATCTACCGTAACAACAATTCTGCTAGAACATATGTATGATCTTTCTTGAAAAGTTTGTAAGCCACATCTATAGCAATGCAAGGAACACTATTCAATCTACTTGATTGATAGAACTTGTGAAATATCACTCTCACTACAAAATCCAGAAGGGGATCTATTATAGTATCAATAGTCATGCTCCTTTTGTTCCATTTAGCCTTGGTGTTCTTTTCAATAGCTTCCTTGGAATCACTTCGTAGGGTTGGAAAATCCATAACCCTATGCATCATTCTCTTCGTTATCTTGATAGGTCCTCCTTCTAGCCATAAAAAACCATTATGTATTTTGGTTAGGACAATTCTTATCCATTCTATTTTGAAAACTATGGGGAAAACTAGGGCATGGGTTAAACCCTTTTTCTTAACTATTTGAAATTCTTCCTTCAACACTCCATTATCACATAGTTTATCATATGCTTGAAAAATCTCTAGGTCTCCTATTGCTCCTACCTTATAATTGCAACACTTCCTCACATCCTACACCATCACGACTTTGGGCGGAATAATGGAGAGTGCACTAGTAGGGTCGTTCTTATAGGCTACCTCTAGAATTGGCCCAAAATAGAGTTGTTTAACCTTGTTGCTAACCAATTGAACCTCATGACCTTCCTTTTCCTTGGGGTTTTAGAACTAGATTCCATTTTTTAAATCTAGGGTTTCAAAAGATATGAAAATTTATAACTGTGCAACTTGACACTTAAAGAATACCTTAGATTGATGAAATCTGTGCTTGATCTATGTTGAAATCCATGCAAAAGGCTTTAATGCTGCTCTTCAATCACTTTTGCACTCTTCTTGTTCTTGCTCTGCATTCAAATGACAAGAAATGATAAAAAATTTGACCTTATACTCTTTCAAAACCTAGCATTAAATGCTTAGTTTGTATACAACTTTAAACTTAGCTGTTGAGGATTTTAGCATAACTCAGCTTCCATTAACTTTCCATCACTCGAGTCCAACTAGATTTCCTCTTTACTCAACTCTCATTGCCAACTTGGCTCCTACTAATAGCCTAGCATATGAGGGTAGCTCGGCAACACTGGTGAAAAATTGAATTTTAACCTTGCATCCCTCATCATGTTGATCTCTTCTTTTTAGTACTATCTTTTCTAGGAACTGATGTATGATAAAGGTTTGTAAATCAATCCCTTATGCCTTCTTTTTCTTAGTTGGATGAAGTGTGATCACTTGACCTATTAGGTGAAGTGATCCCTTCATTTGATGTGCTAACCTCATATTTCTTCTTCCATGTCTTGTTCATTTCTCCTTTGACATGTTTTATATCACCCTTCTCTTTTCCTTTGTTGACTTCTGACTTGGGTGCCTTTGACTTTGTTGGGAAATTCTTGCTGATATGACTAGACTTCAAGCAACTGAAACATGTGGTTTGACTCAACCATCTACTGTAGTTCCCTCTAAAATGTGTCCTTATGCAATTTTTAGGAATGTGTCCATATTCCTGATAGTAGTGATGGCTATACTTGGTGTTATAGTCCCAATTTTAGTGATGACCATGGTTACCTTCTCTTGTTTCCTAGTTTAATGTCCACATAAGCTTTGATCTGCATTCAAATGCTCTATGTCCATACTTCTTGCAATTGTAGCAGTGACCTTCAAATTTTGGTGTTTTGATAGTCCTAGTCCTACAGTTGTGTGCTTAATGTCCTTGCTTTTTGTACTTATGACAATAATTTGCATTCTTAGGCTTATCATGCTAATGGGCATTCTTTCTCCTACATACATTAGAAGTATGTCCCATTTTACCACAGAAATGACAAGTAAGTTTAGTGTTCTTACCTTTGTTACTCCTTTCTTCTACAGTCTTGGATGATTCTCCTTGTTCAGTGTTGGTGTAACCAAGTCCTAAAGTATCATTACTAGCCCTTGGTGATTTTAGTAGCGGCTCAAAGTACTTGATTGCCTCATTGGGTTTGTTGAAGCTTTCTGCAACTTCCTTCTCTCTTTTTAGGTCATTTTGCAATTGTTCATTCTACATCTTTAGTGTAGAGATCTCAATGTCTTTCATATTTAGCTCATGATGTGCATTCATCATCTAGCTTAGGGTGTCTATCTACATGTTTGAGATTCTTTCAAACTCAATAGTCCTTTCCTCTATTCTATTGGTAAGATTTCTCTTGTCATCTTCTATCATGGCTTTTTCTTCAATGGCTCTTTTCTTTTTTTCAGTTACTTCACAAAGCATCATGGCTTCTGATTCTTGTTCAAGCTTGAGTATTCTAATTTCTTTTGCTTGAGTTCTATTTTTCTCCTTCAATTCTACTATTGTTGCATCAAACTCTTTGAAATCTCCATTTTAAAATAGATTTGAGGTGTCAATCTCCTTGTAGTGTGTGTCATTTTCAGCTATGGCTATATCCTTCCTTCTTTTCAAGGATTTTCTCAATTCTTCTCTAGCTTCCTCCAAGTTGTGTAGAGCGAGGTGCACATCAATCATCGAATCCTCTATAATCTTCCCAAGTTTGGAGACTTCCATCTTAATATATTTTCTCTAAGCTATTAGGATTCTCCTTATGAGAACTTAGCTCTGATACCAATTTTTGGAATAATCAAATGGGAAGAATACTTCTAAGAGGGGGGGGGGGTTGAATCAAAAGTATCACACTTTAAACTTAAAAACTTTTAACTGAAAATAAATTGTATGCATGTAAACATATCAGTTAAGCATAAAGTAAACACATGCATCAAAACACATAACACAAAATTTGGTAACCCAGAAACCCTCCAAAATGAGAACGTAAAATTGGGGTGGGGATAATACCCACAAAATATCACTACAGCAATAGTGTTTGATGAATTTTGATGGTCTGCCCTATTAAAGGCCTTCCCTATTAAAGGTTTTACACTATATCAATAGTTCCCTTTTTAAAGGATTTACAAACACTTTACTTGAGGTGCTACCTTGTTAAAGGATTTTATCACCTTTTCAAAGGTTCTACAACCTTACTGTTAAGCCAACTTTTCAACATAGGATTTTCCTTCTAGTATAGTTGCTAGAGAGTATTAGATAAATAAACTTGATAGCTTACAATCCTTGATTGTTGAATTTAGGCACTTGATCTACTCTCTATGATCTTGATCCTTTGAGATCTGATATCTGTTTGATGCCCTTGCTCTATTCTAACTAACTAAATACGCAATTGCTGAACTAATCACTAAGTCTTTAATCCTTATGAATTTTTCTATAGTTCACCCATACACTTCATTCATCCAAGCATACAATGGAGTTTCATCCTCTTTTTAAAGACTTTGAATACTTAGGATTAGGTATGAATCTATGATCCATAGTAAATCTTTATTTCCCACTCAAATCCTTGGATTTATCCTATTGTTTGCATGCAATCTCCACTTTTCTTATTGGCTGCATGTTGATTACATAGGTAAAACAAAAGATTCAAACTTATCTCTAAAATCCTTCATGATTCATCCAAAAATGGTTTGCATTTGAGTTTGTGAAGGCACAAACTCATATGTTGATTCTGTGTTACTTGGCACATACTAGATTACTAGTGCTCGATACATATATAATTCTAGTTTGCTCAACACCTATAACATTTTGTCTTGCTCAAAACATATAGCATTCTATCTTGCTCAACACATATAGCATTATGTCTTGCTCGACATCAACTGTGACTCGACACATACATATCACTCAGCACATATGGTTCACTCAGTACTTGTATCATATTTGACACCTATTGGAATTCTAGCTCAACACATATTATGGCTCGACATATATAGTGTACTTGGCTTCTATATGAAATTTGGTTAAGTGTGTTGACACTCAATTGTCAAAACCATTCTGATACCAACATATTGTATGATCATTTTCCAAATGTTAGAATGAAAAAACATGATTAACAATACTGAATCTAGTTGAGAATTCATGCAAGAAACTGATATTGAATTGTATATTTTCAAAGAAGATAATACAAAGGAATTTATAGAATGGTTATACAATCTGAATCTTGTCTCTTCTATGTAATTTTTAATTTTCTAAGATTTGATAGAAAAGTTTATTGAGTCCTAGTTGCACTTCTTTCTATAATATCATTTCAATTAATCTTTTGTTGATAATCTATTGGATTATGTAAATGCTTAGTGTGGGTTTAGAGAATTGCTAGTTATCATAAGAAGATTTTGATGAGAATGAGATTTCTAGTATTGATTTATTTTCACAAAGTGTAGAGATAGATCTGATTGTTGGAAATATAATGGGAAAAGTAAACTCTGAGAAGGGTTGGGGGGTGAATCAACACTTAAAACTTTTAACCTTAAAATCATTCACCACACATCCATCTCACAATCTATGTATGCAAACTAAAATACCAATTTAAGAATATACATACATAACTTGAAAGTAAATAAACATTCAACAAATGTATGACACAAGATATTTGGTCACCTAGAAGACTTCCATTGAGAAGGTAAAATTGGGGTGGGGATGACACCCACAAATCTCCACTACTGCAGTAATAAAGTGTATCTAATGAAGGTTACAATGTTTTACCATGAAACATGATCTACCCTATGAAAGATCTATCCTATTAAAGGCTTACAATATTGTTAGATCTTACCTTGTTAAAGGATTTCAACACCCTATTAGAAGTGTGCCTAGTAAAAGGACTTTAACTTACAATGAAGAAAACACCCTTTTAAAGGATTTTCAATGGCCTATTAAGACTACCCAGTTAAGAGGTTTAACTAATTCACTTGCTATAATGTATCAACAATGATCTTGCAGTTAGCACTCTACTGCTAGATAATAGATCACCTCTTTACATGTATCCTTGATCCTTCTGATCATATGTATCTCTTATGTACTCTAATTCCTTTCCTCTATTCTCCTCTAACTGATTCTACAATGCATCTCAATTCACAATACTTTCGTCACCATGAATGGTTCATTTGCACATGAAAGCTTCTCTCTTTTCTCCTTCAACCTTTATGAAAGGTTTAGGGTTTGTCCTCTTTAAGAAGACCTAGGTGACATAGGGTTAGGTGTGAATCAACAATTATGATTCATCCATCTAGTCTCTCAATTCATCCCTTTAACTGATTGGTTTCATATGCTGCATAGGGATTCTCAATTTAGATTTTTATTATCATCTAGGATCACAAAAAAATCCTCAAGTTGGCTCCAAAATGGTTTCCATAGTATTTTGTGCCATTAAAAGCAACTATGTCATAATTGTATTACTTGACACTTGAAGTCCCTAATGCTTGGCATCAACTATAACTTCAATGTTGTAACTTAGCCTTTGAATGAATTGGCATCCATTGATCACTCGATATCTGAATGACTTGGCACTTAATATTTGTTCAACACTTGAGTGACTCAGCACTTACTAGTTACTTGACACTTCTTGCTTGACATATACTATCTGACAACTTATGCTCCGCATGTATTACTTATTTTACATGAACTAAGTAAATGAATTAAGTGTATTATTAGTCATATGTCAAAACCAATCTTAGATTAACATTGATAAGTAAATGTTAGTTTTCAATGAGTCAACAACCCAATGGATCAAGTACAAGTCATCATCAAAGTGGATATAGCTTGAAAGTTCATAGGGTGTATCAATTTATAAATCAAATGTTAGAGATATGAATTACTAAGAGGGGGGGGGGGGGGGGTTGTGAATTAGTAATTTGCAAACTTTAGTCACCAACTAAATATTATTTATTACTATGAACCATACATAAGAAAGTAATAAAGTAATGCTGAACAATAATAGTAACCATGCATAAAGATAACTCATAACACCATATTTTGTTAACTAGGGAAACCCTAGCTAAGGGAAAACCCTAGTGGGGATGATACCCACTAGATAATATACTAATATATACGTTCCTTGTTACAAGATGGACCCTATTAGGAGTCAATGAGAAAATTTAGTATATAGAGTCTATGTTAGGATATTTTGAATCCCTGTTAGGAGATTCCAACCCTGTTAGGAGTTGTAGTATAGTAGATGCAAGATGAGCCCACTGCCCAAACATGCACTTCCAATTACAAGAAGAGTTCACTACCCAAACAAGTAAGTCTCTAGGAATATAGGTGCAATAATTTCTTTCTTGACTGATCTTCGACCTCAACTAGATCTTAGATCACAAAATCAACTTCACATATATCGCTTTCACAGAAAGTTTGCATATCATAATAACACACAAAATACTACACTTTCACATTATAATTTGAAAGATGTCCTTTGCATAAATACGATGCCTTTTTAACAAATTTTTGTTTGTTTGGCTAAGACCATAATATACTTTTCTAACTTAGAGTAAACATCTAAGATATTGGTCCTAATTGGTCAAGTAATTATTTTGTAAACAAAATAATTCCTTTCTTTTAATTCTATTGTCCTATTTCACTGGTAAAACATGAATATCTCTTTTTTGTATAATCTATACTAATGTTTGAGGTTATACACGTAACCATCAACATGTATACTATCTCCATCTAAATTCACTAGTCATAATATGAAGTCAGTAACAAGTTACATACAAAACAATACACAGTTGTAAACCAAATTCATACTTAGACAATTTTTTGAGTACCAAAAGCTAGGTATCTTTATTTCTGAGGTTTCCTATAAGCATGTACATCATGTGTTTCCATAAATGACAAAAATTACATATATTCATTAGCTAATTTTTAATAATATCCCCCTTTGGCATTGATGGCAACAAAATAGGGAAAAGTGGCTACATATAAAAAACTTGTCAAAAATAATACAGTAACAATACATTAATCATCTATTACAACTTTTCCATCTTAAATATGCTCCCCCTTACAATATGATTTCATACCTTAAAATTTTATCTTCTCCCCTTTTACCTTATTTACAATTTTCTTATGCATCTTCTCCCCCTTTGACATCAATGACAAAGGTCAAAATGTCAAAAACTGTCAAAACTATTGTCAAAACTCTGTAAATATCCCCCTTAAATTGATAGTATCTTCATATAGTCATCAAAGCCTTCCTTAAGAATGTTCATACCTTTTTCCATGTATCCTTGGCTGATTTAGTAGAGGTCAAAATTGCACATAGGGCATATGATGCAATCTCAATAGCATTAAGATCAGAGTATAAGAAGTTTGAGTAGGTGTCCTTGGCTTTGACACACTCCTCCAACTGTTTCTCTATAATAGATATTTTTAGAGTAACAGAATCTCTTAAATCTGAAAATCCTTTCAAAATTTGTTCTTTCTAAAGTTCTAGTTTTCTACTATCATGATGAATACTCCCTACTTGTCCTTCATAATTATCAACTTTGCTGAAAGGTTGTTGTATCTGGTTAGATAGAGAATCTAGCTCACTTAGCTTACCTTCAACCTTACTATAAAGATCCTTAGTCAACTTATGAGATAGGGTACACTTAATGTACAATACCTTGCCATCCTATTAACATTTCTAAAGATCCTTGATACAAGTATCAAGACTTATCAAATCATTCTTGATATTCTAACAAATAGTGCTAAATAGATTAACATTATTTGAAATCTAGGCCTTTGACTCTGCCACATTCAAAAAATTTGTAAATTCTTCATCAAAAGACTTCAACACTACTTGTGCCCTCTATTCAGGATCTGCCTCTGTATGTTGGATTGCCAAAGTATTGTGTGATTTGTTAGTAAACTCCATTATGGTTCTTCATAGGCTCTTCACTTACCTTTTCTTTTGAATAAGCTTTGTCAGAGATGAGATCAAGTCAGTTTAATTGCCATCATCACTTGTTAGGCTAGCAAGTAAAAGAAAGGTAGATGAACTAGATGGTTTAGATTCATCTTCCCTTTTCTTCTTCTCAGCTACCTCTGTAACTCTTCTCTCTTCTTTCTCTTTCTCTTCCTTCTCTTTTCTTTCCTTCTCTCTCTTTTCTTTCTCTATTCTATTCTTATCTTCCTCTAATTTCCTCTTCTTTTCTTCCTAAACTCTTCTCTTCATTTCTTCTTTAAGAAATTTCTACTTGGCTCCTTCTATTTTCCTCTTTTCTTCTTGTAATAGCCTCTTTCCTCTTCAATTTATTTTAGTTGTTCTTTAATATCCTTGGTATGAGATTGTAGCTGTTTGAAACTCTCAAAAGGGTTAGTATCATCAATGTTAATAGTAACATTGGTATGATCAATTTGCATCATGTCACCACTTACTGACACTTCTGAGGTTCTAGGTGTTGGTGAAGGTGCTGCCTTAGATTTTGTCATCATCTGACTGATAGTTGCAACTGTTTCACTTCTTATCTTATCCTTCTCACCCACCATAAAAAGAAATGGTCTCACCTTATTTCTTACATAAGGTATCAAACTGCTTAACAAATTCTTGACTTCATCTTTGTCATTAGTTTTGCATATTGTCCTTATCATAGACTTCTAAAGTTCTATGTCCTCTTCTCAAGCTGGTGCCTTCTTTACAATAAGTCTGTCATACACTTTTTGATTTACCGTGCCTTCAATATCTTCAAGTTTTAAATTATTAGCTATTATATCTCTCATAGTAGAGATATCAATATGATCTTTCTCAATATCATTATACAAGTCATAAAATTTGTTCATCTAAACAAAGTTCCTTTCATTAGAAATGGGTGAATTAATCTTCTCTATCTTCACCTTCTAGGGTTGCCAAGATTTACATGATAACTATTTAGAAGTAGTTTCTTTCTCTACCTGTTTAGCTTTTGGTTCTTCTTCTTCTTCTTGACTAGATTCTACAATTGTCAACAATGTCTTTTGTCTCTTACCTAGCCTAGTGGCTTGTTGCTTGACCCTTTTTGTCTTGGTGGTCACAACTTCCACTAATCTTTCAGATTTCCTCTTTAGCTCACTTGGTTGTACATCTGACGCTGCAACATATGGAATGCTCTATTCTAAAGATGTCTCTGCAATAGACATTAACAAAGGTTGCACATACATTATACCTTGTTTCATAGTCTATCTAACTGCCTATGACTCACTTTCAATCATACTGGCCTCTGATAAAGCTTTCTTTATTATTGTTTCTATCTTCTCGTGAGATGCTTTCTCTAAAGATGCTAGATGAGCTGATTGGTAATCTCATCATAAGTTCCAAATCTATACTCAGCTTAGTCCTTCTTAGAGTGCAACAATAAATCAATGTATCCAATTGCTATATCATCACTTAATTCATAACCTAAGGGATCAAGGAATGTTTCTTGAGGTTCTACTACTTGAATATAAGTAAAATCTGTATCAACCATAATACATATGTAATCTTTAAATATTTCTACAATTGTAGGTGCAATTTTGAATCTTTATCTCATCTCATTTTGAAATGTTTTCATTATCAAATTGCCGCTATCCAAGATGTTATCTACTAGATGTCTTCTACGTACATCTGTAATCTTCTCCATTGTACACCTCTCATTGCTCATAATATTTGTGACTAAAAAATATGGAAATCTCTTAAGTACATTAAAAAATAAATGATTTATCATTGATTGAAATCTAAACACACCATTCTTAGTCATTTTTATTTTCTCTAGGTTCTCAAGAAGTTGCATTCTTTGAATCTCACTAAGGTTAACTTGTACCTTCTCAACACATACCTATGACCTTAATATTTGTGTATATAGGGTTATGAATATTCAACTTGTGGCTATCTTAATCCTTAATTAAGTCTTGTTATTATTATTATATTATTATTTAGGTAGGTAGGTCAGCCTAGGTGTTATGTAGGGTTGTGTCTATTTGACATAAGCATAATTAGGTATATATAGGAGGTTGTGAGTCTTATTTCAACATCGTGAAGTGTGTTGTCATTGGAGATATTTGGAGGTTTCCCCCTCAAAGTGACCTATTACTCTCAGGTTTTATCAAATAATTATATAATATTTTATATTATTTTTCTACTGTGCAAGTTATTTCATTACAAGTGGTATCAGAGCATGATCTTGGCACCATAGAGGCAAGACTTTTTCTCAACATTGGGGCGATTTTGGGTAGAGCATAACTTTTAGATTTTAGCAATTTTTTCAAAGATTTTTAAAGGGTTTTTGAAGATCATATTAAAGAATCTATAGTAAAAAATTTAAAGGAATTAGAGAAAATTTGAGAAAATTGTTGAAGAATTACTATTTCTACACAATTTATTGAGATCTTCATATCTCTCACATCTTGCCGAATTGGAGTATAACTTGTATTAGGTTTTTTAATACATAGTAGAGGAGCCTAAATTTCAAAGCTTGAAGAAATTGAAAAAAATAAAAGCAAGATATTGCAAAATCAGGAAAATTCTCTCTCAAGGCAGCAAATTTGCTAAATTATTTTTGGGATTTTTTTCGAGTAAGGGTATCTTGGCCCTAGTAAGTTACAATAATTTTTTTTTGATAAATCAAAGAGTTTACATTTCATTTGTGTGATTTATTTCAAAAATGTTGGTTTCCTTCATGACGGGGCCTTCAACAAGAGGCAAAAAGAATGCTACCACATTGGGGAAATCCTCTGATCAAGATTGGGAAGCAACAGAGGATAGTAATCCCAATGAGGAAGTTAGTAAGTTGAAGGAAGGGGTTAAGAGGGATATGTGTGACCTACAAGGAGATATATCAGATATACAAAGCATGCTAAGCACCTATATGAATGAAACAAGGAAGGAGATCTCAAGAAATCAAGGTGAAACCTTCAAGTTGATTAATAATGACACAAATTTTAATAATCCTATGGAATTTAGAAATTTATTTTTCCAAAGGTAAATATGTGTAAATTTGATGGAAATGATCCTCTAAGATGGATAAATCAAATGGTTTGAAGTACATCAAATCCCATATGTAAAATAGGTCACAATGGCTTCCTTATATTTAGAACTAGATCAATTCATTTGGTATCATTGGCTTTGTACTCATAGGAGGAAAAAGGGTCTCATTATATCATGGTCAATTTTTACAGAAGAACTCCAAGCACAATATAGCAATAGTGTGAAAAAAATATTCTTTAGCCAACTTGCTAAGCTTAAAAGAATAAGATCAGTCAAGGATTATATTCAAAAATTCAAAAATCTATCTATAAGAGTGAATATAATTATAGAGAAGAACTTGAATGATTTATTCTTGGGTGGTCTCAAGGATCACATTCAACATGAGGTACACATGTTTTGTCCCAGCTCAGTAAATGAGTCTTTTATATTAGCTCACAGGGTAGAGGAGTTCTTGATTCCTAGAAAGAAAGGGGCTAATGTGACAAGAGAAAAAAAATATTCAACACCTTCTCTTCCCCAACCTACTAGGTTGACTCCACAACAAATTGAAGAGAAAAGAGAAAGAGGGTTGTGTTTCAATTATGATAGAAAATATAGTCAAGAACATAAATGTAGTGAAAAGAAATTGTTCTATATTGAAGGTCCAAGTGAGAAAGAAGAGGATGAGCCTATATTAGAGGAGGATAGGGAGTCAGGTGAGGAATCACATGATTCTCTACCAATCATTTCTTGTCATGCACTTTTAGGTTTCAGTGCACCACAAACCCTCAAGGTAGTGGGTTTCTTAAAGAACCAAAAAGTAATAGTGTTGATCGACTTGGGTAGCACTCATAATTTCATCAACAAAAAGTTGGCAGCTCTTCTAAATTATTCTATATATCTAGCTCCAGAGTTTTAGGTTTTGATTGTAGATGGGGGCACAATGAGTTGTTCAGGGAAGTGTCATAGCATCAAATTATCCATGGGAGATTATCAACTTGATACCCCAATGTATGCAATACCCATGGGTGCTGTGAATATTTTTTTGGGAGTACAATGGCTTACTACATTGGGAAAAATTGAGATGAACTTTGACGAACTATTCATGTGATTTCAATCAAAAGGAAAGGTAGTGGAGCTAAGGGGATTGAAGGAAAATTCCCCACACATGGTAAGCTCTCATCAAATGTAAAAGTTTCTTAAGAAAGGTGTGGATGGATTTGTGGCCTAGCTATGCTCATTAGAAGTCACTTAGTCTAATGCTCTTGCTCATCCAAACTTACAAGCAATAATTGATCATCACTTAGGGATTCTTGAAGATATGCCTAAAAGACTTCCTCATAAGCGGGATCATGACCATGCCATACAACTAGTTTTAGGGAGCCATCTATTGACATATCAGTTAAGTTTGTTATTAGTGACAACACTTATTCAGATTTTGTATGGCTACTGAGCTCATTGAATAGTCTATAGTGTTTCCCATGTAACTCAGTAGCCACCAAATTCTATAGTTGCTACCGAGTCTTCTAGAGTAATTCTAATGGCCACCGAGCATTCCAATGGTTACCAAGGGAATTCAGTTAGTATGAAGTGCAATAGTTCAAAATGAGCAGAATTAGGTAGTATGAAGTCTAGTAGTTCAACCTGAGCACTCCAGTGGTTACCAAGATTTGCAATTTCTACCGAGCTAGTAGTTCATGTGATGTGAAGCTAGTGTTAACCGAGCCATATGCAAAGTTATTGTTTATCGAGTGAAGTCATGGTAAACTAGTAATTCAGTTTGTGCCAAGTGACATAGTATTTATTGAGTCACTAGTGTAGACCAAGTTCGAGACTACTTTGAGGTGATTAGTATAGATCGAGCTTCTACTTCTACTAAATGCATGATGATGCCGAGTAATGACAGTGGACGTCGAGTATCAGAACTTCACCAAGTCAGTCTTTAGAACCTGAGTGTCTTCATATGGATCAACTTTGTAATATTGGTGTTAACTTGTATGTTGGTCGACTATATAATTTTATAAATTGAATTGGTATATATGTAATTTATTGTATCATATCCAATGTGTGTGTGAATATGGAATTCATGAATATAAGAAAGTAAGAATGTGAATGAGATCAAGTAGTAGATAAACTATATATTGAAGGCCATACCAGAAAAGGAGCAATAGAGACATATCCATCACAAAAGGTGATCAATACAATCAAGGAATCTCTATTAGCAAATTAGTTGTAAGTCAGAGATATACTATTTCATTCTAACAAGTGAATCATTATAAATCCTTTAGTAAGGTAGACTTAACAATCTCTCTCAAAATCTTTTAACAGAGTGCATACTTTATTGTGTGTTTGTAAAAACCTTTAACAAGGTGGACCTAGCAGTCCTAATTTGCTCCTCATAGGGTAGATCATCAAAAGTGATCATTGTAAGCCTTAAAAAGCCAACTATATGCTACAGTATTGAAGTTTTGTGAGTATCATCCCCACCCCAGTTTTACTTTCTATTTGGAAGGTTTCCAAGTCACCAAATTATTGTATTCTAGTGTTATGAATGTTTTATGTTTTCAATTTCTCATGCATCCAATTAGATCAATAAATGATAATTGGTATATTGCTATGAAGTGCTGAAATTGATAAAGTTTTAAAGGTTACTGATTCACCCCTCCCCTTTCAGTAACCTAACACCATCTTGAATATTTCCAATAATTGGTATTAGAGCTTTGTGGTTGTTAGGAGAAAGTTTAATAGCTTGACCAAAGATCAAGGATATGGATATATTTAGACTTGATAAGAAAATTGGCAATGAAAAGTTGGATCTAGAAATGACCATTGCACAACTCAAGAAAGCTAAGGAGCAACTTTCCAAATCCTTGAAAAGAAGGAAGGAACTCACAAATCAAATGAATGATCATCAATACATTGAAGAAAGAATTGAAGACTTTTTCCCTTCAAGTAGTTCAGATGAAGCAAATGATGCAATGAAAGAACTCCTAGAGAAGAATGGTTCCTTGCAAGAAGAAGTAAGAAAGCTTAAAAGAAAACAAGAAATTTAGTCAGTAAGGCTATGTGAAATATTGGAACAGAGGAACAAGATGAAAGATGGAATGGATGGAAGAAACAATGAAATTCAGAACCAATCCCTTTAGCATGCAGATTGTATGGATCAAATCTCCAATGCAAATGAGGAAATCATGAGATAAAGACAAATTAATGAAAGATTAAGAAATTATATGAATTTGGAAAGATAAATCAATTAAAGAATAAGAAATGAGCTAAGGTCTAAAACGAAAATTAGTGAAAGATTAAAATATGACCTAATCACTAAAAAGAAAATAAATGAAAGAATGATGAAATCTTAGGTAGACATGAATCAATTAAATCAACTGAATGAGCAGAATCTCTATAAGCAAAAGGGTAAAGTAGGAATTGGATACAAAGAAGAAGGTGAATCCTACAAACAAGGTGCTCAAAGGAATCAAAGACCTACTTGCAATCACTGTGGTAAGATAGGTCATACATCAAAAAAATGTTGGGGTAATGGTAAAGAAAAATTCAATGGTAAATGCTACAAATGCAAGAAATAAGGTCACAAGGCATCATATTGGAGAACTAAGTCATTCAATCTAGCAGAGCAAATTGTGAAAGTGATATTTGGTTGGGACTATAACAGTTGGTGTAGATGTCATTATTGTGGAGAATTTGGATGCATTGGCATGAATTGTGTTATACATCACACAAGGGAAAGAGATACCACCATAAGATGTTTTATTTTTACCAAACTTGGTCATCTAGCCAATAATTAAATGAATATAGGTAGAGTTGAAGATGAAAACAAAACAAAATTAGATAACATCCAAAAGCATATGAGGTAGCAATGGATCCCCAAATCTACCGAGGAAGCTAGTTCAAGTAATAATAGTCATGTCACTCAAGAAGTGGGTGACTCCACCATTTTCAACTAGGTTTCCAAAGGAGAATTGAAACTATGCTATCAAGATCACATTCAAATAGTTCCAAATTGAAAGGTGAAAAAGATCCAAATTAGTATTCAAGATACAAAAGGATCACTGAGAAATAATGGTATCAGTTATCATCAAGTTACCTTCTCTACTGAGTAAGGTCAGGTCATAGACTCTACCGAGCAAGGTCAGGAGCAACAAGTCACAGATGGTTATTTAGTCATAAAGCCTTCACCGAGTAATCAAATGAATAGTGAATGATAGCCTATCAAGAATAATATCAAGCATGATGGCATCATAGCTACCTTTTTACTAAGCATTAATGGAATTTTTTAAACAAAAAGCATGAAATCAAATTCATTTTTCACTGTGAAATCTAAGTGCTATTGCAAAGAAAGTGTATTCCAGTGTGATCAAGCAAATTTGTAGCAAGGTTTTCAAGAATTTGATAATTTTAATGAGTAATCATGGCATCCAGTAGTAGTAGCAAAAAATCAAAGAAAGGGTCTAAGATGTTGGTTCGAGGAATCGAGTGGAAAGTTCTAGAATTCAAACTTGTGCTCACATACAATTGTAGAAACCCTTGACCCAAGCGGAGCTCAATCACAAATCCCACCTAAGGTACTACTTATTAATGATATTTGAACTCATTTCAAGTGTTCTATTTAGGAAATTGGAACCCTATAAATGGATGATGCCCTAGGTGAATTATGTGTTAATAGTGTTCTCAAACATGAGCATAAACATTTGGAAGACAAAGGTTTGACCCACATTACTCACATACCCCAAGGTTTTCAAATCAAGTGGATTAGATACATTCTAAGCCAGGTGCATAATGGTTAGCTATGGCTTGAGCAACTAGTTTTGATTACTAAGAAAATGATTCATCTCATCACCAGCCTCCTCATGCTCACCAAATCCAAAACCACCAAAACCTTAGGTTGGGCTGAGGTAGAAAAGAAAATCCTAGCTGAGTGGGATGGTAGAGGCATGAAAATCAGTAGTGTAACTAATGTAGAACTAAAATTTTGGATACATGTGATAGCTCACAAGATATATAGTTCAAGACACCTGAATAGTGTATCTGTTGGATACAATTGTTCAATTGTGTGTTGTCTTTGATATTACACAAATGTCATATCAGTTATTAGATAGAGTCTACCAAGCTCAGTTGGTTAGCAAAGTGAATTATAGAGACTATCAAGCTCAGTTGGTTAGCAAAACAGATTACAGAGTCTATTGAGCATTTTTGAAAGTTACTCTGTGAAAACAGTTTCTACTGAGCTCACTTAGGCATCAAAGGTTTTTGTGATAGAAGTTAATTTCTACTGAGCTCACAAGGTTAGTGAAGGAAAGATAGTGTTTACTGAGTTCACTCGATCTCCAAAGGATTTTACAGAATTTGCAGTGTTTACCAAGCTTTAGTTGGCTAACACTAGATATCATTTTTGAAGTAGTGTTTATTGAGTAGGGTCAGCCAATGAAGGATTTCATTATTTTGGGAAATAAAGTTGAATTGTTTCATGTAATGAATGTAGCCAACTGATGTAATGATTATTGGTAAATGTAACTTGTAAATAAGTTGACTTGATAATTTGTAAGGTATAAATAAAAGGTAAAATTATGAATTCTAAGTTGTAATGAGACAACACACAAGTGAGTTAATTGTGTGAAGAGGAAAGTGTGAGTAAATTTTGAAGAAGGATTAGATATCCTTGAGGAGCAGCAAAGGTGTATTCAATTAGAGAGGATCTAGTGAAGTAGAATAGAGATCTGTAACAACAAAGTTCAGTTGGATCTCATTCAGGTCACTTTATTGTTACTTCCTCGTCATTGTAGCAGTAATTCCTAAATATCTTAACAGAGTTGGTTTAACAACCATTTTTTGTAAATCCTCTAACAAGATGGATAGTTCTATTGAATTGTTCTTAAGTCCTCTAGCAAGGCCACTCCTAACAAGGTGATTAAATCCTCTAACAAGGTCACACCTAATAGGGCTCACTTCAGAAGAGTGAAAATTGGTAGCTAGTTACTTGGTCATTTTTCCCATATTGGGTTTCTACATTAAATTTGATGTCTCTTGTGTAGATGTTATTTCTTTTATACATGCATGTTAAATATTTGTGAATGTTTAAAGATCAATAATAAGTTAACATACATCTACCAAGTTACAACATTTTTCTATGTGGCTACTGAGTGACAACAGTAACTAAGTTTATAAGACATCTAAGGGATCTGTGGATTTGTTTTGTGGTAACTGATTCACCGCCCCTCTTAGTTACTCCATCTATATTTCCAACAATTGGTATTAGAGCTTTTGGTTCTTGCAAGAAGGATTTCAAGGATCTAAGCTAAAGGTCAGGATGTCCTACAAGAGGGAAATTCCAAGGCTTAATAGGGATAACTTTTCAACATGGCAAGGTCTCATGAGTCTCCATGTAGCTTCCATTGGAGATACAAGATTAAAATATATTGATGAAGCATATGTAACTCCTTTTGGTACACTATCTGTTAATGGTATTGCTGAGAATAAGACTCATAACACCATGATTATAGACATTGAATCTGCCCTAAGCTGTGAAGAAACTGATGATGTCAAGGACTGCAAAACTACCTTTCAAATGTGGAACAAGCTAAAAGATATCTATGGAGGTGATGACAATGTGAGAAGAGCCAAAGTAGAAAGTCTAAGAGGAAAATTTGATCATATGAGGATGAGAGAGGATGAAAACATTGACAAATATGTTGAAAGAGTCAAAATAGTCATTAATACAATCAAGGCTTCTGGAGGAGACATTGAGGAGGAAACAATTGTAAGTAAAGTTCTTAGAACGTTACTTCCCATTCATGCAATTAGATTTTCTACAATTCAAGAAAGAAGATGTGAAACAAATCATAAGATAAATTTAGAGGCCATAGTAGGAAGATTGACTGAATTTGAGCTAGATAACTATGCCAACTATGTTCCAACTTCCTAGAACATTGAATCAACATTTGAAGCCAAGCTTTCACTCAAAGAAAAGGGCAAGAAGATAAAGGATTCTCTGTCAGAAAGTGAAGAAGAATTAGAATAGAGTTCTGATAGTGATCTTGAGGTGGTTGAAGCTCTACTAGCAAGAAAATATTCTAGAAGCAAGGGAAAATACAAAGGCAAGGTTCCTCTAATCTATTTTTCATGTGAGGAAATTGGACATATTGCTGATAGGTGCCCAAATGAGCAAAATAAGGATGAGAAGAAAGGTCACAAGTGCAGTGGAAAGACATATTTCAAATCATTCAAGGAAAAAGATAAGAAAACATGTTTCATGGCTAAAGATTCTAATGATTCTGATGATGGTGAAGATGAAATTGTTTACATTGCTGTGAAAGATGAATTTGGTAATGATGAGGAAGATAAAATGACACTTATCTCTCATGTGAGCAAAAATGATACATGGATTATAGATAGTGGTTGCTCTCATCATATGAGTGGAGACAAAACAAAGTTTGAATATTTTGAAGACTATAATGGTGGTAGTGTGAGATTTGGTAATAATGAACCTTGTTGCATAAAAGGAAGAGGAAGAATCTCACTAAATAAAGACCTTGTATGTGATAATACCTATTGGGTTGAAGGACTAAAAAATGATCTATTGAGTGTGGCACAACTAATCAATAATGGATTCAAAGTGGAATTCATGCATGGAAAAGCAAGACTGCTAGATGACAAAGGAAAGCTGATTGCATCAGGCATACAAACAAAAGGTAACTTGTTCTATCTTAAACTTGGTGAATGTTCATGCTTTATTGCTCAAGTTGAAGAAAGTTGGTTATGGAGCAGAAGGTTATGTCATGTGAACTTTGATAATCTAGTGAAAATAAGAAAATTCAAGAAAGTAAGAGGCATTCCTAGTATAAAGAAACTTGATGTTGGTCTATGCAAGAATTGTCAGATTGGTAAGATGGAAAATACTAGCTTTAAAAGTAGGAACTATCAGTCTAAAGAAGTTTTTGAAATTATGCATACTAATTTGTGTGGACCTATTGGAATTGAGAGTTACACTGGAGAAAATTTCTTCATTTATTTTGTTGATGATTACTCTAGAATGATGATTGTCATGTATTTGAGAGTGAAATTAGAAGCATTTGAGAAGTTAAAATGGTATTTGGCTAGAGTAGAGAAGGAAATAGGGAAAAGATTGAAATGCTTAAGGTTAGAAAGAGGTGGTGGATTCATCTCCCATGAATTTAATAACTTTTACATTGAAAGAGGAATCAAAAGACAGGTATCAACACCTAGAACTCCTGAGCAAAATGGAATAGCTGAAAGGAGGAACAGATCTATCATGGACTATGTAAGAACTTTAATGATTGAAAAGAACATTGCTATCAAATACTAGAAGGAAGCTATTAGCATTGCAGTTGATACCTTGAACTGAGTACAGCTAAAGAAGGACTCATTCAAAACCCCCTATGAGTTATGGTAAGGCTAAAAACCCAATGTAAGTTACCTAAAAGTATTTGGAAGTAAATGTTATATTTTGAAAGAATTTAGAAAAAAAAAATTTGATGTGAAGGGTGATGAAGGCATATTTTTGGGATATTCTTGCAAGAGTAAGGCATATAGATATTTGAATTTGTTGACTCACAAAGTCATAGAAAGTGCATATGTGAAAGTTGATGAGTTTGCAGAAAGGAATGAAGAAGAAAGCAAAAAGGAACTAGAAGATTACAGGATATTTGTTTTTATTGAACCTGATATAGTGCCATACACATCTATTAATTAGGAAACTTCTACTCCCAAGTCTTTAGTCACTGAGTTGCAAGAAGTTCAAACTGAGCTACAGGAAACCAAGTCATAATTAGATTAAGCCAATGCCTACCAAGTCTGAAGGACCTGCGCAATAGTCGTAATAGGAAATGATGATTTATGCAAAGAATTTTCAGAGAAAATGAACAAGGAATTTGAGATGTCAATGTTTGGTGAGATTAAATTCTTTTTTGGTCTTCAAATTCAATAGAGAAAGAATGGTATCTACATCACTTAGTCTAAATACATCAAGGAGATACTCAAAAAGTTTGGGATGGAAGATTGTAAACTAGTTGGAACTCCTATGTGCATTGGACTAAAGCTTACCAAGGATGATGAATCAAAGGAGGTAGATTAGATATTATATAGATCAATGATTGGAAAGTTGCAGTATGTAGTTCATACAAGGCCAGATATTGCTCTTGCAGTTGGTATTGTAGTAAGATTTTCAGCAAAACCAAGAGAAAATCACATGATGGCAATCAAAAGAATCATGAGATACTTGAAAGGCACTAAGGATTATGGATTGTGGTACAAATTTGGAGGTAATCTAGATTTGAAGGTGTTTACTGATGCTGATTGGGAAGCAAACATTGATGATAGAAAGAGTGCACATGGAGGAGCATTATTTCTTGGAAAGAGGTTGGTTTCTTGGTAAAGCAAAAAGAAAAATTGCATATCTCAATCTACAACAGAAGAAGAGTATGTTGTAGCAGAGTGAACTATTCTAATATTGTTTGGTTCAAATAGTTATTTGAAGGCATGAAGGTGGAGATCAAAGAACCTATTATTATGTTTTTGATAATACAAGTGCAATCAATATATCAAAGAATCTAGTAATGCATTAAAAAACCAAGCACATTGCAATAAATTATCACTTCATTAGAGAATTGGTGAAAGATAAGGATATTAGATTGGAATATGTCCAGACAAAGGAACAAATTGCTGACATATTCACCAAGCCATTACTTAAGGATACATTCTTGTATCTAAGAGGTAAGTTAGGGGTCATTCCCCTATATGAGGCTCACTAGAATGAAGTTTTAGTAATGCATCAATAGGAACCAAGTTGAAAATCACTCAGTTGATGCAACATATTCATGGAAACATTACATATGAATAAGTACTTAAGGTACATTGTTACTCATTTGGCTTATGTTGTCTTTGACATGTGTTTTCAAAGAGGGAGAGTGTACTATCATATCTTTCTAAAATTTAAATTTTTTTGTGAAGAGTTTTTTGTTTGAAAAGAAGCTATGTAATTCCTTCATAGAGGGAGATTACTGTATTTGAAAAGTTTGTGGCATAAAATCTAAGAGGAAAAAATGTTCTGTTAGAAAAGACTCATTTTCAAATTTCATTCTACTATGACATGTTGTGTTGCCATTAATGCCAAAGAGGGAAATTATTGGATACAATTGTTCAATTGTGTGTTGTCTTTGATGTTACACAAATTTCATATCAGTTATCAGACAGAGTCTACCAAGCTCAGTTGGTTAGCAAAGTGAGTTACAGAGTCTACTAAGCTCAGTTGGTTAGCAAAGTAGATTACAGAGTCTACCGAGCATTTATGCAAGTTACTCTATGGAAACAGTTTTTACTGAGCTCACTTAGGTGTTGAAGGTTTTTGTGATAGAAGTCAATTTATATCAAGCTCATAAGGTTAGTGAAGGGAAGACAATGTTTACCGAGTTCACTTGGTCTCCAAAGGATTTTGTAGAATTTGCAGTGTTTACTGAGCTTCAGTTGGTTAACACTAGAAATCATTTCTGAAGTAGTGTTTACCAAGCAAGGTTGGCCAATGAAGTATTTCATTGTTTTGGGAAATAAAGTTTAATTTTTTCATATAATGAATGTAACTAACTGATGTAATGATTATTGGTAAATGTAACTTGTAAATGAGCTAAATTGATAATTTGTAAGGTATAAATAAAAGGTCAAGTTGTGAATTATAAGTTGTAATGAGTGAGCATGCAAGTGAGTTAATTGTTTGAAGAGGAAAGTGTGAGTGAATTTTGAAGAAGGATCAAATATCCTTGAGGAGAAACAAAGGTGTATTTGATCATAGTGGATCTAGTGAAGCAGAACAGAGATCTGTAATAGCAAAGTTCAATTGCATCTCATTCAGGTCACTTCATTGTTAATTTTTCATCATTATAGTAGTGATTCCTAAATATCTTAATAGAGTTTGTTTAATAACCATTTTTTGCAAATCCTCTAAAAAGGTGGACATTTCTATTGAATTTTTCTTAAGTCCTCTAGCAAGACCACTCCTAGCAGGGTGATTAAATCCTCTAACAAAGTCACACCTAATAGTGTGTTTTGTAACCTTTAATAGGGTTGGCTCCTAATAGGGCTCACTTCAGAAGAGTGAAAATTTGTAGCTAGTTACTTGGTGGTTTTTCCCATATTGGATTTCACTGTTAAATTTGGCCTCTTATGTAGATGTTATTTCTTTTATGCATGCATGTTAAATCTTTGTGAATGTTTAAAGATCAGTAATAAGTTAACATACATCTACCAAGTTACAACATTTTTTTGTGTGGCTACTGAGTGACTATAGACCAAGTTACAAAGTTTTGAAGAATAATTTATCTTATGACTTGGCAGACCTATTATTGAAGTAATTCAATAAAAAAATGGAAAGTATTCGGACTTCCAAGAACAACCTCTCCAAATTTGGCTCTTTTTTGATTTTTTTGTTCTTTTATGTTCAAAACTTCTTCCCATCCAAAGGCATGGTAGTATGGGGAGTTTTCAAAGAGAAAATGAATAAAAGATTCAGAATTCCTAAGAAGCTAGTAGAAGATTACAAAGATGATGTTTTCTTCATGGTAGACTATGAAAAAGTTTGTATTCAAGCAATAAAGCCCAAAATTGTATGGGTAAAACCTCTTCCTTATGAGGTAAACATTAATGAAAAAAAGTACATTATTGAAGCCCCGATTAATGAACTTGTTGATCCAAAGGCACCACACTTTGGAACATATGATGAGGCAAAGGCAAGGATAGAGTTGGAGATAAAACTCCCACAAGCGGTTAAAAAAGGTAAGAGGAGGATAGAAAAACTAAAATCAAGCACACCTCTAATGTTAATTGAGAGCAAAGGAGAAGATATAGATGAAGAAGTAGATGATGAGTCTAAAAAGGAAGAAGAACCCTTGAAGAAGAAAAGCAAGGTGATCATCATCAAGCCACCTAAACCATCCACTATAGTCTTCACAAGGAGGTCTAGGAAGAAAGGTAGTGATATTTTCTTTAACAAACCTCCTCCCACCTTCCAAGAAAAATTGAAACAAATGGAAGAAGGTGCAGGTATAACCAACTTCAAATCCTTGAAGTATGAAAACAGGGCAAAGGCAAAAAAGAAATAGGTTGAAGAACTAGTGTTAACCAAAATGAGAAAATGGAAGTATTTGCCAGATCAAATAGCCTCCCAAACCTCTAATGAATTATTAGAGAAAATTAAGCCAAGATAGGAGTTTACAATGCAAAAAATAAAATATATTTATGCACAAACCCTAAGGCAATTGCTACCTAGCATGATAGATGCTGAGGTAAAAGAGTCTTTGAATAAAAATGAATATAAGATGACTCTTAGATTTAATACTTGTTTAATTTTGGTCAAGGATATAGAGCATGTGTTTAAGAATGCCAAAAGTATGTGGACAAATGTTTATCATTTCCATAAACAAAGTGACTTCCTAGTAGATGTTAAGGATGATGACAGTGATGACGAGGAAGAAGAAACTTACACTGAGCCCACACATTTTGACAATGAGGAAGTTGATGAAGATAAAGAGGAAGAAGCTACTGAGTAAGACAAAGAAGATGATGAGGAGACTAACCCTATGAAGATAGCAGTCATATTCATATCCTCACTTGCTCACTCTCCAAGCAAACCAATAGCTATATCAAGCTCAGAGATAGCTTTAGCAAGTTTGATTGTGACAACTACAGGTACTTCAAATGTCCAATCACTTTTGACCCCCACACAGCTCATCACATCATTGATAGAAGTGCCTACCACTTCATCTACTAAGCTACAAGCTCCCTCTTCTTTAGCTCCTGAGTTGCAATCATCAGCAATGGATATAATGGCTTCTACAATTTTGAACCCATCAGTAGTAAGTACTTTAGTTTTGAATACTACAATTTTGTCTACTTCAGTTTTGGATTTAGTAAGCATTTCTATTAGTATTCCATCAGTTGGTACTATATCAATTTTCATAGCAAGTCCTAATATATCTACAATTTTTTCCATCCTAGATTCTGTCATGTCCCCATTTCAAATAATTAAAAAATAATAATCTTTGCTAAGGCAGGCCAGGCCCAAGAAAGTGAAGTTTCGAAAAAAGGGAGTTAATCTTTGGAAACCGTTGGACTAATAAATGAAAATTATTATTAAAATATGTTTCATTAACCTCTCTTGGACATGAGTTACATTTATGCCCTCTTTTAAGGGGGGTTTGGAGGCATTTTGGGGAGATTCCAGAACTTGATTTTTACTCATTCTTTGTTATTCTTCAGAGGCTGCCAAACCTGTGGAGAAGGAGACCCAAGAACAGGAGTTTGCAGGTTTCCAGGGAGACCCAAGAATGGAAGTTTGTAGGTTTCCAGGAAGGCTAAGGATGGGAGTTTGAAGCCATTCCATGTGCATGCTCGTACAGAGTTTGCCTTTGTGCTGAACAGTGCAGATTTGTGAGTTTCCGGGTGTGTTTTTTAATGAGTTTGGTGTTTACAGTTGAGTATTTCATATCAGTTTGGGTTGCTGCTGTATATCAAACTTTTAAATATTAAAATAGAGCTGAATATATATATTGGGACGTGATTAAACTTCCGAGATAGATTATTAGTGTTTTTGTGGTGTTTCCGGGCATATTTTGTGCTATTTCGGGAGCCCGATGAGCATAGTTTTGGTCCTACATTTTTGAGCTGTTGTGTAAAGGCTATACGGATCTGGAAATGTCAATTTGTAGGCTGTTATGCTGCTGAAAGTTCTGTAAAAATTTCCATTTTCAGATTTATTAATAATAGGTGAAGTTGTGAAGCTTTTAGCACTATTTTCAGCATACCCGATTTGGGGTTTCTTGAGGAATTTGGTGGATCTTTGGGATATTAGCTGTTTGATTTTAAATATCTGATTAAAAGTTGGAAATATCATGTAAAATCAGAAAAGGGACATTTTAGTGGTATTAGAGCCATGATCTTTCCAGCCTGAGGGTTTGTAAAAGTTGCAGGTCAGTTTTGACAACTACCCAGATCTTGCATTTCAGTTTTTAGAACTACCCAAATCTTGCATGCCATAATTTATGGTTGCATGTTGCTTCTAATCAGATGCATGTCAAAATTTATGGTTGCATGCTACTTCAAATCATTTTCATGTTAGTTCTTGGTGAATTTGGTGGTTGTAGAAGTTTGCATTTCAGTTTTGATAAGTACCCATATCTTGCATGTCAGTTTTGACAACTGCCCAGATCTTGCATGTCATAATTTGGTGGTTGCATGTTGCTTCTAATTAGTTTCATGTCAAAATCTATGGTTTCATGCTACTTCTAATCAATTTCATTTTAGTTCTTGATGAATTTGGTGGTTGTAGAAGTTTGCATGTCAGTTTTGACAACTACCCAGATCTTGCATGTCAGTTCTGACAACTACCCAGATCTTGTATGTCATAATTTGGTGGTTGCATGTTGCTTCTAATCAGTTGCATGTCCAAATCTATGGTTGCATGCTACTTCTAATCATTTGCATGTTAATTCTTGGTGTTTGAAGAAGTTATATCCTATTGGGGTTACACTCTACTTTATCCAGAATGGACAGGTATAGTACAGAGTCTCAGAGGAAACGATCTTGGACAATTGATAGCCAGAGTGAAAACAATAGAAAGGATGGTTATTTAGACATTCGAGATAAACATATGAAAATAATCCATGACATTTCTAAACAGTTGGTTGAGCACCACCGTATGATGAATGACATGTTATCTGACCCAGCTAAGGTGGATAAGTTGACTGGATTTCTATTTGGCAGATTTTCTCACAGGACAGATGACACAATTCCCAAGAACTTGCATGAGGAGTTTGAGAAACTAGCTGATAGCCAGGTAGAGGTCTCAGATTCTACTCTACCACAGGAGGTGGTGGGAAAGGATATTACACAGATTGATAGTAACGGTCAACTTGATACTCAAATTGAGACAATTGTTTACAGGTTGTCAAAGGGTGATGCCATAGGTATTCAGGATGGTATAGTTACAACAGGCAGTGACTACAGTGTAGTGGGTTCAGATGATGATTATGAGGATGTTGTTGTGCAGGATGGTGAGATACCTGGTAGAGATGAGAAAACATTGAGCATTCATGACTTTGCTGAGAAAGAGTACCAGGCACAGTTAGATTCTTCATCACATGAGGTTGAGGCAGGTAGTACTTCACATAATTTATCCCGCCAGCTAAAGGTGAGTGAAGATAGTATTTTGACTTCATTATCTCATCATGATAGGTATGTGGAGTTAGTTGGTATTGGTCATATTACTCAAATGAGGATTTTGCTTGAGTTACCAGCTTATTCTAGTTTACAGATATGGACTCAAGATTGTTATATTGGCATTTGGGATTCAGTTGACAGGAGATCTTTAACACTTTTTGGTAGCAGTGTTTGTTTGGGTGCTATCATGGATTTGATTAGCAGATTGCACGGTGTTGTCTTTTCCTGTGCTAGCAGCTTGTCCAATGTTGGTATTAGTTTTTATACACCAATGTTGGTCTTTGTTCATATATCCAGTCGACCATACTTGCTAGAATGTGTTGATGATATTTCATATTTGGCAGTGTGTATAGATGAGTCCCAGGATCATATTGGCATTAATGACATCCAGAAGGATGCAATGGGCAATTTTGAAGACTTAGTTTCCTTGGGTATAGAGGAGTTGGACAGCAATGCTAATGTTTTTGATACTCCATATGTTGATATGAGTTTTAGATTTGATTCACAGGATATGGATGGTAATACTCTAGAGACTAGTAAATTTGAGGATACTCCTTTAGACAATGCATCAGAGGAGGTTTGTAGGAGACAGTCAAGCTAGTGCCATCATGTGTCTAATTAGTTGAGAGTTAGTGACCAAGACATTGCTATCACTTGCCAGCATTTCGATGCTACTCATCAGTTGTTAGCAGTTTATGGATGGGGTTCTCCTACTAGTGATGAGCAGGGAGGCAATTATCTTTCCTTGATAGAGTTCCACTCTTTATGGGAGGCTATCCAGATTCTAAGACAGGATTATATGCAGTTGGTAGCCGACAAAGATTATCTTATGAAGTGGGGCAGTACAGCATATGATGCATTGTTGGCCAAGGAAGATGAGGTGAGTGAGCTTACTGAGCAACTTGAGGTGACTTCTGAGATTCTTGAGAGTACACAGTTGGCTTTCAAGGAGTCATAGTTTCATTTGGCTAAGGTGACCATGGAGTTAGAGCGACTACAATCTTCACCTGATTCTATACAGTCACAAGCTGTGGTGTTTGGTGATCCGAGGATTTCCATGGCTGAGATTGTCAGAGACAGTGGAGATGGGGATGCATCCATTCTTGATACTAACATTGGAATATCAGGTTCATTTCCACTAGAGTTAGGTTCACTTGAGTTGGGTGTTATAGTAGATTGTTGTATGCCTGACATGGTGGTGACCTCTAGTATTGATGGCACAGAGACTAGAGATGTATCAAAGATCATGTGTGATGTTGGTGAGTCAGCAGTTGGCATGGTTCCTACTAGTAACACTACTTCCTTGGTGATATCTTCAGAGGTAGTAGTTAGTTCCAACATGGTTAATGATCAATTGCAGTTAGTTTCATCTAGATTACAGTCTGAGCCACTGACTAAGATTGGTGCATTCTATCGGCATTACACTGTGAGGTATGCTCATCAATTTACCTTTGATGACCATGTTGATGAGATAATGATACAGAGATGTACTTTGGTTCCTAGTGCTTATCATCAGTTATGGGATAATTTGATGCCTCAAGATGAGAGTTTTGATGGGCATGACATGGTGATAGGTTCTACAGTTGACAGCTTGATAATACATGACTTAGAGCAGGAGTTTCAGAGTGATGCTTCAGCAGGTGTTGTTATTGATTCTACTCCTTTGGCTATGACATCTACTAACTTAGCTGGTGATCAGTCACAGTGGGTTGTATCACTTATTCATGGTGAGTTGTTGACTAAGGTTGGTTTTTTTTATCAACATTATATTGCAAGGTATGTACATCAGTTAGCATTTGATCCTTGTGTTGAGGAGTTGATGGTAGGAAAATTTGGTTTGGGTTCCAATTCTTGCTATTTAGCTTGTGATGGCTTTTCACCATCAGGGGTGCATGGTAGTTATGGTTATGAGATAGTGGCTAGTGATTTGCAAAGTTGTGTTGACTGCAGGAGTTTTACAGTGTGTGGATTCTCCATACTTGGTATAGTTTCATTTGAGAGCATTCACCATTGTTGTAGAGTTGGATTGTACATTTCGTATAGGCCAGTGGAATGTGTTGATGGTATTTACTGTGTTGGTAGTCCACTTTACATGGGTTTTGATGTTCTAAGAGTTTGTGTCTCATGGGTTTCTAACTGTGGAAGTTGTGATTTTGGAGTTTGGTTGAGCTATAATTGTCAGTTTGATTATGGATTCCTCTTGGTCATGTTGCAGAGGATATTGCAGGAGCTTGTGTTAATTGGTATTAGTATAGTTCATGACTACATTTGGGATCCAGGTGGATTGATTGGTTTATTATTCAGCCATTGCTTGAGGACAAGCAATGTTTGGGAGGGGAGGACTTGTCATGTCCCCTTTTCAAATAATTAAAAAATAATAATCTTTGCTAAGGCAGGCCAGGCCCAAGAAAGTGAAGTTTCGGAAAAAGGGAGTTAATCTTTGGAAACCGTTGGACTAATAAATGAAAATTATTATTAAAATATGTTTCATTAACCTCTCTTGGATGTGAGTTACATTTATGCCCTCTTTTAAGGGGGGTTTGGAGGCATTTTGGGGAGATTCCAGAACTTGATTTTTGCTCATTCTTTGTTATTCTTCAGAGGCTGCCAAACCTGTGGAGAAGGAGACCCAAGAACGGGAGTTTGCAAGTTTCTAGGGAGACCCAAGAATGGGAGTTTGTAGGTTTCCAGGAAGGCTAAGGATGGGAGTTTGAAGCCATTCCATGTGCATGCTCATACAGAGTTTGCCTTTGTTCTGAACAGTGCAGATTTGTGAGTTTCCGGGTGTGTTTTTGTATGAGTTTGGTGTTTACAGTTGAGTATTTCATATCAGTTTGGGTTGCTGCTGTATATCAGACTTTTAAATATTAAAATAGAGCTGAATATATATATTGGGACGTGATTAAACTTTCGAGATAGATTATTAGTGTTTTTGTGGTGTTTCCGAGCATATTTTGTGCTATTTCGGGAGCCCGATGAGCATAGTTTTGGTCCTACATTTTTGAGCTGTTGTGTAAAGGCTATATGGATCTGGAAATGTCAATTTGTAGGATGTTATGCTGCTGAAAGTTCTGTAAAAATTTCCATTTTCAGATTTATTAATAATAGGTGAAGTTGTGAAGCTTTTAGCACTATTTTCAGCATACCCGATTTGGGGTTTCTTGAGGAATTTGGTGGATCTTTGGGATATTAGCTGTTTGATTTTAAAGATCTGATTAAAGGTTGGAAATATCATGTAAAATCAGAAAAGGGACATTTCAGATTCAAAGGCATTAAGTACAAGGATAGTTGAACTTAAGGCTCAATAGAGTACAAGATTTTTGAGTAGGGGTAAGGAGATAGAAGAGTATATAGACTTAGATGAGGAAATAGAAATTCCCAAATGAGACTTTGATAATCTCATTGTGGATCAAATGCATATAGCTGGTCAACTCCTTCAAAAGAAGGCAAAGAAGAAGAAATTGAGAGAAGAAAGAGATAGGGAATATACAATTATTGATGATACCAAGAACATTTTGTTTGAGGCAATAGGTATTGAGATAGATTCCTCTCAACCTATTTTATTGCAATTAGAAAAGGTAGTCAAAAAGTTTAATGAGGACTCTAGTGGTTAAGATAAGTTAATTGAGAAAGTAGAAAAGAAATTTAATAATAAAGTTCTTGAGCACATTGCTTAGCAAATTTCCATTCAACAAGTTGAGATTTCATCAATTTTGACCAATCTTGAAACCTCTTGCACCAATGTGACATCACTTTTTTTGAAGTTATGTGATGTTACTGAGTTCACAAAGGAGATAAAGAGAAAACTAACAAAGATTGATGAAGATTTGAAAGCCAATGCACAACAATTGCAATTTGACTCTAGTTCAAGCTCTGCACATCATATGAAGGTCAGATTTATGTTAGACATGTTGGCAGAGTTATTGAGAGAAGAAGCAAGGATCTGGTCTACATTGATAGATGTTTAGAATATGATCCTTCCTATCATGGATACAATGCACAAACACATTGTTTACTCAAAAACCTTGATCCACGACAATAACTTCTCTATTGTAGATCACATGATAGAACTCCCTGCAGAAGTGCAAATTGCTCTCCATACATGCAAGATTTTGCAAGAGAACTAGAAATCTCTAGTTCTCATTCTTAAGGTACATTCTAAGTTTCTATCTTATTTTGGTGTCTCCATGTAAATAAGTTTTGAATAAATCTTTGGCATTATTGTCAAAAAGGGGGAGAGACTATGTATAGTGAGAGACTATGTATATTGTATGGGGGAGAATCATGCAAAGGAAGAAAATGTATATAGTAGAGGAGAATTTTGCAGATATGTTGTATAGTATACTATATATACTTACAAAGACAAATTTTGAAAAATCTTAAAACAATATACCCTACTGAGCCAATATCACATGGTGATGATATAGTTTTGGCTGATAAGTGTTTTTGTCACTAATGCCAAAGGGGGAGATTGTTGACATATCAATCAAGTTTGTTATTAGTGACAACACTTATTCAAATTTTGTATGGCTACCAATGTCATTGAATAGTCTACAATGTTTGCCATGTAACTTAGTAGCCACCAAATTTTACAGTTGCTACCGAGTCTTCTGAACTAATTCCAGTGGCCACCAAGCATTCCAATGGTTATTGAGGGAATTCAGTTAGTGTGAAGTGCAACAGTTCAAACTAAGAAAAATCAGGTAGTATGAAGTCTAGTAGTTTAACCTGAGCACTCTAGTGGTTACCGAGCTTTGCAGTTTCTACTGAGCTATCAGTTCATGTGATGTGAAGCTAGTGTTAATTGAGCCATATGTGAAGTTAGTGTTTACCAAGTGAAGTCATGGTAAACTAGTAATTCAATTTGTGCCAAGTGACACAATATTTATCGAGTCACCAGTGCAGACCAAGTTTGAGACTACTTTGAGGTGATTAGTATGGACCAAGCTTCTACTTCTACCAAATGCATGATGATGCTAAGTAATTATTGTGGATGTTGAGTATTAGAACTTCACCAAGTCAGTCTTCAGAACCTGAGTGTCTTCATATGGGTCAACTTTTTAATATTGGTGTTAACTTGTATATTGGCTGACTTTGTAATTTTGTAAATTGGATTGGTATATATGTAATGTATTGTATCATATTCAATGTGTGTGTGAATATGTAATTCATGAATATAAGAAAGTAAGAATGAAAATGAGATCAAGCAGTAGATAAAGTATATATTGAAGGCCATATCAGAAAAGGAGCAACAGAGACATATCCATTTGAAAAGGTGATCAGTATAATCAAAGAATCTCTATTAGCAAATTAGTTGTAAGTTAGAGATCTACTATTTCATTCTAACAAGTGAATCTATCTAAATCCTTTAACAAGGTAGACTTAACAGTCTTTCTCACAATCTTTTAAACAGAGTGCATACTTTATTGTGTATTTGTAAAAACCTCTAACAAAGTGGACTTAGTAGTCCTAATTTTCTCCTAACAAGGCAGATCATCATAAATGATCATTATAAGCCTTGACAGGAAAACTTTATGTTGTAGTATCGAAGTTTAGTGGGTATCATCCCCACCCTAGTTTTATTTTCTATTTGGAAGGTTTTTGGGTCACCAAATTATTGTGTTCAAGTTTTATGAATGTTTTATGTTTTCAATTTCTCATGCATGCAATTAGATCGATAAATGATAATTTTTATATTGCTATAAAATGCTGAAATTGATAAAGTTTTAAAGGTTGCTGATTCACCCCTCCCCTCTTAGTAACCTAGCATAGTCTTGAATATTTCCAACACCATCCACCAAATAGCAAGCATTATAGGTACCCACACATACCAAAAAGTGAGATAGAAAAAATTATTGAGGAAATGCTAGAGGTAGGAATTATCAGGCATAGCCAAAGTGCTTAATCTTCACCTATTGTGATGGTGTAAAAGAAGGATAAAACTTGGTGCATGTGTCTAGATTATAGAGTGCTCAACAAGTACACCATTAAAGATAAGTCTCCTATTCTAGTCATTGCTGATCTTATAGATGAATTAAATGGAGCTATGTATTTTACCAAGTTAGATCTTAGATTGAGTTATCACCAAATTTAGACTAAAGAGGAAGATATTTGTAAGACAACATTTCAAACTCATGAGGGTCATTATGAATTTTTGGTGATGTTATTCAGTCTTACCAATGCACCATCTACATTCCAAAGTTTGATGAATTCCATTTTTAAGAAGTTCTTGAGAAAGTTTGTGTTAGTATTTTTTGATGGTTTATTAATTTATAGCAAGATTTGGGAAGAAAATTTGCAACATGTAGATCAAGCATTAAAATTATGAAAAGATCATCAAATCTATGCTAAGCCATTCAAGTGTGCTTTTGGTCTTAAGGAGGTGGAGTATTTGGGACACATAGTTTTACATGGAGTAAAGGTGGACCCTAAAAAAATAAAGGCTATCATGGAATAGTTTATTCCAGACACTATTAATAAGCTAAAGGGTTTCTTGGGATTGACAAGACACTATAGAAGATTTGTGAAGAATTATGGTCATATAACAACACCTCTTACCACTCTATTGAAGAGGGATTCTTTTCATTGGAATGAATCTACTAATGTATCATTTGAGAAATTGAAGAAGGCTATGTGTACAACTCTAGTGCTTGCCATTTTAGAATTCACCAAGGAATTCATTGTGGAATGTGATGCTTCTAGAAATGGGATAGGAGCAGTTGTCATGCAAGAAGGTTGACCAATTGCTTTTGAGAGTCATCAATTAAAAGGTAAAAATCAACTCAAACATATTTATGAGAAATAAATTCTAGAAATCCTTTATGCAGTTAAAAAATGGAGGCCTTATTTAATGGGTCAACACTTAAGGGTTAAGACAAATCATGATAGCCTAAAATATTTTTTGGATAAAAGACTATCATTAGAAGAGAAAAAAAAATGGGTCACTAAGATGTTGGGATATGACTTTGAAATTGTATACAAGAAAGGGAATGAAAATATTGTAGCCAATGCACTTTGGAGGAAGGATGAAAAAGGTGAAGCCTTGTTGTGTGCCCTTTCAATATTACAAGAAAATTGGGTGGTAGAAGCCAAAGAAGTGTGGCAAAATGATGTTGCAAAAAGTAATCACATGCAGCGAATAAAAGGTGACCCTAGTAGTTTAGATAAGTTTTGTTTAAAGGTGGATATTCTTTGGTATAAAGAGCAATTGTATCTCTATAATAATTCCACTCTTAAACATAGGATTCTCAATGAAGTACATGAGTCCCCGATTGGTGGTCATTTAGGATTTTTAAAGAAATATAATTGGGTCAAGCAAGATTTTTTTTTGGGAAGGGCTATAAGGTGATGTTTAAAAATTTGTGGTTGAACGTTTGGTTTGTCAAAGAAATAAGGGTGAAACAATTAAAACACTAGGTCTCTTACAACCTTTATCCATTCTTAGCCAATGTTGAGAAGAGGTATCCATGGACTTCATCACTATTGGTTAAAAGAATAGTCTGAACAATTGAGTGTCAACACACTTAACCATTTTTCACTATACATGCTGAGTACACAATGTATGCTGAGCTAGTATTTCAATAGGTGCCGATTCACAGTTGATTCCTATCAAGTCTGAATGTAGTATGTGCTGAGTAATTTAGGAAATTATTCATGTGCTGAGCAATTCAGAAGTCTTCAAATGCCAAGAAATACAATATTTAACAAGTGCCGGGTGAACTAGGAAATTAATAGGTGTCAAGTGAACCAGGAAAGTAATAGGTGCCGAGTGAACTAGGAAAGTAATATATGTCAAGAAATCTAGGAATTAGTTCATGCCGAACATTAGTAATGTAATTAGTGTCGAGTAACTTAGGATCAACATAAAAGTTTGTGTTTTGACAAAATAAGATGTAAACCATTTTTGGAGCTGACTTAGAGAGATTTTGAAGAAGAAAAAGGATAAGGATGAATCATTTACATTCCCTATGAAATCTGCATGCAACTAATCAAAAAAATGGAGAAGGGATGCAACCAATGAGAAAAATACAAGGTATGAGTGGGAATTTGAGATTCAATATGGATCGTAGATCTATACCTAACCCTAAGTCTTCGCATTCTTTATAAGAAGGTCGAATACCCATTCCATGTGTGGAAGAGAACAGTGTAAAAGAGGAGATTATAGAAAAATTTTAGTGTGAAGAGGAAAAGACTTAGAGGAATAGAGTAGCAATTTCATATCCAGTTGATCAAAATAGTACAAGAGTCAAGGAACAACTTAGAGATTAGATCAAGCAAGGATCAGAACAAGAAGAGAAAATCTAGTACCTGAACCCAACAATTTGAGATTGCATTCAATTAGGTCAAATGTTCTAATACTCTCTCCCAATTGTATTAGATGTTGAAATCATATGTTGATAGGTTAGCTTAATAGCTAGGTAGGAGAACTTTTTGAGAAGGTCATGAAAAACCTATGTATTAGGTGGGTTTAACAACCTATTGTAAATCCTTTAATAGGGTGACACTTCATGTAAGTGTTTGTAAATTCTTTAACCAAGTCACTATTGACATAGTGTAAAGCCTTTAATAAGGCATGCCTTTCATAAGGTGGACCATTAGAAGTGGTTGAACATTGATTGCTGCAGTATTTTTTGTGGGCATCATCTCCACCCCAGTTTTACCTTCTTATTCTTGGAGGGTTTCTAGGTTGCCAAATCTTTGTGTTATGTGTTGATGCATGCTTTCATTTCATGTTTGTTTATATGTTTACATGCATGTATATTACTTTTATTTATGTGTTAATAAGGGTTTAAAAGGATAAAAATTGGTACTTTTGATTCACCCCCCCCCCCCCCCCCCCCCCCCCCCCCCCCACCCTTAGAAGTACTCTTCCCATTTGAATACTCCATAAATTGGTATCAAATCTTTGGTTCTCACAAGGAGAAGTCTAACAACTTGGAGAAAAAGGTCATAAGATGGAAGTCTTCAAACTTGGGAAGATCATTGACAATAAAGTGATTGATGTGCAACTAGCTCTACACAAAGTAGAGGAAGCCAGGGAGAAACTGAGAAAATCCTTGAAAAGAAGAAAGGAGATAGCCATAGCTGAAAATGACATACACTACAAAGAGATTGACACCTCACAAGTGTTTTCAAATGGAGATTCCAAGGAATTTGATGTAGAAATAGCATAATTAATGGAGAAAAATAGAGCACAAGCTGAAGAAATCAGATTACTCAAGCTTGAACAAGAATAGCAAACCATAATGCTTTGTGAAGTGACTGAACAAAAGAAAAGAGCTATTGAAGATAAGGCCATGATAAAAGATAACAAGAGAAATATCACCAATAGGCTAGAAGAGAATACAATTGAATTTGAAAGGATCTCAAACATGCAGTTGGACACCTTAAGCCAGATGAATGTTCATCATGAGCTAAACATGAAGGAAACTGAGATTTCCACCTTGAAGATGTAGAATGAACAATTATAGAATGAATTGAAGAGAGAAAAGGAAATAGAAGAAAGTTACAACAAACCTAATGAGGCCATCAAGTACTTTGAGCAATTTTTGAAATCACCAAGGGCTAGTAATGATACTTTAAGACTTGGTTACATCAACACTAAACAAGGAGAATCATCCAAAGCTGTGAAAGAATAAATAAAGGTAAGAACACTAAACCTACTTGTCATTTTTGTGGTAAAAAGGGACATAACTCTAATGTGTGCAGAAGCAAGAATAGTCATCAGCATGATAAGCCTTTGAATGCAAACTTTTGTCAAAAATGCAGAAAACAAGGACATTCAACACAAGACTGCAGAACCAAGACCATGAGGAAAACAAGATTTGAGTGACATTGCTAAAAATACAAAAAGTATGGACATAGAGCATTTGAATGTAGATCAAAGTCTATGTGGACACCTAATCAGCCCGCAAGGGGAATCAATCATGCACAACACTACAATTGGGATTATAATACTAGGTATAGCTGCCACTATTGCCAAGAGTATGGACACATTCCTAAAAATTGCATAAGGGCACATTACAAGGGAAGCTACAGTAGGTGGCTAAATCAAACTACATGTTTTAGTTTCTTGAAGATTGGTCATATCACCAGAAAATGTCCTACAAAGTCAAAAGCACCAAAGACTGAAGTCAACAAAGGAAAAGAGAAGATTAATGTTTAATAAATAAAAGGACAAATGAATAAAACATGGAAGAAGAAAGGTGAATGCAACATATCAAATGGAGAGATCACTTCACCCAAGAGGTCAAGTGATCACATCTCATCCAACTAAGCACAAGATAGATACATGTGGTTGACACATATAAAGATGTATCATACATTAGCCAAAGAAAACATAGAAGTACTACATAGAAGAAATATGCATGAGAAAAGATGCTAAGTTAAAAGTTAGAAGATGATGCTGAGCTTCCTTTTGCTACCGAGTGAAACTCCAGTATATGTCGAGTTGAACAGTTTAGTGGATGTCGAGTAAGGGATGTTAGTGGCTGCCAAGCAATCAAAAAGTTTAGTTGATGATGAGTGAAATAAGATAGTAGATGCTAAGTAGATGAACTTTAGTGGAAGCTGAGCTGATAAAATCTTTGGAAGCCCAGTGTACAGCTATAATCACAAGTGCAATAAATTCTAATTTTTTTGAACCTAATAAAGGTGTAAATTATTCATTTTTGAATCATATGAACATGAAGAAAAGTCAAGCAAAGTGAAGAAGCAATGCTATAGTGATCAAACAATGATTTATAGTGATTTCAACCTTGATTCAACTCCAGTTCATCAATTCATAGGTATTTCATTCAAGTGTCGAGCTACGCAAAATGTGAAAGTTTATTTTATTTTAAACCCTAGTTCAAAAAATAATGGCATCTAGGTCAAGAACTACTAAGGAGAAGGAGAGTCATGAAATTCAATTAGGTAGTAATGAAGTCAAATAGCCAGAGTTTAGGCCCATTCTTGAAGTTTCTTATAAAAATGATCTCGTTGGTGCCCTATCCATAATTCTTGATAAAGTTGTTATGGTTCAAGATGTTCGAAAGTGTTATAATTGTAAAGTTGGAGCTGTAGGAGATTTGGAGATTTTTAATGCATTTGATAAACTATGTGAAAATGGAAAACTTAAAGATGAATTCTCCATAGTGGAGAAGAAGGGGTTGACCAAAGCCGAAGTTGTCCTTATTGTTTTCAAAACAAAATGGATATGCATAGCATTGGGTAGAATCCATGATGGAGCTTTTTGGTTAGAGATAGGGCCAGTAAAGTTCACAAAGAAAACTATACATAGGGTTACTGGTATTCCAACCCTAGATAGGCCAAATACCCTAAGAAGTGACAAAAAGGAAGCCATAGAGAAGAATACAGGTGCAAAATGGAATAATCGAGGAATGACTCTAGACACCATCACAGAGCCCCTACTAGATTTCGCTGTGAGAGTCATATCACACAAATTCTACCAGTCAAGCAAAATAAATAGTGTGCCATGTATTTCAGTGGATGTTGCTTATAAATTGGTGAAGAAAGATCATACATATGATCTTGTAGAGCTCATGTTATAGCAGATCAATGAGAATCTAGGAGCTATAAGGAAGTCTAAGGGAGCTTAATGCAAATTTGGCTTAGTTTTGGTATGTATGTTTTTCTATATCATGAAAGAACTCCCTTCAGTAGGCAAGGTGAGATGGCATCCTAATAAAACCATTGTTGAGCAAAGTAATGGATTCATTGAGTAGATCGGTGAGAATTTTGATGGCCAAATGACTAGCTACTTTGAGGACTTCAAGAAGTCCATGAAATAGAGAATGAGGATACTAGTTTCACTGGTTGAGCAGCATGAAAAGGACATTTTCTTTCTTGTGGACATTGATTACACTTATATACAAGTAGTCATACCTAGAGTGAGATGTCTTAGGCCACTAGGTTATGAACTTGATGTTGACCAAGCCTCAGTAGCAATAGCAATTCTACTTGTAGAGGAAATTGACAAGACTGCAAAGTTTTTTGGAACCTATGACATTGTCAAATCAAGGGTGGTGATAGATCTTAAGACTGCTACAATAGTAAATAAGAAATAAAAATTGATGAAGAAGATCAAGAAGAAATTTGGTGTTGAAGAAGTAGGTACTACTAAAGAAGAGGAAGCAGATGAAGAAGAGGATGACAATGAAAATGAAGAAGATGAGCCTCTACAATTGACACAAGGTCTAGGTGAGGATAAAGAGGAAGGTGCTAAGGAAGAAGAAGCTAAGGAAGCACCTATTATAACTAAAGTCACCAAGAGGAAGGCTAAAACTCCACTTGCTCCTTGACCCAAAGCAAAGAAAGTGGCAAAACCTGCACCAAAGAAGCCCACTACCAGAGCCACCACCAGAGCTACAACATAAAAGGCTAAAAAAGAGGTAGAAAAGAGGAAAACCACCAAGAAGACTAAGGAGGAGCCAAGAAAAAGAAGAAAATATGTAGCTCAACCTGACTTAGATGAAGAAAAGACAGAAAAAGATGATAAAAGTTAGTTCAAAGTGGCAAGTCATCGACCTAAGTCTGCTATAGATAAATTGTGTACAAAGATTAGAAATGATGATTTGAAAGATTTAAAGAATTTAGATTTTAATAATCTCACAAAGGAAGACCAAAATAAAATAGAGGAATCTGTGAATGCTATGATGGTTGAGTACAAGCATACACCTCTAGAGCTAGATGGCTCAATGCCCAAGGACTTGTACAAAATAGTGGAAGATAAATGGTATTTTTGCTTGAAAATAGAAAAATAAATAAGGGAGTCTACTCTAGCTAGATTGTTTCTTGATTTGACTAAGGGTCAAGTGACTAATGCAGTCAAGAGGCACAATAATAGGTTTACTCCAAAGTGTAGAGCATTCTGTATTTTGTAGAATAAAATTGAAGATGTAGTCAGCAAATCCACAAAATTGTGGAAAATAATATACAAGAAAATTGATGATGTGTTTGATGAATAATACAAGGCAGAAGCAAGTGCCAAGATAAAGGACACAAAAATAGGGAAGAAGGAAGGAGAGAAGAAGATTGAGGAAGAGAAGAAAGTGGAAGAAGAAAAGAAAGATGAAGAGGAGAATAAAGAGGAAAAAGAGGAAGAAAAGGGTACAAATGAGCAGCAAGAACAAAGTGTGCAAGACACACAACTATAGCCTCCTAGCCCTCCTCATACACCATCACACTTGTAGAGATTATCAAAATAAAGGATGTTATTGACACTTCTAGTCAAAACATCAATCCATTAACTACAGAGGATCTAGCAAAAATCCTTGACTAATCAACACAAGTAGCTAGATTATGTACAAGGCCAATACTGATAAGTGTTGATGAGTTGCAAAAAGTAGTAGTAAAATCAAAGGAAGTCAAGGTGCAAACTCAAGAACAACCTTCGATCATACAAACTACTAGATTCTTATTCCTTCCTCCACCATCTTCACCAAAAGAAGCCATAGATGCACTTCAAGTGCTAAGTGTAGTAATAAGGGAAGACAAAGAGAAAATAGAATGGTTAGCCAGCACACCCCTAACCATTGATAGTAAAAAGGAGAAACAAGATGAAGAAAAGGAAGAGACAAGAGATGAGCAATCTACAATACAAACTTTGGTTGAATTACCAAAAATAGGTACTCCCACTCAAACTCTTCAAAAGCCAAGCACTGAAACATTAGCATTGCAAATTAGAACACTGGACTTGAGCTCAAAAAAAGTAGCTAGGAAACTTCATTATCGAATTCCTAAGCTTGATGAAGAAATCACAATACCTTACTATGAATCCATCACTCTTACTAAGGAGAAAATTAATGAAATACAAAATGCACTAGATAGAAGAAGAAGAAAAAAGGTATTGAGAAAAGAATATAAATATAGGCAAGTACTAAATGAGATAAAGGACATCTTTATGGATGCCTTCAATTTTTAGACACTTGATGAGTCAAGGCCAATAGTAGAGAAACTATCTAATATAGTTGATTAGGTGACAAATGAAATGTAAAATTAATGGAATGGTCAAAAAGGAAGTTTCAAGGACAAGTAAATGAGAAAATATCTAGTGATATAACACTATCACAAGTTGAACTAGCTAAGAAATTAGATAAAGTAAAAATTATACTTGGGAATATATTCTCCCTATACAACAAGTTGTGTGGTTTTTTTGACTTCACATAGTAGACTAGCTAGAAAATAATGAGCTTGGAGAGAAATCTAAAGATTTCTAGTATGCAACTCCCCACCAATCCAGCTCAAAGTGAGAAGCATTTTAATCAAATGCTTCACACACAAAGATAATTAGTTGTATTAATAGTAGAGGAGGCAAATACAAAAGCTAAGTTGATGAAAATTTAGTCCTCTATAACCCCTAAGTTGGAGGTACTTCATAAGGAGAAAATGTATGTAGAAACAATCCTCAAGAAAGATTCAAATCTTTCTACCTTAGATGGACTTGTACATCTATAGTAGAGGTTTTCATCCAACATAAGTCATTGGACATTGCACTAGCAAATTGGGATGCAGCTCTAAAGATACTCCTAGAGGTAAATAGCACATTTTTGGCTAAGCCTGGTATTACTCCATAGAACCCTTTGACATCAGTGTCAAAAAGGGGGAGATAAAGTAAGGGGGAGATAAAGTAAAGAGGAGATATGTATATATGCAGATACTATGACAAGTGACCAAATTTTTCTAGTTTGAATTATTTGGTTACATTCTTACATTTTGAGAATAAAGTGGAAAGTTTGTAAATAGCCAAAAAGGGAGATGTCAAGTAATAAAGAAAAAAGAGGGAGATGCAAAATTTTTGAAATTCATATAGATTAGATACAACATACTAGCTCAAAATGTAGAAATAAGACAAATGACAGAGAGGATCAAGCACTCAAGCATATAATTTTAGTCTCAAGAATGGACAAGGCATAATCAACTCAGAGAGAGTCATAAGGTATATTGTTACTTGCAATATTTTTGAAATTTTGCATGTACTTAATAAGATTAAAGTTCATAAATGCTTAGTTAAGCATTTTTGACACTGATGTCAAAGGGGGAGATTGTTGGTTAAAAGAATAGTCTTGACAATTCAGTGTCAACACACTTAAACATTTTTCACTATACATGCCGAGTACACAATGTATGCCAAGCCAAAGTTTCAATAGGTGCTAAACCAATGTTGGTGATAAGAAAGTTTGAACGTAGTATGTGCCAAGTAATTTAGGAAATGATTCATGTGTCAAGCAATTCAAAAGTGTTCAGATGCTAAGCATACAGTATTTAACAAGTGCTGAGTGAACTAGGAAAGTAATAGATGCTGAGCAATCCAAGAATTAGTTCATGTTGAGCATCAATAATTTAATGAGTGCTGAGCAACTTAGGATCAACATAAAAGTTTGTGTTTTCACAAACTAAGATGTAAATCATTTTTGGAGCTAACTTAGAGAGATTTCGAAGAAGAAAAAGGATAAGGACAAATCATTTATATTCCCTATGAAATTTGCATGCAACCAATCATAAAAATGGAGAAGGCATGCAACCAATGAGAAAAATGAAAGGTATGAGTAGGAATTTGAGATTTAATATGGATCGTATATCCATACCTAACCCTAAGTCTTCACATTCTTTATAAGGAGGTCGAATACCCATTCCATGTGTGGAAGAGAATAGTATAAAAGGGGAGATTATAGCAACATTTCAGTGTGAAGAGGAAAGCAACAATTTCATATCCAGTTGATCATAACAGTACAAGAGTCACGGAACACACACAAAGATCACATCAAGCAAGGATCATAACAAGAAGAGAAGATCTACTACCTGAACCTAGCAATTTGAGATTGCATTCAGTCAGGTCAAATGTTCTAATACTTTCTCAAAATTGTATTAGATGTTGAAATCCTATGTTGATAGGTTAGCTTAACAGTTGGGTAGTGTACCTATGAAATGTGGGCCTTTGAACCTCACAGACACTTCAAGTTAGTCATTACCTATGAAATCATCTTGGAATAAACATTGAGTTGTTTATCCAAGAGGTCCAATAGAGAGACCTGTTTCCTTCTATCTAGAAGGATTTAAATGAAATGCAATTTGTCTATATGATCGTGCAAAGTATTCTAGAATGAGAGATGCATTCTAATCTAAGAACATGTAAAGTAAATTAATCTAAATGTATGCAAGATTAAATCTAAATGACAATTAAACTAAAAATGAAAAGATGTAACAATATGCTAAAGCAAGGTGAGTGCAAAATGCGACAGCAATTCAATACTATGAAAATTCAACCTCTGTAATGAGGAAATGAGGGTCTCTTAAATAGACTTTCCTGGAATCCATCAACAGTTGAGATCGATTTCAATCAATGGTTAGGATTGAAGATGAAGTTCAATCATAAAGGAAGATTCCCAAATCAAAGGGAGTTAACTGGCTCAAATCTGAGTGTAAGAGTTAGTCAACTCAGATAGACTTCAGTGTAAAAGCAAGTGATCTGGGTCACTTCTAATTTGATCAGCAGTGAACTGGGAATTTACCTTTTGAACTGAAGAGAGATTTTGGAGAGATATTTAATTTAATAAAATGAGATATGTTCTCATAATTACCTTTTTCATTTAATTAAATAATTCTATTTAATTAATTAGAGGCACTTTTCTTATTTAATTAAATAACTTCATTTAATTAATTAGGAATGACTTCCCATTTAATTAAATAACTTTTTTAATTAATTAGAAGTAAGTTCTCCATTTAATTAAATAATTTCATTTAATTAATTAAAATAGGCATATTTATTAAATTAAATAAATTTAATTCCATAGTACATTAGCCTTAGGATATAATTTAATTTAATTAAAGTATAAATACTTAATAATTAAATTAAATATTAATCAATAGGTTTAATGTGACTAATATGAGTAAATACTATAGGAATTAAATAATAAGCATGATGAATGCTGATTAGGGTTTTCTGCATCTGACATTTAAGTCAAGTAGCAAGTAGCAGAATAAGAATTTGGCTAGTGAAATAGGACTTAGGATTGATAAGAAATAGACCAGAATTGGTATCATGGCAATGAGCCAATTTTGGGGTATTACAGGTAGGAGAACCTTTGGAGAAGGTCATGAAAAACCTATGTATTAGGTGGGTTTAACAACCTATTGTAAATCCTTTAATAGGGTGACACTTCATGTAAGTGTTTGTAAATCCTTTAACCAGGTCACTATTGACACAGTCTAAAGCCTTTAATAGGGCAGGCCTTTCACAGGGCAGACCATCATAAGTGGTTGAACATTGATTGTAGCAATGATTTTTGTGGGTATCATCCCCACCCTAGTTTTACCTTCTTATTCCTAGAGGGTTTTTGGGTTACCAAATCTTTGTGTTATGTGTTGATGCATGCTTTCATTTCATGTTTGTTTATATGTTTGCATGCATGTACATTACTTTTAGTTATGTGTTAATAAGGGTTTAAAAGGATAAAAAATTGGTACTTCTAATTCACCCTTCGCCCCTCTCAGAAGTACTCTTCCCATTTGAATATTCCAATAATCACAAGGCCTCCCAAATCTAAAGGTCATAATGCCATCATGGTAGTAGTTGATCACCTCACTAAATATGCACATTTCATTGCATTATCATATCCTTTTATAAAAAGTATAGTGGAAAAAGTTCTCTTGGAGAATATCCAAAAACTACATGGTACACATAAGGTTATTGTTAGTGATCGTGATCCTATCTTTACTAGTCACTTTTGGAAAGATTTATTCTCATGTTTGGGTACTCAATTTGTTCATAGTTCTTCATACCATCCTCAATCAGATGGGAAAAATTGAGATTGTTAATAAATATTTGGAAGGATATTTACATTGTTTCACTCCAAAAAACCAATCTCAATGGGTAGATTGGCTACCTCTTGTAGAATGGTGATACAATACTTATTTTCATAGCTCATAAAAAATGTCTCCATTTTTGGCACTTTATGGACATCATTCTCCTTCCTCACATCATCATTAAAGGTTTCACCAAGAGTTTAGGCAGTGGAGGACCACTTTCTTCATCAACAAAAAGTACTTTCAGGACTCAGGGAGAATTTAGCTATGACCTAAAATTGAATGAAACAATAAGTGAACCAACATCGTATTGAAATAAATTTTGAAGTTGGGGATTGGGTCTTCTTGAGATTGTAGCCTTGTAAACAAATCTCAATTAAGCAAAAAAAATAATAATAATAAGTTGTCTCCAAGATATTATGAACCATACCAAATTATGCAAAATATTGGTAGCATTGCCTACAAGCTTGAGTTGCCACCAAAAACAAAGATACATCTAGTTTTTTATGTTTCTTGTTTGAAGAAGGTAATTAGGTAGAATATTCCTTCTCAAAAAATACTACCAGAAGTTGATGAAGAAGGAAGAATAATTTTGTAACCAAAGTGCATTCTTCAAATATGTACAAAGAAGTTGAGGAACAAAACCCTGATTTAGTATCTCATCTAATGGAAGAACTCACTAGTTGAAGAGGCCACATGGGAAGATGAGGAGTTCATTCAAAAGAATCCACACTTGGTTAGCATTGAGGACAATGCTTCTTTTAGGATAGGGGGCATGCTATGCTATTAATATTGGTGTATATAGGGTTATGAATAGTCAAATTGTGACTATCTTAATCCTTAATTAAGTCATGTCATAATTATTATATTATTATTTAGGTAGGTAGGTCAACCTAGGTGTTATGTAGGGTTATGTCTATTCAACCTAAGCATAATTAGGTATATATAGGAGGTTGTGAATCTTATTTCAACACCATATTGTAAAGTGTGTTCTCATTAGAGATATTTGGAGGTTTCCCCCTTAAAGTGGCCTATTACTCTTAGTTATTATCAAGTAATTATATAATATTTTATATTATTTCTTCTATTGTGTAATTTATTTTATCACACACATATCTAATAGGCTACATAGATGAATCTAACCTATAATTCATCAATCTTAGAACTTGCACATATAGAGTAGGCAATGATTCTTCTTAGTAATCTTACATCATCTTGTTTAATGGTGCTGATCACCGTAGCCTTTCCATCATAAATTGTTTTTTTTAGCTCTCAACCTTCTTCTTAACAAGTTTCTCACCTATAAGTACACTACCTTGTTTGCTAAGACTAGTTACCTCATGAATAATGTCGATCGAAATATCAACTACATTATCTTCCATCCACAGTCTTCCATCATGTATTCTACTTAGTATGATCTAAGTCCATTCATCAATGTCCAATTCTTGATAGAAATGATATTTGAACAAGTCTAGTTCTTTTAATTGTTCAAATTGGGGCTTCATAGTCATATCATGATTAAAGACTAATTCCATATCTTTATTCATATACTTGCTCCCAATAGATTCAAGCTTTTTGTTAAGATAACTTCCTACATCTTCCAAATACACTACATTGTTTGGCATAATGGATAATGCTAAATTAGCCCATTTCCTTCTATAGGTTTCATGGAAACAACATTCAATTTTGGTTTCTCCTCATTCTCAACATTATGAACTACTGACATATCCATGGTTCTATAAAATATAAATTTTATTGAAAAAATTGTACAAATAAATGATAAAATACCTCTTTCCAAAAATAGGGTTTACTTCAAAATCATGCTATCAAGTCACTTCTAAATGCTCTATGCTTTAGATGTAATTGTAACAAAGTGGTAATCGAGTTTGTACTCCATTTTATTCACCAATTCAAACTTGCACTAATTGCATACTTTGCAAAGATGAAAATGTTGTCAATTATATTCTAAAATCAAATATCTACTCAAGATCTTCTATCTAATCTTCAGATGCCATGCAAGGTTTACCATAGCTTCCTTCCATCATGACAATGCTCCACAAAATTCTCTGTAAAAATATAATTTTGATCTTCTGCTATAGAATTATCTTTCTTTATAATAATAGTAACTCTTAATTCCTTCATAACAAGTTCTAATAAGCTCCAAAGTTCAAGTAAGCTTAGATATCATCTAAAATTATCTTGATACACCTTTTCCCAACTTTGCTACCCATAATTTGATATCTGAGTGAAGTTTCAAATTTTGGTGTTGTGAACAAGCTTGATTCAACTTGGTTAGATCAAACTCGATTACTAACTTGTATCTTCCTATCTCACCATCTTCTAACTTATCTTTTGAGTTGTCTAATCCTTTTACAAATGCCTTATTGAGTTTTTCTTGAAGTTTAATAACTACATTTCTTTGTTCCTCATTGTCTTTCTTAGTTCCAGAGTTCCTTTCATGGTTCCATCATTTATTTCCAATGTTTCTTCCATCGTTCCTTCTATTTCTAAAGTTTTTTGCATTATTCCTTCTATCTTTGAAGATTTTGTCCATTCTACAATACTTTGTTGTATGTATAAAGTTGTTACATAACTGAAACACTAGAATTCTGCTTCTAGGATTTTGTTCATCAACTGGTGCATGACAATTCCAATCTATGTGTCCAAAGTTGTTACACTTATAACACACAATCTATCTTCTTTCTTCATAAGGTCTTTTTTCTCTTGATGTCCTTTCATTAGATCTTCTTCTATCTATAGGGTTATCATTTCCTACAATCAATTGCTTTATAATCCATACCATGAGAATTATGAAAATAAAAATCCTTAACAAGATTAAATGACTTATTTGTACAATCTCTTTTCATATGACCTATTTAATTACATGAAAAACACTTACCTCTAGATTCATACCTAGTTTCTTTAGGAGATTCCACTTGCTTTGGTTCATTCAAAATCTCAACTTCCTTGTCTTGTCCAATTTCTTTACGTTTATCAAAAGATTGACTAGATTCAATCTTATCATCAAATTTAGCTTTTTCTTTCAGATCTGATCTATTTTCAAGTTTCTTTGCAGACATGTTAAATAGATAACCAAGACAAGTCTTATCATAGGTAGATCTCTATATTGACATAGAATCATCAAGCTTTTCTCTGATAGAATAAAGTTTCTCAAGTTTTTGCTTGCATTTAGTTGATTCACCTTTTACAATAGTGTTGTACTTATGAAGTTCTTCATGATCTTCTTTCAACATTTCAAATTTAGATATCTTCTTCACTAGACTTGCTCCAAGATTTGTATTCTCGGTCTTCAAATGAAATTCAGCTTTGCTAGGATTATTCTTCAAAGTCAACTTTAGATTGGTAATCATCAATTCATGCTTCAAGATCTTGTACTCTATCTTTAGCTTTGAATAATCATCATCACTGGTTTCAAATTTAGTAGATTCAGGCTTGGATTTGAGATGTTCAATCTTGTCTTTCAATTGTCCAATATATACTTTGGAGTCTTCATATCTATCCTCTAGTTTATATCTTTCTTCAGTAAGGAGATTAATTTATTCAAGTTCCTCTTCAAATTTTTTCATCAATTGTTCCATACCCATAGGTATCTTACTCAAGTTGTTAAGCCTCTTCTTAGTAATTTTGCTCTGACACCAATTGTTAGAAATATGAATTACTAGGGGGGGGGGGGGGGGGGGGTGATGAATCAGTAATTTACAAACTTTAGTCTCCAACTCAATATTATTTATTAGTATGAACCATACATAAGAAAGTGATAAAGTAATGTTGAAAAATAATAGTAACCATGCACAAAGATAACTCATAACACCATATTTTGTCAACTAGGGAAATGTTGGCCAAGAGAAAACTCAAGCGATGATGATACCCAATAGATAATATACTAGTATATATGGTCCTTGTTAGAGGATGGACCTTGTTAAGAATCAATGAGTGAATTTAGTATAGAGAGTCCTTGTTAGGAGACTTTGAATCCATGTTATGAGTTGTAGTACAATAGATACAAGATGAGCCCACTGCTCAAATATGCACTTCAAATTACAAGAAGAGCTCACTGCCCAAAAAAGTAATTAGTGTTTAGGAATATAGGTGCTATAATTTCTTTCTTGACTGATCTTCAACCTTAGGTAGATCTCAGATCACAAAATCAACTTTGCATATATTGCTTTTGCAAAATATTCACATATCATAATAGCACACAAAATACTACACTTTCACATTATAATTTGCAAGATGTCCTTTGCATAAATACCATGCCTTTTTACAAATTTTTGATAGGTCAACTAAGGCCATGATATACTTTTCCACCTTAGAGTAAACATCTAGGATGTCAGCCCTAATTGGTCAAGTAATTATTTTGTAAACAAAATAATTCCTTTCCTTTAATTTTGTTGTCCTATTTCACTGGTAAAACATGAATAGCTCTTTTCCATACAATCCATACTAGTGTCTAAGGTTATACACATAATCATCAACATGTTACTATCTCTATCTAACTTCGCTAGTCATAATATGATGTTAGTAACAAGTTACATACAAAATAGTACAGTGATTTAAACCAAATTCATGCTTAGACAATTTTCTGAGTACTAAAAGTTAAGTATTCTTATTTCTGAGGTTTCTTATAAGCATGTACATCATGTGTTGCTATAAATTATAAAAATTTCATATCTTCATTACCCAATTTTCAACATCAAATCTTTATTTATTTTTTGTTGAAAGGCTAAAAGTGAGGCTATACTTGATTCATGGAGTCGTTGAGTTTGATACATTAGTTATTTGTGACCCTGTTGATAATCCTAGAATTAGAAGAAAATAAGGAAATTATCTATTATATTGGGATTCATATTAAGATTTAAAAATTGGAGAGAAAAGGTGAATTCCTAGGTAAACCCACTTGAATTTTGTAGAGTTCAAAATGGAGAAGACATTGTAGAGTCTTGTCAGTTGGTCCTTTTAATTTATTTTCTCAGAAAATAGTTTTCATGGTTTTTAGCTAACTCCTAGGTATTTCTCTTATTTTAAAATGTTGCATAAATTCTATCAAATTACAAGCCAATAGAAACCAAGGTAAGTATTGTGAAGATAAATGATAAGGAAAGAAGACATTGGAAAACCACCTTCACCAACCTTCTATAAAATCAGCACTTTAGCCATGATAAACAAGGAAGTTAAATTTCTAGAAACAAATGGATTAGTCACCAAAGTAATTGAGAAAAATACAACCAAGAAAGAAGTGACATGATGGATAGAGAAAAATTGGGGCAAATATATCAAAGTCTTCTTTAAGACAAAACCATTTTGTTGTAACCCTATATTCTAAATAAGATAGGGATGAGATTGTGAATACAAAATACAAACATGATTTGTAGATAATTTGGTTTATGTATAGAATTAGGTTTGAAATCCCAACCCAAAAGAAAAGATGGCTTTACATTCTTCATTATGGGTTAGGTTAAACAATATTCCTCTAGAATACTAGACTTTAGATTGTCTTCAAAAAATGGGGGCAAAAGTCAGGGTGATTCTTGGTGTAGAAATGGAGATAGATGATTTAACACTTTTTACATAGAAATAAAAATAATATTAATCTCATCACAAGCCTAATAATGTGGAAACAAGAAACTAAAATTGAAAGGAAAGAGTTATAATTTATTTAAAATGCAACAATCAAACCCATTCAATGGTACTTCCATTAACCTTCTTCCTTCTCTCTATCTAAAGATTATTATGGTACATTATATTTTAATCCAAATTTTTTATTGGAGAATATAGAGTTAATGACCTTTCATTCATGAAATCTTGACCAACTCATCTTTCTAATAAATTTGTTGCTTCTTCCACTCACAATGAATTTATCACATCTAGTGACAAGCCTTTTTGTTATGGATTCATTCAGAATAGTGTTCCAAAACAACAACAAGAACATCATATGCCCTTAGCTAATTGGGGGCATGAGAGTTATCTCCACACCATTGGTGATCAAACATTACTAGAATGTGTGCAACAAAGTGGTGAATCTGATTCATTGTCCACATCCTCTCCTCTATCATCTAATATATCTTCTTCTGCTAATCAAGAATTTGTTTTGCTTAAAATTCTTTCTGCTAAGGTAATTACTATACCTAAATGTAGAAAGAAATAGTCAACAATTATGAATCTTCCATTTTTCATGTATCATTGTTATCTTGATTACTATATGAATGATTATAAAACTTTATATTACAAGATTCAACAACTCATTGCTAATGAGTTTATTCACATATCTCTGTATGATGGCTCTATTTCAATCCCAATGTCTTTAACTAATATCTAGGTCCCTATTATGTTGCTCCATGTCATGCAACATTGTTAACCTATATCTTCATTTTTTGTGGGGGAGTGTCATTATCATACATGGTCCTCTTTGTGAGTAGCATAATAGGTCATATCTTCCCTTCGTTTCTATAGTTGGAGGGAAAGGGAGCTTTATCCCTTTTTGATTCTCCTAAGGATCCACTATTTCCTTTGGTTGTGTATCATTTTTTTATCACGCGACATCCAATCTTATATCATTTTCAATTTATTTTCTATGGTAGATAGGTCAATTACCATTGTGACTCATAATAGTGTGCTATCCTTTCCAAGGATTTCCTTTTTTACTTCTTGCATATTGGGTCAATGCATTAAACCCTTCCACGACTTCATAAGAGTTGTGAAGGTAGTTTTGGTTTGGATTGGGTGTTACTTGTGGATATTATTTTGATGTTGAAATTATTTTTTCCTTCTTCATCACTTCATTAAGATGTTAAAACAAGTCATTATTTTTTCATCTTAAGGGGGGGCATGCATAGTCCCCTATTTTCATATTTTTTTTTTAAATTTCAAACATAAAATATAGAGTATAGTAGCATAACAAACCTTTCCAAGGCTAGCTAGTGTTTCTTTTACGTTCCTTGGATTGGCTGACTATGATGATACAAACACTTGCTAGACTATTTTCTCTATCTTAGTGCATTCAAAACCATTCTCATGGTATAGGTGTATTATATCATGAGAGTGGCAAACCATTGCAAGATGCAAAATTACTGGGATCTACTAGGCATACATATGCATTAGATCATTTAACCCTACCCCTTTTTCATTCAGTATGCTAAACCCCATAAATGGGAAATATATACATATATCTACATATACATATACATATATATGTATATGTATATGTACAAATATATACATATATGTCTTAATACATACATATACATATATATATACATATATATACATATATATACATATATATATATATATGTATATATATATATGTATATACCCTCCTCCCCTAGTGCTTTTTTAGTCTTTTGCCTAAACTAGGTGTGCTGCTTCTTCTCTGACATGCCCTAGTTGGTATAGGTTCCTCTTGCAACCCTAAGTGATATATGAGTGATAAGTGTAGGTTATGGAACTAGATCCAATTGTGATACAACACCTTTCACTTCTAGACATTATTAATTTTTCATTTTTCATGAGTCATAATGAGATTTAAATTTCTCATTGAATGAATTAATCACTACCTTCTTTCTTTTGTTCTCTTAGTTAGTGAATTCTCTCTTATTATGATCTTGGAGTTAGCCAAGACTTAATTTCTTAGTTGCTTGATAGATTCTTTGTCTCCTTGATTATGATAATATTATCTCATGCCATGTTCTCTATTTACCAAGAGTTTGGATCAATTCCATACTCTCACTAAAGTGGGGGATAAATGTACTATGTTAAATTGGAAGCACTTCAATTCAATCATGGTTTAGAACCTATTTAATGAGAATGAATTCTAGAGTTGTATTTAATTTGCATTCTCCCATTTCTTCTCATCTCCTTTTATTCCTCCTAGATGGAATTAGGTTAGGACCTAATTGTATACACCCTAAAATGGTTGCCTAGACTATGGGCCCTCATTATTCAATTTATCAATTTATCAAATTTCTTGAATCAATGGTTTGCAATATTTTATTAAATCAATTCAAATCAATTTTCTTCATCAAATTCGTTTATTTTATTTCTAAGGTTGATCATTTTATCCTAAGTCTTCTTTAATTAAAAGAAAATCTCCTCTTTTAATTAAATAAAATAAGTCCCTCTCTTTTAATTAAATAATTCATCCACATTTAATTAATTAAGAGAAAAACACCTCTTTTAATTTAATTAAATATCTCCTATTTAATTAAAATAACTTGCTCCCTTTTAATTAAATAAAAAACCCACTTAAATATCTCTTGTTGATGAAAGGGAAATAAAATAATTTTTTTAATTTAATTTCTACACTTAAATGCACATATTTCTAAGTGGGACGTATCTTTTCACTTTCTTCTCAACCACTCCTCTTTTCTCATTGGTGGAATTTTGTCTCACATGGATCAAACTCTATTATGCCATATTGGTTGTGAGAAGCCTCTCACCTCCATAATTTCCTTTATAAGGGAGAGCCCTCTCCTCATTTTAAGGATGTATGATGTTATTGTTATGCTGCAGGTTTGAAGAGAAATTTTTGAAGAAGGAGTTTTTGAATGCTAAAGCTTTTTGTGGAGAACTTCTATCTTCTTGTCTCATTCTCTCTTGCACCCATGGCTTTCATCATGGGCTTTTATCATTGCATTTGCATGTTAGTTTAGAGTCATATTTGCTTTCATAAGATTAGATCTTGCTTTCATAGATTAGATTTTGCATTGTTCTTGCATTGTTATCATATAGATTAGTTTTCATCTCCATTTGCATGAATTTTGGATCTTTGAATCTCTCATTTCATGGTGTACTTGCATGGGCATGAACTAGATCAAACTGAGGGCCTCCATTGCAAAACCCTTACACGCCATGACTAGAGAGCTATGAGTCGTCATTTGAGATCTCATTCTTGAGTAATCTTGAATATAATGATTCATAGAAGTGTGCTCACATTTTAGGCATACATTTTTGGCACCCACCATGGGGCAACCCACCTTTGCTTGCTAGTTTTTGTACAAATATGTTTGTAGACTCAAAGAAACCCTGGATTTGAAATATTTGCTCATATCGTTCAAACGGTTGTGTATTTTGATCTAAATTTTTTTGTGCAGGGTGATGATAGATCCAAGAAGATTTGGTCCAATTTTTAGACTTTTCTGAAACATTTTCGAGCTTTTATGATATTTTCTTCATTTTTCATAAAAAATCATTTTTAGGGGTAAATCAACACATTTTTTGAAAAAAATTATAGTTTCAGAAAGATCTTGGAATTTTAAATAGAGTTGGTTCTTTGTGTTTCAATTTTAGAGGTCATATTATGGGTCAATAATTCAATTTGTAAAAATTGGTTTGTTTTGACAAAACAACTTCCTAGGGCACAAATTAAAAGATCTTTTCAAAAATTTTGCATTTTTGAAAAGATCTCTAATTTTTGATAGGGGTTACTTTTCTATATTTTGAGTTTTGGATCCGAATTCATATCATGTAGATCCTATCTTTATGACTAAGTCAAAAATCAATTGAAAAAAAAAAAAAAGGCATTTAATGAATAGTTTGCATTTCATTTTTTTACAATGAATCAATGCATGATGTGGGCTTTCATTTGGGTTACTTACTAATTATTATCACTCTTAAAAATTAGATTTTCAGATCTAACCTTGGTTTTGGATGAGTTGACATATATTGCATTCATGAGTTTGTTGCTTTGTTCATTGCGAGCGAGCGATCAAGTGTAAACGAAAGGTACAACAAAGAAAAGATGCATTGCAATGATTACCAGGTAATTTTTTTTTACTGATAACACTTCATTTGGACCTAAAAAAAACATCTCTCATGTCAAGCTTGTGTGTGTTTCCTTCCATGTTCTTATTTTACAACACATGCATAATTTGATACTAGGTTCTGATCTCCATTAGTTTCCATTTAGCAGGCTTAGTTACTTGTGATAGATCTAATTAGCTATCTTGGGTTATTGGACTCACTAATCTGTGAGCCCCTCATTCCACCCTATGGTTGCAAGCTTAGCACCATGTTAAATAGGGAGGGGTCTATAGGATAGAAGCGTTAAATGTTCCACTAGGCAACCCTTTTGTGCTTTTTAGAACTCACTAGTTTATGAGTTGTGGACTTGTTTTGGCTTGTGTGAGGGGTTGAATGTTCCACATCTTTGGACTCACCTCACATTAGTTAAAGCATTAAGTGTACCACCTTGTGCTCTTTGGTTTCTTTTGGATAGATTTTCTTTCAAGAATTAACATCTGTACACACATAGTAATTCAGCCTCATGAAAACTATTCGTGGATCTTGAGAGAGTGGGTTCCTAGTGAAACTCCTCTCTACGATAGATTCCTTGTAGGTGGGGAGGATACTTTGAGCATCTCACAGATAGATGAATCTTCAACTTGTTGATTGAGGCATCCTTTCTCCAGAGAGGTTGATAGATCACCGGGAGTTGATATCATAGATCTTTAAGAGATACTCTTAGTTTAGCGTGTCGGATTAATCTATCTGCTTTGATTGGGGTAAAAGTGAAAAGGTGTCAAAACCTTGGATTTGGAAGCTATGTCCCCTTGTGGTACACTATTGTGAGTCGGTCACCTTTAGAGAGGGTTAACTATAGCAGACAATCCCTCTATAGGGAAAATTGCATTGATGGAACCTCAAGCGATAATAGCCATTTTTGCCATGGTAGTGACAATCGCTATATAAATGTCCTTGTGGAAGAAATCTCCATGGGTGTGGTTCATTGTGGGTTTTTAGATCTCCCCAACAACTCTTGAAGATTAAGTTCTTAGACTGTGTCAAAACCTCAGTGCGCCGAGATTGGAGGTCATCCCTGTGAGTCATAAAAGTTACAGAGTCAAACCATTACTAAAAACCTTAGAGAGGCCAAACTTTTTCATTTTCTAGGAATGTGTGCAATGATTGCAAAAATCTTTGAAAACATACACAATTAGCTCTCTTAGGGATTAGCACAAACTAAGTCACTTGATTGTTCATGCACAAGGTTGCTTTTGCCCTTGCTCATTGTTTTCAGACGTGCTTGATATCACCTGCTTGCTGTTCTACATGCTTGTTTATCTGCTTGCTTGCTCAAAACGATTGAAATTTGCCCTCTATTTGTAAACAGTCCTAAAACAGTGGCACTTTGCTTAGCTAAAGACTTGTGTCTTGAACTTTGACTAGTCTCGTCTCTTAAGTTACCTTTGGTCCTCATTTCTTAATGTTTGTCATACCTTGTGTCACGTTGGTCATAATCTCTGGCTGTTCTAGCCTTTAAATTAGACCATTTGTGCTTAGGTGGACAACATTCTTGTTATTATCTCATCCTTTTTGAGACTCAGTCTTAGTGTGGTCCTTGTCTAAGTTCTAGATTTTTGTCCTTGTCTATGACTGTTGCAACCAGAAGCGGCAACATGTTTTATCCTTATAACCTTAGATGTGGTCATGTCAGGGGTCGTAATCATGGCAGAGGTCGCTTACCTTTCGCTACACAATCTATACCTAGTTCGTCTAGTGAGGCATCTTCACGATTCCCCTCACCTACTAGGTCACTTCGAGCTCAGCAAACATTTTCCATAAACCTGCAACAAACTAGGAATCCTTTGTACCAAGAGGATACTGAGACAAATAGAGGTCCTACATTAACAAACACGATGTCAGATTCCTTTTTCAAAGAGCCTTTTGAAACACAACACATTGAAACAGAATACATTCCTATAATGACTAATTGTGAACCTAAACATGGTAGTCATAGTAGACATCAAGAAACACCAACGCACGAAAAAGAGAAAGAGAAAGATGATAAGACCGATGAGAAATAGGAAGAGGTGGAAATACTCCCTGAACACATAGAAAAATGTTGAAGAGACAAAAAATTCCAAAAGGCCATGGAAATCCTACTCAATGAAGAGAAAGAAAAATACTTTCTCAAACTTTCCCAAGAGGGAGCTAAACTGCCCTCTCATTTTAATGTGGAAACCATTATCACGCCTAAGGAAGAAACTGAGACTTCTAAGCTCCAAAACAACTAAAAATTATGCAAGACCAATTGGCTCAGACGGTGCATGAGAAAGAGAAACCTATAAAGACATATACATTGGATGCTCTTTGTCCATTTCCATTTGACAGGAACATAAACATGTCACCTTTCCCACGAGGCATAAAGCTACCCAAATATGACAAGTACTTTGGTACTATTGATCCCCAAGATTACTTGCAAGAGTTTGGTGCTTTGTCCATGGAGTTTATGCATGATCACACATACCTCATGTGTTTATTCCCTAGGAGCCTTGGTGGTCAGGCTTTGGAGTGGTTCTCACATTTACCTCCTAGTATCAAGATGTTTGACGAAATTGCCAATCTCTTTGTTCAACAATATTCTCATAACATTCAACACCCTGCCAACATTCGAGATCTATGCAACCTTAAACAAAAGGTTGGTGAGCCTTTTCTCACATTCCTCCAATGGTGGAGACAACTATACACTAAGTATTCTTATAAAATTTCAGAAACAGAGAAGCTTGACATTTTCACTAATAACCTCTTACCTAATTTCAGATACAGAGTCCAACTTCAAGGTCCACGTACCTTTGAAGACATGATTACCCAGGCTATCCGTATTGAGGAATTTATGGTCAAGAAGGGTGAACTCACTCTTCAAAGAGACACAAAACAAGGTTCCACTTCCAACAGGGATAAAACCAAACACGTCAACAAGAACTGAGAAATTGTACATGATGGAGTTGTTGACAATATCACACCCAAACCTGTTAAGGCTGCATTTAATCTTACAGATGGTCTTAAAGTGGCCAAAAATGGTGAGAAACCTCCCCTTCACAATAAGATGTCTGGGAACAAATTGAGAAAATCGTGGACAACACGCCCGAAGCGAGAGTATATGCCTTTGGGGGAACCTTTGGATGTGGTTTACAAAACATTGCTACAACACAAGCTTATTTCACCAATGGACAACCCTCATCCCTATGATCCACATCCACGTCCACCATGGTGGAATGAGACCTCTTTCTGTGAATATCACCAAAACAAGGGACACAAAACTGTCAACTGTATAAACTTGTGCCATAAAGTCCAAGACATGATTGATGCTGATGATCTTGTGGTAGATGGCCATAATAAAAACTCAAACCACAAGGCATTCAAAGAACCTTTCCCATCTTATGAAAAGGGAGAGACTTCAAAGCCAAAACCCTACAACAAGATCAATTATACCTATCCCAATGATGACAATGTCATTCATATGGTTGAACCTGTGGATCCTGAATATTGCAACATTATTACCATTAAGGGCAAGCAAGATAATGACAAACCCAAGACACCATTTGTCTTGAGAGGCCCTACTTCCAATGTAATGGATAATGCGCCCTCGCAACACTGTGCTAACATTGTTACTCGTTCTCACGCTAAGTTGGTGCTTAAAGGCCTTGCGCCTCCTACTTCAAATCTTGAACAACACAAAGACAAAGCCCTTGCTGGTCCATCAGGTAAAGGTGCAAAACCCACAATGAACTTGACTACAACTAGTTATAGTGTTCTCAATCAGCTGAAATAAACTAATGCTCAAATTTCCATATTTGAGCTACTTAAAATCTCACCTGCTCATAGGCAGATTCTGGACAAAGCCCTCACTGAGGCAAATGTTCCTCAAGATCTTGATCTTGAGTGATTTCAATCCATGGTAGGTCACCTAACCTCACGTTATCTTATGACCTTCTCTGAGGAGGATGACAACTCACTGAATCACCCACACAATCAGCCTCTACACATCGAGGTTATGATCCACCAAACACGTGTTCGTCGGGTACTCATTGATAATGGCACTGGCCTAAATATTGTCTCTGCTGCTCTTCTTAGACAATTGAATTATTCTGAAGACTCTATTGATCCTCGATGAAAGATCACTATCAAAGCGTATGATGAGGTGGAATGAAAGTCTCTCGCTCCTATGGTTTTACCAATCTGCGTCGGTCCTGTCAAAAGGGATGTCACTTGCCAGGTGCTTGACATTCCCTTGGCCTACAACATTTTGTTACGACAGCCATGGATACATGAGATGTGCGCTGTACCATCCACATACCACCAATGCATCAAGTTCCCATTTCACGGCTCTGAAGTTACTATTCCTGCCACCACTAGCTATACCTACAATATGCTCAAAGCTGCTAAAAATTTTGTTCCTACCAACTGCGAGTTCACTGATTATCATGATAATAAGCTGAAACAAATTGAGCAATCATTCAAACTGAAAGAAACTAGCATGGGAGAGTACCACATTGAACCAGTTCTGTCATTGACATCTCTCCCAGAGTCTCCTCGACATTATGGGAGACCTTCAGAATCAAAGAAGCCCTTCGTGCTGACACCTCAAACCAAGTATAATGGCACTTTTTTCAAGGCTACAGTTCCCTTAGAGGATGTAAGTGAAAATAGAGCCATTGCCGCATGGCTTTACAAAGAAGAGGCTCTTGTGGCCCTAACAGAACAAGTTTGAGAAATTACTCCTTAGAAATATGGGCCTGGCCTTAGGCTAATGAAGCATTTTGGTTACAAGGGAACTGGCCCTATTGGGTTCAATAACAATGGCCTGATCGATCCTATCAAAGCAAGCACTTGACACAATAGTGATACAACTGGCCTAGGGTTTAACAAAGTCCCTTTCCATTTGGGATCAAACAAATTCATACCTGTACCTAAGAGTTCATCTAAAAATGAGTCACAATCTAAGTCAAGTACTCAAGAGGAAGAATCTAATGATGAGGATTCCTACCCTCATCCTATTCCTTATGATCTCACTAAATTCTTTACTGAGCTAGATGACCTTGTGCCATGTGTTAGCACTGTGGATGATACTAGTAACTCTTCTGAGGATGATACTGAACAACTCAAATATCATTTAGAAAAGGGATAATCTAATTGGTCATGTTGTATTGAGTATTTTTGTAATAATCCAAAGGATTAAGGCAAGTATGTCCCTATCACTATTGGGGAGTTCTATAATCTCTCGCCATGTAGCACCGATTCTCATGAATATGAATTTGACTCTCTCAAAAGCTACTACTGATAAAGACATTGACCAAGTGCATGTCTATGAAAATCAAATCAAAGTGGGTGAAACATCTAGGGTTAGGTCATGGGAGTTTGATCCAACTAATGTCCTAGAGTCGTCAATTACTAACGTTCATACTTCGAGGCATTTGAACACACCTGTGGACGAAGTAGCCATAGGTCTTGAATTGCTAGTCCATGCACTTAATGACTATACTGTAAATGCAATTGAACCAGCCACTACTCTCTCACTCACACATCCTGAGCTTATAGACTGGAACCCCAATACATCTAATGAAGACCCCACATTCCAGAATGACTATGCTCTCGCCTGCTACCTTAACACTATAGAACCTATAATGTCTTCCACGAATGAGTAGAGTGTCAACATGACTGAGGCTGATATCAAATATCTCAGTCACACAATTAAAAAGAAAAAATGCAAGAGGTCCGATGGTGAAAACCACATTGTGGCAGTATCGGATCCCAAAAGAGTAAAAATAAAAGACATATCCAAGGGTGAAAACCTCTTTGAGGTGCTCGCAGATGGGATATTTGATGTCCTTCCTAGTCGCTTTCAGGAGAGATCATCAGTGTTAATAGAGTCAACACAACCAATTAATCTGGGCACAACAGAACATCCTCATTTGATACATCTGGCACAGTCATTGTCACCTGAAGAGAAGGAAGAATTCATTGCCTTTTTCAAGGAAAAGAAAATAAATTTTTCCTGGACATATTCTAACATGCTGGGATTGGATCCTGATCTTATCATGCATCATTTGTCCATAGCACCAGGCATTAAACTAGTTAAACAAAAGCTTTGAAAAATGCATCCTCATGTTGCATTGCTCATCAAAGCAGAATTGGAAAAAATTCTAAAAGCTGGTTTTATTCATGGAATTGATTATGCTGAATGGATATCCAATATTGTTCCTATTTCCAAGCATGATAAATCTATCAGGGTTTGTACAAACTTTCATAATCTTAACTTGGCATGTCCTAAAGATGACTTTCCACTCCCTAATATTGATATGATCGTGGACATGATGACTGGCTATGAGATGTATTCACTTATGGATGGTTTTTTTGGATACAGTCAGATAAAAATTTCCCCAGAAGACCAAGAGAAAACAACTTTCACATGTGCATGGGAAACCTTTTCTTGGAATGTGATGCCATTTGGCTTAAAGAATGCTGGTGCCACATACCAGCGAGCTATTACCACAATTTTCCATGACATGATGCATAGAACCATGGAGGACTATGTTGACGATACCTTGGTCAAAATTGCTAAATGAACTACTCATCTAAAAGATTTGGGACCCAGCCTAGATTGTATGGAAAAATTTAGCCTTCGACTCAATCCTAAGAAATGCGCATTTGGTGTCACATCACGAAAGTTGTTAGGATACATCATCTTTGCAAAAGGAATTAAAGTAGATCCAAAGAAAGTACAAGCAATAATGGACATGCCACCACCTCAAAACATCAATTAGATGAGAGGACTACAGGGAAGGCTTTAATCTATTCATAGGCTTATTTCACAATTGGCGGATAGATCACAACCCTTCACAAAGATCTTACATAAGGGTGTGAAATTCAAATGGAGCCAGGATTGTGAGCAAAGCTTAAAACAAATCAACTAATATCTTGTCAATCCTCTGATTCTGATGCCTCCTATTCATGGGAAGCCTCTGCTTTTATACATTTCAGCCACTGACACATCTCTAGGAATCCTGTTGGCTCAGGAAGACAGTGACAACAAAGAAAGAGCTATTTATTACTTGAGCCAGATACTGGTCTCTTATGAGAAGAACTATAGCATTATTGAGAAAGATTGCTTAGCAGTTGTCTTTGCTTCCCAAAAGTTGAGACACTACATGCTTGCCCACACTACACAGCTCGTGGCTAAAATAGATCCCCTAAAGTACTTGCTTAGTAAGGCAGCTCTCACAGGAAGACTGGCTAAATGGGTCATGATACTTAGTGAGTTTGACATCCAATATGTTGAACACAAGGCTATTAAGGGATAGGCAATTGCAGATCAGCTAGCTGATGCACCCATATAGAGTCTTCTACCCATGAACATTGATTTTCCAGATGAGTCGATTCTGACACTCACACATCATACGTGGGTTATGTTCTTTGATGGGTCTTTCACTCAACAAGGATCAGGTGCTGGCTTACTTTTTATTACACCACAAAGATATTCATTGCCCAAAGCATACAAGATTCTATTTCCTTGTACCAATAACATTTCTGAATATGAGGCTTTGATCAATGGCATGAAAATTGCAGCTGAATGGAGAGTGGATCAGTTAGACATCTTTGGTGAATCTCAACTTGTTATCAACCAAGTAAATGATGTGTATCAAACAAAGGATGAGAAACTAATTCCTTACAAGCACATGGTTGATGACTTGAAGAGGTATTTTGCACACATCACCTTCCAGCAAGTTTCTTGAGCAGATAATAAGGCGGCTGATGCCATGGCTACTCTAGCCTCCCTACTACAAATGCCTGAGAATGATCTTTGATATGAGTTCTTGGTGGAAGCGTTACACTACCCAGCCTATGACACTCCTAATTCTAGGATGATCTATTCTATTATAGGACAAGAATCATCCTGCTACCATCACATTTATTCCAACCTTCGTAATCAAACCATTCTGGAAGGTCTGACCTAGAATGAGAAATGTTACCTAATCCATAATGCTTCACATTATGTCATTATTGCTGACGATCTATATAGGAGAGGTCTCAATGGAACACTCCTTAGGTGTTTAGAACCTAAAGAGTCCAAACGCGCACTAATTGATATTCACAAGGGCATTTGCGGATCTCATTCCAATGGCCTCACACTAGCTCACAAACTCCTTCGTGCTGGTTACTACTAGCCTAAAATGGAGCAAGAAGCCATCAAGTATGCTAGGTCTTGCAAGCAGTGTCAGCTACATGGGAATCTCATTCACGCTCTAGCCAGAGAGCTGATTCCCTCTACTACAACATGGCCATTTCAATAGTGGGCCTTCCACTTGGTGGGGCAGATTCACCCAACCTCTTCTAATGGACATAAGTTCATTATCATGGCTACAGATTATTTCATGAAATGGGTAGAGGCAGTACCTCTCACAGTTGCTGATGGAAAAACTATAACACTTTTCATCACAAACTACATCATCTGCAGATATGGTGTACCATCCTCAATCATTATTGACAATGGAGGACAATTCAAAAATAAAGACCTTAAGGAACTGTGCAAGAAATTTAATATTACAAAAAATTGGTCTTCCATTTATTACCCCCAAGGTAATGGTCAAGCTGAGGCATCCAATAAGGTGATCCTCAAAATTCTTCATTGCACAGTCAATAAGTCAGGGAGAGACTGGTATCTCCAGATCAATCCAGCCCTATAGGCGTATAAGACAAGCATCAGGACTCCAACGGGCACAACCCCCTTTGCGTTGGTGTATGGGGTAGATGCTGTGCTTCCAATAGAGGTCAAGATTCCTACCTTGAGAATCTCTATGAAGGGCCTTATCATTGATGACGACTATAGGATAGCTCAACTTCAAGAGCTTGTATTACTGGATGAACGACACCAAGTGGCATGTGATCATCTACGAGCATATCAACAAAGAATGGCAAGAAGCTACAGTTGGAGGGTTACGCCACGTGACTTCCAGCTGGGTGATCTCATCCTGAGAGAGAACCCCAAGAATCAACAATAGCGAGTACAAAAGGGAAAGTTTGAACCAAACTGGCTTGGTCCTTACATCATTAATACAATATATGGATCTGGTGCCTATCAAATTTCCACAACCGAACGAGAAGTGTTTAAAGAACCTATCAACACTCTCCACCTGAAGCATTTTTACAGTTGATTTAATCTCAGCAAGCTCTTTGTACATATCTATATGTCCTAAAACAAATCCTAAAAATCAGAAAAAGTCCTGAAAAAAATTGTTACCCTGGTGAAAACCTAGCAAATAGGTGCCTTGGTAACACAAAAAAAATCAAAAAAGAGAAAAATACAAAAAAATCAAAAAAAGAGAAAAAAAAAAAAAAAAAAAAACAAGTGCCATTGGTGAAAACCTAGAAATAGGCATCATGGTAGCAAAAAAAGAAAATCTTGCCAAGAAGGTGAAAACCTGGTAAACAGGCACCTCTTGTTCCCAATGCTCCATCTTGCAGCACATCTTCTGGCTATTCTGTACAGTCACTTTCACACTTTTGCTTTCCTACTTTTCCTACTCATGTATCCATGGATTGAGTCTTGTTACAGCTTGGGGCATCCCCCCTTAGTGTCACTCTTTTCGAGGTTCTCCTCATAGAATCTCTTTCGCGATAGTCACCAATTGTTTCAACTGTGTCTGCCTACTATTGCTAGTGTCACTCTTTTTGAGGTTCTCCTCATACAATCTCTTTTGCGACAGTCACCAGTTGTTTCAAATTGTGTCTGCCTACTGTCGCTAGTGTCACACTTTTCGAGATTCTCCTCATAGAATCTCTTTCACAAAAATCACCAGTTGTTTCAGCTGTGTTTGCCTACTGTTTCTTAGGTCATGTCTCCAGCTTCATCTCTATTACATCAGTCACCAGTCATTCTAGCTGTGTCTATCTACTCTTGCCCAGTCCTCTTTAGGTTCTTCATCATGAAGATTCCTCTTAGACATCAGTCACCAGTCGTTCTGACTGCATCTGCCTACTGTTGTCACCCTACTAAAGAGATTTCTTCCGAATGTATTCTGGACATTAGCACTTGACATCAATCCCAAAACACTGAATTCAAAAATAATATCTTGGTTGGATATGCTGAGCTCTTCCTTTATTTTCTTTGTCTTTGCTTTATCATATCTCCTCGAGCAACTCGATGATGTCATCTTCGACTAGGGAAGTAATGACTGGGGGCATGATCTTTTTCTTTGCTTTTTGTTTACGGTTTAGTTCCAATAAGTTGATATATTCCTATAAGAGGGGTGTCCAGTATAAGAGCCTCCATCTCATATTGGATGGTCGTGTGTACCTTGACTCCTTTTATATGAATACATCAATAACATTGGTTCTTCTCCTTGTTTGTTGGAGTGAACTCTTCATGCTACAGTAAATACTAATACTCGTCCTGCTAAGTGAACATATGGGTCACTGTGAGTATATTTAGCACACTTCTATCTCAGGTTATGAATGTAAGGGTTGTCGTGGATAGAATAAATACTAAATACTTCACATAAGAGGGATCTCCCGTGTGTTTGGTGTGCCTATTACACAAGCAACATTCAGGTCATCCTAGGGTTTATGCTTTGATGCTTATGTTAACTTGCTACATTAAAAGGAACAAATGTTCTTGTCATTCTGGCTTCTTGTGCCTCAAATGCTTACATTTAATCTCAACAAACCAATAAGGTATGTTATATTCATATTTCCATGATTGAAATGTCAGTGGGAATTGTATGACCTACGAGCTTTGTTTTATATCCGATGATGATTAAATATTGAGGCTTGGTAACCAGACCTAGGGTTGCATTTAACATAGTTTTGCATTGCATACTTCACTTGTATAAGCATGCAATTCAACTGTGAATCTAATTTCACCTTCTCTGACGAGGGATTGTTGATCTCTTCAAAGTATCATGTTCTTCACGACTGCACAAATGATCGATTAATCACTCTTTTGGCTACTTTGGCTGCTTAGAACCCATTTTTTTGGGATCGAATTCAAAATTTGACACACTTAAGTGGCTCAAAAATGCATTTTAGAATTTTGGGCAATCCAAATTCTTTTGATACTTTGTGATTCTTGGAATCTTTTCAAATCAAACTTGGACTTTTGGGCCTCAAAATCACTTCAAATCAACTTCCACATTTCTTTAGATCATTCTATCTCTTCAATTTATTTTGATCGTTCTGATCTCCTCATCTTTTCTTTAGATTGTTTTGATCTCTTCTACATTCTGTTGAATCTCAAAATTGATATACTACTTCACATCATATTTTTGGTGTGTCATCTTTCGATTTCACTCCTAAGGGGCTAGGATGATTACATCATTGAATACTTATTGCTTGAGGCATCTTGTTCCCATCTTATGTCCTCGTCACTTGGGGCATCTCATCACTCAAGGCATCTTGTTCCCTTCTATCTAGCATCTTTGCTATCTATCTTATTTTTTTCATCAATTAATCAACCTTATAATAGCTGCTCTCAAAGTTCGATGGACAAGTATTGGGACAGTCTAAAACCTGACATCTGAGGATCAAGCCTCGTTCTGGGGATGATCATATGACTCATGATTAGACTTTATTATCTTTTAGCAATCTCAGGTATCTAGGTGTTCTATCTAGATCCTTGAAGGTTAAGCTCCGTTCTGGAGATAATCTTCTAAATTCTTTCAATCTCAGGTATCTAGGTGTTCTATCTAGATCCTTGAAGGTTAAGATCTATTCTGGAGATAATCTTCTAAATTCTTTCAATCTCAGGTATCTAGGTGTTCTATCTGGATCCTTGAAGGTTAAGCTCTGTTCTGGAGATAATCTTCTAAATGCTTTCAATCTCAGGTATCTAGGTGTTCTATCTAGATCCTTGAAGGTTAAGCTCCATTCTGGAGATAATCTTCTAAATGCTCTCAATCTCAAGTATCTAGGTGTTCTATCTGGATCCTTGAAGGTTAAGGTCCATTCTGGAGATAATCTTCTAAATGCTTTCAATCTCAGGTATCTAGGTGTTCTATCTGGATCCTTGAAGGTTAAGCTCTGTTCTGGAGATAATCTTCTAAATGCTTTTAATCTCAGGTATCTAGGTGTTCTATTTGGATCCTTGAAGGTTAAGCTCCATTCTAGAGATAATCTTCTAAATGCTTTCAATCTCAGGTATCTAGGTGTTCTATCTGGATCCTTGAAGGTTAAGCTCCGTTCTGGAGATAATCTTCTAAATGCTTTCAATCTTAGGTATCTAGGTGCTCTGCCTAGATTCCTTGGGATTAAGCTCTGTTCTAGAGATAGTCCTTAAAAGCTTAGCAATTGGTCTTCGTATCATCAACTTTGGAACCAATCCTTAAATTAAATCACTTTTAATAAATACACCTATCTTGATTAATTAAATGTAATATTTTAATTAAATGAGAAAGGTATCTTCATAGTTGCACTTGTGACTAGTGATGATTGTGTGATATTTTTGATGTCTGTTAATAATGTCCCAATGATGAAAATAAGTTCTTTACATTCTCTAATGAATGATGAACACAAAATCCTATGTTATAGTTGCTCTTTTGCAATTACACCATTGCATTTTCATGTAGCTTGCATTATTAGACTTCATGTTAGTTTTCATTTTTAGGCTACATTATGAGTTTGAGAGGGTTCTCCCTTCATCTTTATTGTGGAATTTTAATCAACTGTGGTCATGTTTTGATCTTCATTTCCTTATCTTCTTTCATGATCTCAATCAAAATTTCTATCTTAAACAGTTGATTGATTTTGGGGCATTTTCTTTTCTTCTTTCTATTTTCTTTCCATATCTTTCAAACTACTATCTTCCATTTTCTTTATCCCCCACTTCTTTTCTTCTAAAATCACCTTTGGGGCATAATATTTCATGCTTGATGATCTACCTTGGTTCAACGATTCTTATATCTTTCATCTTACATCAAGAACCTTATCTTTTGTTCGATTTGATCAAATTTATCAATTTGTTGTCTCTCCTCTATCTCATTTTGATTTCAATCATGAGGGGGCAATAATTATTAACTTCAATATTTGATTCAATTTCTTTCTTTGACTACATGTGTTCCCAAATCGATCACACATTAGTCAAAGAGAGGCAAATGTATACACCCTAAAATGGTCGCCTAGACTATGGGCCCTCATTATTCAATTTATCAATTTATCAAATTTCTTGAATCAATGGTTTGCAATATTTTATTAAATCAATTCAAATCAATTTCCTTGATCAAATTCAATTATTTTATTTCTAAGGTTGATCATTTTATCCTAAGTCTTATTTAATTAAAAGAAAATCTCCTCTTTTAATTAAATAAAATAAGTCCCCATTTAATTAAAAGGAAACCTCTCTTTTAATTAAATAATTCATCCACATTTAATTAATTAGGAGAAAAACCCCTCTTTTAATTTAATTAAATATCTCCTATTTAATTAAAAGAACTTGCTCCCTTTTAATTAAATAAAAATCCCACTTAAATATCTCTTGTTGATGAAAGAGAAATAAAATAAATTCTTTTATTTAATTTCTACACTTAAATGCACATATTTCTAAGTGGGACTTATCTTTTCACTTTCTTCTCAACCACTCCTCTTTTCTCATTGGTGGAATTTCCTCTCACATGGATCAAACTCTATTATCCCATATTGGTTGTGAGAAGCCTCTCACCTCCATAATTTCCTTTATAAGGGAGAGCCCTCTCCTCATTTTAAGGATGGATGATGTTATTGTTATGCTGCAGGTTTGAAGAGCAATTTTTTTGAAGGAGTTTTTGAATGCTAAAGCTTTTTGTGGATAAAATCTATCTTCTTGTCTCATTCTCTCTTGCACCCATGGCTCTCATCATGGGATTTTATCATTGCATTTGCATGTTAGTTTAGAGTCATATTTTCTTTCATAAGATTAGATCTTGCTTTCATAGATTAGATTTTGCATTGTTCTTGCATTGTTACCATATAGATTAGTTTTCATCTCCATTTGCATGAATTTTGGATCTTTGAATCTCTCATTTCATGGTGTACTTTCATGGGCATGAACTAGGTCAAATTGAGGGCCTCCATTGCAAAACCCTTGCATACCATGACTAGAGAGCTATGAGTCGCCATTTGAGACCTCATTCTTGAGTAATCTTGAACATAATGATTCATAGAAGTGTGCTCACATTTTTTGCATACACTAATAGATACTCCTTGGTATTCATTTTCATGGTACAAATATTAAGGTAGGATCTATCCACTTGGGCCCTCCCCACCTTTTCTTCAATCACTTGAAATCTCTTTTCTGCACTGAAACTAGGCTTTCTTGAGATCTACTTCTAATTTCATGAAATCAAGACCTATTTTTGGACCTTGAGGGAATTTTGATGGTTTATGTACATGGGAATCAAGGACGTAGTGTGTCCTTGGTGATGTAGTGCATCCTTTATTAAGACCCATTTTTGGGTCCCCTTCTTGGGCCCTATGTTAGGGTTGATATGAGGCATTAATTTTTTTGTCTAGTTAGCTGATGGGAGGAATTTTATTTTGATCCTTTTATAATCCCATCCATTTGTCTCATTTTTACATCCAAAATTAATCTTTCCACATACACACAAGCACTCAAGCATCCAAGCATTCAAGTAGATTCAAGGAGATCATTTTGCAAGCCATTAGAGAGGAGACCTCTTGTATCCAAGGTGATTTCAAGGAGCTTCAAGGACTTTGTTTGAAGGATTCATCATCTCATGCTAGTACTTTTCAAGATCCATATTCCTTCATAGGTGATAGTAGAGCTTGTCATTATGGAAGGCCTTTTGCATTCATCCTTTGTCTACATTCACATCCTCTTGATCCATTTAATTGGTAAAGTGAGCATATTACATTTGATTGGAGATATGCTAATGTTCTAAGGTAAATTCATGCATTTATTTTACATTTCTAGCATTTTAATTATTTCAATTCCATAATCAATTCCTAAACTAGACCTTGACCAAGGAAAACCCCCATAAATTAAATAAAAGCCCTTTTTCATGTAGGTTGTGGATTTTGGAAGAACCAATAGAGCATAGATTCAGATACCCTTTTCATAGAACTTTAGAGATTCATAAATTATTTTGTGCTTGGACATTGTCAAATAGGGATGCAATATGACTTTGCTAGATTGGCCTTGCTCCTCCATTTTGACCTTCAAAGAGAGTCTAATAATTTTTTGGTACTGTAGATCTCATAATTTTAGGTTTAGATTGCGGGGTTTTATAATTTTGGAGATCATATGACATCCAATTCACTAGTTTTTATTTCATAAGGTGAGTCTTCTTTCCTTCTCTATTTCAATACACATTTCCTTACATTCATCTTTACATTGAATATCTATCTTCATACAACCTTATCTTTCTGGACATGAAGGAGAAGTAAGTCCAAGAAATTCCCCCTTTTGAAAATTAATGTTTTATCTTCTGTTAATCATGCCTACATTAGGGGGTGAATCTTGGTTTTCACCCTTCATATATGCATAGGGCAATGAATTCATTTTTCCCCTACACACTTGTAAATTTTCTTCTTTGTTTTGGTTTTTGTTCTTTGGTTTTCTAGTTTCTTGGAAAGCTTAGCTTGGCATCTTTTGGATCTTGAAATTCACTATTTTATATATGGATTTATTTGATTATAATCTTAATAAACTTAGGTCATTTTTCACTATTGCATTATTATGGTTCCTCTTCTTTCCAAGGTAAAGAGAGATATCTTACAGAGTTTGAGCTTAAAGTCACAAATCATCTCATTATGTCATAGGTTTCATATGTTCTATAAATCCTAGAAAGTAGATTTATGGTCCTGATCTAAGAGGGAACGCTTCTAATCTAAGGTGAACATAAATACTCTCACTACATCCATACACACAATGTCATGCTTGACAGAAAGGAGCTAGACTTGTTGAAATAAGTGTTTAAATAAATAGAAATAGATATTGAATAAAAGAATATGGAGATAACAAAAGTTCATGGTCCAAATGCCCTAGGATAAAATAAATGCAGTAAAGGCTATGAAATTTTTGGTGTAAATAAGTATTTACTTATTACACTTACTTAAGTTTACTTAGGTTAATGCATTATATTAATATTTATTTATTAGTCACCTAGGAGTATGTGCACTCTTGTGAGTTGTCATGATGAGATCACAAGGGTTCACACCTCTTTTAAGCATATGTTGTCTACAACACAAGAATCTTCTACACACATATGACACTTTGTCATTCTTATCCATTCATCTAGACTGTTGGATAAGGTGCTTAGTTGTCTTATCTCCTAGTTGTTTCTAGAGTCATTCTAGGTGCTTCCTGAGAGGCCTTTATATGCAGACACTCCTAGTGTGTATGTAAATGCCTCTAAATAGTAAGCTGGCATATTGAATGAATATTGTCATTATGATCATACTTTGTCTGTTTTGGTCTACTGTGTGCTTGTGTTGAGTTCTTTAGTTTTTGGGTGAATTTTGGCCTAAGCCAAATTCTTACAGAAATAAAATTTGAATTGTTGTTCAATTGTGATATGCTTAATAGATTGTACTTTAATCCATTGAGCCAATACAAATCTTCTTAGGTAATGTTATTGGTTAAAGAAATATAACCTTTACCTTTGATATGAACAAAGGAATATTTCCAAATCTAACTGAACCACCATCAAATTTATCCATTGTGATAAAAAAAATTCTTATCTCTAGTCATTTGATGTGTACAACCATTTCCAATTATCTAGCCATCACTACAATTCATACTTGAGATCAAATATTTCTCTTCATCAGTTTTAGCATTGTTGATGGAGGAATCTTTCTTTACTACAACAAACTTTATTTCCTTATCATCACTATGTGTAGTGTATCCATCATCATCTTTATCTTTAGTAATGTAACACAACTTCTTTCTCCTTTCCTTGAAGTTCTTGAATTTCTTGAATTTTTCTTTATTTTCATCTTCATTATCCTTCTTTTTTTTATTAAGACATCTATGTGTAAAGTGACCTATCTATCTATAATTTCAACATACAATATAACTCTTTCATTTGTACCTTCATTTCCCTTTAGAAAACCTTTTAGCAATTAATGTTTCCAATTCTTTTTCTTTATCCATTAAATAGTCATAATCATCTATTTAATCCTAGATTAAAACTAGCTTGAAATGTAGTTTTCATAGTAAGTTGACTAGAAGTTTGAATATTATCATAATCACTTAATTCAAATATTGTAGGCCTACTAAAATGTGTATCAAGCATAATCTTGTTTGGATCAATTGATCTTAACTCTTTAATAGAAAAAATATAATTGCATACCTCCATGTAAGGGTTTTGAGAACTTTACCCACCACATCATCATCTTCAAGTTTTCCTCCATCTCCTATAATAGTAGCTACAACTTCCTTTATCCTAGTATCATATTGTGCAATGTTGTATTCTTCCCACATCTTCATATCATCATACTTTTCTTTAAGACTCTCATCTTTGGATTTCAATACATGTGGATCACCTCCATGAACTATCTTCATCTTATCTTACATTACCTTGATACTCTTTGTACTTTTGACATCAACATAATATATAGTGTTCAATGCACTCATTATATCTATCAATACCAAACAATGTATTTGTTTTTCCCTTCAATCAACTAGAGTTCCAATATGTGCTACATACTCATTAGTGAGATACCCAAAAATAGTGTCTGAGATACTTGATAAGTGTAATTCCATCTTTCTTCATCTATCAAAGTCCTCTTCTTTCTTATTAAAATTGGGTGCTTCCTTCCTATAGATACATCATGAGATCTTTTCCCTAAGCAGTTATACCTTCCAAATTAGGGAACAACACTCTAATACCAATTTTAGGTGTAGGAATGATTACTTGGGGAGAGGAGGTGAATCATTAATAACCAACCCAATCAAATTTATAGGCCTAATTAAATTTGATTAAAAAGTTTAAATGGTTATAGATTCTTTAACCTATAACATCATTATCAATTTAAGAAATCAACTAACATGTAACACATGAAACAACATCCACATAATAGTAATTGTTCCTATAAGATTATTTTTAAGAGAAGAACTTGTAATGGAACAACCATTATTTTGTCAATGATGTCAAATATGCTACCTGCTAGTGAGAAAATTTCTTTTTGGTCTAAAAGCTATCATTTAGTTGATTGATGAAGAGCATTTGAAAAGAGGAGATAACAATAGCACCTAGAAAAAGGTTGAGTTATTTGGTATGTAAAAGAAGCACTAAGACCAAGTAAGACATTGATACTATAGTGAATTTTTTATCTACTTAAAGTCTGAAATGAAACATTTCTCAAGTCAAGATTGGAAGTAGATCGAGTAAAAAGAGTATCTACCAAGCCTTGTCAAGTAGCCAGTGAAAGTTGAGCAAAAATTAGTAGATATCAAGTGAAAATCAAGAGGTGCTGAGCAAAGATGAAAAATAGTGCAAGCTGAGTGATTGTTAGTATGTGCTAAGTAAAGTTTAGTTGGTCCTGAGCATAAATAAACTTTAGTATTTTCTGAGTGAACCACTATTGGTTGAGTGATTGGATAGTATAGATGTTGAGTGACAAAAAATAGTGTTCAATCAAAGATTTGACAAATCTTCTTGCCGACTATTTTGTTTTCATAAATTATGTGAAGCATGTGGAAGATAATCATGATGACTTAGTGGTACAAAATTTAGGTAAGCCATTTTGAGGTGAATTCAAGGAAGATTGTAGAAGAATCTTTTAGAGGAACCAAATGGAAAAGTGGGTAAATTCATTGTATCCTACCCAGTCCTACCTAATCCTAAAATGGATGATTGTGGTTAAGCAGAAAAAGATCTAAATTCTCTATTTATAAAGATAGTTGGCTAGAAGAAAATGATGTTATGTGCAAGAACCTAAGGAAGACAAGGAGTCTAGGGAATAGCTTCTTTTAGTGGCCAAACTCAAGTGACTAGAATTGGAATGCAAAGAAAGAAGGCTTAAGAGTATGAATGCTTGAAGGGTGAACAAGCCATCAGAGCTGAAGAGTATGAAAGCCAAGTAGAATGGAGGACTGAATCAAAGATCTATAATCTGCAAGTGAGTTGTAATTTTTTATTAGATCAAAATTTATTGTTACTTTATAATCATTGTATTAGTCTAGGGTAAATCCTTTAATTGGGTGACATTCTAATGGAATGGTCTAAAGTCCTCTAATAAGGCTCACTCCTAATAGGTTGATTCAAATCTTTTACCATATCACATTTAACAATGTGTATTGTAATCTTTAACAGGGCTGGCCTTTCATGGGGCATCACTTTAGAAAAGTGAGAATTAGTAACATGTTACCAGTGGTTTTTCCCAAATTAGGTTTCCACATAAAATCCTTGTGTCAAATTGTGTGAATGTTCTTATGGTGTTTCATGTTTACATTTCTACAAAGTTGTTTTGACCTAGGAAAACAACCTACAAAGTTTAAGTAGTATATAATCTAATGGATGCATGGAGGATAATATTTTATGGATATGGGTCTACTAAGAATTGAAAAGTTTTATTTGTACATATATACCTTGGTTAACTTATTCACCCCCTCTTAGTTATTGTAAAGAATTCCAACAATTGGTATTAGAGCCATAATGTTTGAGAGGACTAGTTTGAAGGTACTTGAAGCAAAAGGATAAAGATATCCAAAAGAGAGGTACCCAAGCATAACAAGTAGAACTTCCCTGCATGGAAAAGTTTGATGAAGCTACATCTAGAAAGACTTTGAGATCATGCACAATCTACAATCACCACTGAGCATGTTGACCCTACTGGAGCCCTAATTACCAAGGAGCTGAAAAAGAAGAATGAACACAATTAGGCTATGTTAGAGATTGCATCTTCCCTCAGCTAAACTATTTTTTATGAAATCAAGGAATGTGATACTACTAAGAAGATGTGAGATACTATAGAAAAGATCTAAAAGGAGAAAAATATATATTGAGAGACAAATTTGAAAGTCTAAGAGGTAAGTTTGATGATATGAGAATTCAAGAAGGTGAGAATAGAGTTCAATATTGTGCCAGTGTAAAAGAATTAGTTAATGATATTAGAGGAGCAACTTGTAAGATTAAATATGAGACTATGATTAACAAAGTACTAAGAATCATAGTGCCCATCTATGCTATTAGAGTCTCTACCATAACAAGAGCTAAGGTGCACACCTAGTAATGATCTAACCCTTGAAGGATTGATAGGTAGACTCACTACCTTTGAACTATCTAATTTTGATAATTTTAAATCTGAGAATGTTGAATCTTCTTTCAAAGTTAAATTGTCATTAAAAGAGTTTAAAGAGAAGAAGGAAAATGCCAAATATGTTTCTAGTGATAGTGATACAAATGAGAAGGATGTCGAACAACTTGGAGCATTAATAGCAAGGATATTTCATAGAGGCAATGGAAAATGCAAATGTAAGCTACCTATCATGTGCTTTAATAGAAATTAGGTTGGTCATATTGTTGCTAGATGTCCAGAGAAGAAGAACAATAGAAGTGGAGACAAATACATAAGTAAAGGAGATAAGGACATCAAAGATTAAAAATATAAAGTAAATAAGTCTTGCTACATTGTTAAAGAGGAAACCAAAGAAGGATCTAACAACCATGATAATGAAGTGGTGTATGTTTTAATGAAGGATGATTCTGATGAGGATGAGTCAACTACACTAGTATCTTATGTGAGAAAGAATGATAGATAGATCATTATCAGTGGGTGTTCACACCACATGACTTGAGATAAAAGTAAGTTCATTACCCTTGATTATTATGATGGAACTACATTTAGTGAAATCAGTTGGGGGAATGAGCCCAACTTAACTCTTAGATACAAAAATGCATCCTTAGTTAATGGCTTAGTAAATATGTCTACAATTTGTTCTTTAGTATTTTCATATTCCAATCTTACCTCTTTATCTTGTACCAATTCTCCAAAAAAATGATATTTTATAGCAATGTGCTTGGTTTTAGTATGTATCATAGGATTCTTTCATATATTAATTGCACTAGTGTTATCATAGAATATAACCATTGGATCCTTGATTTTTATCTTCATACCTCCCAATAGTTTCTTGAATAAAAAAAAATTTGAACAATTAACTACTAATGCCACATATGCTGCCTTTGTTGTGGATTGAGAAATACAATTTTTCTTCTTGCTTGCCCAAGACACTAGTTATTTACCAAGAAAGAATGCTCCACCGCTGGTGCTCTTTCTGTCATCAACACTTCCTACCCAATCAACATCTATGAATTCTTTCAAATCCAAATTGCCTCCTTTTTTGTACCATAATCCATAGTCTTCAGTACCTTTTAGATATCTCATGATTTTCTTTGAGATTTGATTAGAATCTTACCACCATACCAACTGCTAACACAATACCACGCCTTGTGTGTACTACATATTACAATTTTCCAATCATTGATATGTATGTGGTCTAATCTACTTCTTTGGAATCATTATTTTTGGAAAGCTTATGTCCAACAGACATAGGTGTTCAAACTGGTCTTAAATCTTCCATTCTAAATTTTTTTAGTATCTCCTTGATATATTTGGATTGAGTAATGTAGATACCATCTTTCTTCTGTTGAACCTGTAATGTAAAAAAGAATTTTATCTCTCCAAAAATAGACATCTCAAATTATTTACTCATCTCTTTCAAAAATTCCTTACATAAGTCATTATTTCCTATAAATAAAGTATCATCCACAAATATATTTGCCAATACAATCTTCTTGTCTAGTCCTTCTTTCATATACAGACTATTGTTATCATTTGTTCTTTGAAAACTAATCTTTATCAAGTAGTTATGAAGTATTTCATAGAAAGCTCTAGGAGCTTTCTTGAGACCATACAATGCTTTATGTAATTTATAGACCCTATACTTTTCTCTAGGATCTACAAAACCTTTAGGTTGTTCTATGTAAACTTTCTCTTCAAGAATTCCATTCAAAAATGTAGATTTTACATCCATTTGATAAATTTTAAATCCTTTGTGTGTTGCATATGCTAGTAAAGTTCCAACACCTTCTAATCTTGCAACACGAGAAAAAGTTTCACCATAATCAATACCTTCTTGTTGAGAATAACCTTTACATTCTAACCTTGCTTTGTTTCTTGAAACTTTTTCATCTTCATTTAGCTTATTTATGAAAGCCCCTTTGTTCCAATTACATTTTTATCCTTGGGTCTAGGAACAAGAGTCCAAGTCTTATTCCTCTCTATTTATTGTATTTCTTTATTCATATCCTCAATCAAACTTTCATTATCAAAAGCATATTTAACATTTCTAGGTTCAAGTTCAGTAAGAAAACATGTACCTTTCAATTTGTTTCTTGTCATTATTGCATTTGATTTGTGTCCAATGATTTGATTTGGTGCATGATGCATTCTGACATATCTTGCTAATATAGCTACTTTGGATTTATAATTTATTCCACTAACCTCTTCATGATCTTCTTCATCAAGATTGGGTCCCACTGTCTACGACTTGGGTCCACCTTACCCAATTTTCTTTGGTAATAGCTTGGTAGCTTCTAACTATGACTCGGGTCCTTCAAACTGTGACTCGAGTTGCATTGGCTACAACTTAGTAACTTTTGGAGATTTTTGGGACTTGGGAGGTGAGGCATCCTAATTTCCAAAAATATTTGGCAATGTATTAGGTTCATAATAAAAAAAGCTTTTTTTATCCTCAGATTGTTTTTTGCTTTCCTCTTCACTCTTTTAGCAAAATCATCAATTCTCACATGTGCACTTTCTATGATTTTGTGAGTGGATAAATTCAAACATTTGTATGCTTTACTTCTATAGGAGTATCCTAGGAATATGCCTTCATCACCTTTGATATCAAATTCACCTTTCTTAGATTCCTCCAAGATATAACATTTGCTACAAGATACTTTCAAGTAACTTACATTAGGTTTGTAGCCATACCATAGTTCATAAGGAGTTTGATTTTAGTCTTTCTTCAATTGTACTTTGTTCAAGGTATGCATTGCAGTACTAATTGCTTCCTTCCAATATTTGATTGCATCATTCTTTTCTATCATCAAGGTTCTTACACAATTCATGATGAATCTATTCCTTCTTCCAACTATACCATTCTGTTATGATGTACCAAGGGTTGATACTTGTCTCCTAATTCCTTTTTTGATGTAGAATTAATTGAACTCATTTGAAATGAATGCATCACCTTGGTCTGATGTCAAACATTTTAGCTTCTTTCCTATTTCTTTTTCTACTCTTGCTAGATATCACTTAAATTTTTGAAATGCTTCAGACTTTTTCTTTTAGATACATTACAATCATCATTTTAGAATAATCATCAACAAAAAAGAATAAAGTACTTATCTCCATTGTAACTGTCGATTCCAATAGGTCCACATAAGTCTGTATTAACTAGCTCCAAGACTTCTTCAGAATGATAGTGCTTGCTTGTAAAACTTGTCTTTCCCATCTTACAATTTGACAATTTTTTCATAGGCCCATATCAAGTTTTCTTAGACTAAGAATACCTCTTAGTATTTTCTTCTTTCTTATCTTGATTAGATTATCAAATTTCACATGACATAAACTTTTGTTCCATAACCAAGTTTCTTCTACTTGAGCAATAGAGCATGAACTTTCACTGAGATCTAGGTAGAATAGGTTACCTTTTTTTTGTTTGCTAAACCCAACTAGATTTCCTTTTCCATCTAGTAGCTTGGCCTTCCTATTCATGAATTCTACCTTGAATCCAATGTTATTCAATTGTGCCACACTTAGTATATTATTCTTTAGTCCTTCAACCCAATAAGCATTTCACATCTAAGTTCATTGGTTAGTGAGATAAAACTTTTTCCCTTTATGCAACAAGGTTCATTGTTTCCAAGTCTCACACTACCACCATCATAATGTTCCACGTGTTCAAATTTTGTTTTATCACCAATCATATGATGTGAGAAGCCACTATAAATAACCCATGTATCATTTTTTCTAACATGAGAGATAAGTTCCATTTTATCTCCTTCATCATTAGATTCATCTTTTACAACAATACATACCACTTCATCATCTTTACTACTATCTGAATCTTTAGCCATAAAACAAGATTTCTTACCTTTCTCCTTATAGTCCTTGAATTCTTGAAATCCTTCTTTCCTTTGTACTTTTTGTGCTTCCTTTTCTCTTTGTCTTATTTGCTTGGGAACCTTGCAATAATGTGTCCAACTTCTTTACAAGAGAAATAGATTAAAGGAATTTTATCTTTATCCTTCCCTTTTCCTTTGGGATACTTTCTTGTAAGAAATACTTCTATGGCTTCAAGATCACTATTAGAACTATCTTCCTCTTCACTTTTAGATTATTTTCTTTTACATCTTTTAGCCTTCTTCTTGAGTGATACCTTGGCTTCAAATTTAGACTCAAGGTTTCTAGAACTAGGAGTATAAATATTATAGTTATCTAGTTCATATGATGTCAACCTTCCCACTAGAGCATCCAAAGTTATATTTGTAGACACCTAAATTTGATTACACCACTTTGGTAATCCTATTTATCTATCTCTAAAGGCATCATTAATTAAATTCCTATTTAATTAAATTCTTTGCCATCCCCTAGCTGATTAATTTAATTAATCATCTATAGTCCTAATTGATAAATCAAATAACCCATCATTTATCAATTTAATCCTATTCTCCTATCTAATTCTAAATCCCAAATTTATTAAAATCACTTTAATAAATAAAACCCTCAAATCTAATAGCCCCTAACCTATCCTTAAACCCCCATTTAGCCTAATCCACCCCATCCACCCATACTAAGCTTAGCCATTAACTCACCCACCCTCATGAATGCCATCCACTTGCACATCTCTAACATTCCTAATCTAATCCTAACCCAAGCCTAACCCATCCCCTAATCATTTGCACAATCTTAAATGAGATTAAGACTTTCCTAAACCAAGCTAAAGTCTCCCCTCAAAATATCCCAACCACCAAGCCATAAATGGCTCTTACATCCTCACTCATGACTCTTACATACTCAACCACCCTCATCAAGCCCTTGACCAACCCATTTCCTATCCTCTCACACTCATCCTCCTTGTGACAAGTGTCACTTCCCTATTGGTGCTAAACAAGCACAATCCATGTGCTCCCCTTTGAGTGCATCCTAGCCCTCCCTCACCATCTTGCCATCCTTGCATCTTACCCCTCCATCCGTCGAGCCATTTTCCTATAAATTGGATCCCCTCCCAAGCCATTTTATCACAACCCATTTTAGCAAAGTTATCATGCTATTTTGAGAAACAAAGCCATCAACCATACCCTCATAATGCCAAATTGAGAGCTCACAAGGCTACCAATTTGCCATTGTTCATCTCCTACATTGAAGTAATTAAGCATACAAGACCTATCAAATAGACACATTCGTACATCAAGTGATCCTCCTCATTGAGAGAGCCTATCCATGGCTCATATTCTCATTTGAGGACCTCACTTTGTCTCTCTTTATATGTTTTGTTAGTTTGGTTTTGCGAATGCTTTGTTTACTTCATTATTTTCCTAACATCACTAAATTCGCATACACATTTTGGCATTCCTAGTGGGATCCCACAAGGGTTGTTTTAATCTTATTTAATGATATTTTCACATGCTTTTTCATGTTTTGGCTAACCATGGAAAACTAACATTAATGGTAATATCTTTTGTTTGTGTTGCTTTCTGATTTTGCTTGCAAGGTCACATTGAATGCCTTAGGAACATGCTCCCAACCTTGTCCTCAAATTTCACCCAACAAACGATCAAAATACAAAACATTCTGCATCCCCATGACCCTAGGAATGCAATCCCATAGCCTCGAGAATGCACCATTAGATCGGCGGGGACGGGATCCCGCAACCCTGGGAATGAAGAAAGACCAGCAGGAATTCCAACAAACTAGTTCCAATAAACTCAAACGTGCCCATAAACTCAACCAATGAACCCACCGGCCAACCTTTTAGTGGGAATGTGCCTTAGAACTATGGGATCAATATTCCTGCTTGCAAGAATGCTGACCATTTCTTTTCTTAAACTTCTCAACTCTATAATAAACTTTTGTCTATGAGATCATCATTCTTGCTTGCAGGAACGTTGTAAGGGCATAAGCCCGCATGATTGCTCTGTCAAAAAGAGCTCTCAAGTTTTTGGCTCGTGGTTTTTTTATAGTCTTTCTTGTCATTCTCGCAATCAGGAACTCCAGTGGGATCACAAATCGGCTTGCGAGAATGCGGGTACCCTCATGGGAACACTGTTTCTTGCCTTTTCCTTGAGTGAAGGTTGCCTTTATTTGGCTGTCATATTTAGTCATTTTCTTGAATTCTTCTAAGTTAGGAAAAATTGACTTGTTTGCATAATCACTAGGTACAAATCAAACACTTCATTTTGGTGCTTTAAAAAAGAACAAACAAATCTTTCTTTTGCATGCAACTTAGGAAAATTTGATTTTTGAACACTTACGAAATCGGTTAAGTTAAAAATAAATAACTAAAATCAAATTAAGTAGTTTTTCATTGGACTCACCCTCTTTAATCACCCATCATTCTAACCATTAGTTGCAATATTAGCACCATATATGGGGATTGGTCTACCTAAGAGAGTGTTAAGTGTTCCATAATCAAATTCTACTTAATTAGCTTTTGAGGGTTTGTCTTAACTTATAAGATTTCTTGAATGTCCAAAAATCTAGATTAAATTGATAACACTTCATTTGGGCATAAAAATTGAACAAATCTTGACATGGAGGGCCTTTAGTCGTGCGCTTGGAATCGAGTTTTTACACACATCTTTATTTTGGGCATAAAACAAACTCACACTCAATATTGAATGTCTTAAAAATAAAATAAATCCATAGTTGATGTGGAGGGCCTCTGGGCATGCGAGTTTACTTTTTGTTGACCCTAAATCTTCTTGGTGTATTCATTCTTCAATCACTTCTCTTTTGTTGGTGCATTTCAAATTAGAAATAAACCTTTTCATCTTAAAACACGCGTGTTTTCAAAAGTCTAAATCAGAAAATTTAAGCGTTAGTTGGAAAAGAACTCTATCTTTTAGCCCAAGATCATCCAAGTCTTCTCTCCCCTTGTCGTCTTTCGAGGCCATCTTGGGTGCATAAGATTAGGATCCAAAATTTTGTCTTAGCTTTTAGGAGGCTTGCTTGGGGATTTCATCACCCCTTGGGATGACCTCAACTCCAGCACTCCAACAAAGTATATAGATTGGGAGGTGAATCCAAAGACACCTCTCTTGGGATCAAAATTCTGTCACTCAGGCTAAGCCAAAAGGAACTTTATATACCCTTGAGAAGTGAAAGAGGAGAAGTGGATTACTGCTCCTCTCATCTGTGTGACATTTTTTTGGTTTTATCTATAGATTTGGGCCTCATGTACCTTGGGTATATCAAGGACTCCCTAGCTAAACCAACTGTCAGCCTTCTAGACAACCATCTAGGATGTTAATGTGTTTGAAGTGACTGATCGAAACATTTGTAGAACATACACACTCCTTGGTGCAAGTATCACATTCTGGGAGACAAAACTTCTATTTGGTTGTTCTTATCTATTGATTGATCTTTTACATGTTGAATGAATGTTTGCCAAACTTGGTCAATCCTAGCATAGGGCATACTTAGCATAGTCACTGCCTCCAAAGAACCACACAGTTGTGATTTTTAATCCTTGGAAATATCTCATGTCATGCCATCCTAAGACTAAGTTTAAGAAGGCTAAGCTTCCTCAAATACCAGCCTATAAGGAAATTGAAGTAGAGCATAAGAAGTATACCCCCAACCCTAGGATTGCTAAATCAGAACAAATTGAGAAAGACGAAGTTGAAGTAGCATTGGAAACTGATTGGGACTACAAGATCCAAAACCTAACCCTTTGATGTGGTGTTAATACAATTCTTATTAACAACTCTACTATTACTCATTCTGATTAGGTCCTTCCTTTTTTTCGCACACACTTACACACTTATAGGTTTAGTCTCTCATCTAGGAATTGCACTATCCCATCTAAGCATTTGAAGTCAGACCATCTCCTCTCATCTTAGGTTGTTGAAGAAGAATCCTCCATCTGCATTGTTAAAATCTCAGCGTTATTTCCTCACTCACTTAGAAACATTTTTGCATCACATCTCTCATCATCTTGAGTATCCTCAAAGCACAACACTTTGCTAGGAATAGTTTTCTTTTGGTGTCCCACATCACCTTGAGTCAAAGGTTAGGGTCACACCTTTTTCATCAGCATCACATTTCCCACATTCATATTTTAGGAACACACAAGCTTCTTGCACTTAGCATCATATCATTTTAACACCCTTAGTATCATCCCTTTCTACATTTAGGAGAACCATCCTTTCATGCCACCCACCACACATTTTGGTAGGCACACACGAAAAAAAGACATGGATCCTAGTCATAGTGGTACACATCTCGAACTTAGCCATACTTTGTGATATCCATGACACCATCAGACCCACCACCACAAATCTCAAAAGAACTAGGATCATCCATAGATATTGAGGCTTTCATGAACCAACCTGGTCATGCTACTATCGTAAATGCCATCATAGATCACAACAAGGAAACCATCAAGGAAAATTTCTTATGAGACAATGTTGGTGTCTTTGAGTTTGGACGTCCACCACCTATCAACATAATAGATCCTACTCACCCATTGTTTGGATGGAAACCACCTCAAGTAGAACCAATAGACCCAAATATCCCCTCAACCCAAGTGTCGGTTCCCATTCCACAAAACACTCATCCCATTCTCACTCAACCATTAGTGCATACTACACCCCAACCAACCTCAAGTATACCATTTGCATCTGTTTCCACCACTCATTTTTTTGCTCCACCAAATCCTCCATTTGCATCTAGCAGCACTACCCTTTTGTTTCCACCCCATATTGCATCTAGTCCATTTTCTACTCAAATACCACCGTTAGGGTTCAATACCTCATCCTCCATCCAACCAAACATCACTATCAACCCCTTTGTAACTAGCCAAAGCTCTTCAACCGCTTTTCCTTTGGGACCTTGGAATTTTGCTATGACACAGGCACCTATCATTAGTCTTCCCCCTAGCACTACAGTCACATTCACACCTACTTCACATAGCTATTCACTCCCATTCCTCACCAACTATTTCTCCATACCACCTCTAGACAATAGCCCAAATGCACTGCCACTGTAGTTCTCTACAGTAAACACTTTGCCACAAATTAACTACCTTGCACCTACTCCAAATCAGTCCTACTTTCAAGTAGGCACACAACAAACATATATTGGGCATGGTATATATATTCCTAGAGCATAGCATAGGCATCATCTACATTACCACTATTCTAGCTACAATCTTCACATCAGTAGTATGCCCAAACACCCACATAGAACAACCTCATAGGGCCGCAACATCATAGTTATCTACCACACCTACCTCAGTAGATGCAACATTATGCACAACCCACATTCCAACAAACCATAGCATCCACTCCACTAACTATGCAAACCATTTTTCCATAGATGCCATATGGTCATCAGAGTTCTCCATATCACATGTCAGGTTCCAACACATATCCTACACCACAGACACCTAGATCGGGGGCCCTCACTCCTCCACCTATAAAGTTTGAATGGTAAGAGATGAAGTGTTGGCCTAATTTTTCACTATGCAGAGGTTAAAGTAAAATCTTGTGAAAAATTAATTAAAATCTTAGAATTTTGAAAATTAGGGTTTTATTCCTTGTGTTTTTTCAAAGTCATCAGATTGCCCTAGCTTTAGAATACCCTCAAAATTATTTTCAGAAAAATGTTTTCAATGACATTTTTCCCCAAGGGAGGTCTTGCATAAGCATGAGGTCATTATATTTTTGTTTAATCTTACGTGACTGCGCTTAGCATACAAATTTATTAATCATTCTGTTAGCAATTACCTTTGATGATGCAAAGTCTTTTTAATCATTGATCCTATTCAGATCAACGAGTATCGCATACCTACAATTTCAAGATGCAAGGCCTTTAAGTAATGCAGGCATGGGACTTGGTGACACGTAGCCTTTACATTTCTAAATTTTGATGAATCATAAATTGTCAGGAACTTTTGCAGGTTTGTCAGTACTTTTGTGTACGTCTTGATTTTCCAACGATGTCATTGGTGGATTCCCTTGCAGAGATATGTAGGCTATCACCCAAAAGTGTCAGCCATTGATTTCATCTCAATCAAGGGCTAGCACTTCCTCACAAGAAAAATATGCTTGAGAAATAAATAGTGCGAGGAAGCAAAAGTTGGACAAGTGGCACGGTCTGATGAGATGGGCCCACTATTAAAAGAATAATGGTGAGATGTCCTCCATGGTGTGTGTCAAATGAGTTGGAACAAGTGGATGAACATCATTCATCACTATTAGCCAATATGCTACTCAAATAGAAAAGTTTATATAACTGTTGATCTATCAAAGATCAAAGGCCAGCGCATGCCTGCAATTTGAAACTACACAGGATATAAGTAATGCAGGCAAGCAAATTTTTGACATGTGGCAAGGTAGGGTTAGGTATTTGCAAAGCAGTATGCCACACTGTAAATGATTGATGACATGTACTGCTAGATGTGTCACATGGAGGAGTTTTGACTACTAGATGGAAATGAAGTCTTATCAATCATAGATCTTTTGAAGATCTACGATTAGCACAATCTCGCATTATGAAGCTGCAAGTCAAATAAGAAAAGTGGGAATGCACCTTTGCGATGTGTGTCATAGTGGGACAAGACCATGAAGAATGTAGGAGTTACACCATAGGTTCTGAAAAATGTGCTTAGCTGGAGCTATTTATGATCTGGGCTACAAAGGTGTCAGAAATAAACATAATAGTCAGAACATGCAAGTTAAAAGTAGTCATATCATTGGCCCAAGTGGATAATGTGAGCGTAAAATGAAGAGTTGTTTCTGATCATTGATCTTTATCCTGATCAACGAAAGGCGCTTCCTCGAATTTTGAATTTGAGCAAAGTTTAGATAAAGCAGGAATGCACCCTGCAGACATGTGTCCATGGTGACATAAAAAATTTTGTTTAGATGCCATGCAGGGTAAGATCAGTATCGCTATTGATCTTTCAAAGATCGACAATTGGCGCAAGCCCGCAATTTGAAAATGCTTGTTAGATAAGGAAAGTGGGAATGTGCCAGCACGACACGTGTACTGAATGATGCCAAGTACTTTCTTGCCCAGAAGAAGATATGGGATTTTCTGGCATGGAATGTGGTCAGACAGCATGAGCTCATATGGTGGTTTCTTATTGTTCAGTATAGTTGACTAGTTTTTAGTAGAAAATGGATTAGTCTGATAGTCAATCTTATCTTGATCGATGAACAGTGCTTCCTTGCAATTCTAAGATGAAGGGATTTTCAATAATGTAGGGAAGCAGAATTGTGACACGTAGCATTATTTTAAAAGTCATAATGCTTGTTACCTTTTAAATCAGGTTCGTCCAATCCAGTGAAAATCTATGGATGGGATTCAAACTTGGATGAAAATAGTGGGTAACGGTTACTAAGAGTAAATATGATTTAGACCTTATGCATGCAATTTAATTGTATGGTAAGAGCCCATGATTTCACCATTAATGAACCACTAAAGCACAAAGAGAATATCAGGGCATACAAAATTTTTAGAGCCAAGGCACAAAAATTCTTGGTTAACAATCCAGTAAAATTGTAGAAGTTATCACATAGTGCAGAAGTGCCAATTTTGGCGGGTAAGTCCTCTATGGTTTTCTAATTAAATTTAAAGTATCTGTTGTTGTGAAATTTCTAGGGTTCATTCAAAATGCCTCCCCAAAAAGAGTTTACTAGGCAAACAAATTATTTGAAATGTTCTGTGCATGATGAATTTCTTGAACAATTCCCCTTATCAGTGCATGAAATAACTAAGGGGAGGGAACTCATCCGAAACATCCCAGAATAGTTGTAGAAAAAGGTTTTTATGACAAATCTAATTGGGTAAGAGATGCCCAGGTTTCCATGGGAGGTCTAGAGTTATTTAAGAAATGGTTTTCAGAGCGAAATTTGGACACTCCTATGAGTAATGTTTTAGAGTTTGATATTGGTAAATTAACAGTCCCCACTGTTTTCTTTGATAGTGATTTATCGATGGACCTGGCAAAGAAATATGATCCTATTATGGGATGGGTAAAAAATCATTCTGGAATCAATCTTTTTAGGGTTTTCCCTGAGCTGTTTAGTGAGGTCTTCAACCTTAACCCTAACCACTCTATGCATGAAATCATTGATATGGATGATCTACAAGCCAGATATGATGCACAACAAATTTACCTAAGAATAGGGCCAGTACAGGAGCATGCTGCCAAGGTTGTTAATCTGCTTGTGATTATAGACAGTACCCCAGAGCCATTGTTGAGAAGACATTTCAACTTGAGAGTCAAGCACTGTATTGTTCTCTTTACAAGATTTTTGGGATAGATTAAGGTGATCAAATTCCAAGTTCTATTGTGCTTATAATGGCTCAAACCCTTAAATTTGGAATGAGTGACATTCTGGATTTTGCCACTTTTCTATCAAAAGAGATTCACAATGGTTTGGTTGGAATAGCAAGGGGAAAAATAAGCAAACCATTCTGTTGGTATTCATTGCTGATGCATGTATGCTTATAAAAGGCATACACTTTCTTCTCCAAGGGTATGGAGTTGGAAACAACCAAGGATGGAGAAAGGAATCTAGTGTAGTTATGGAGTGTGGATATGACTTCAGAAACCACAGATGCTAGTTATGTAAGGTTTCACAGATTTTTCGCATCTAGGCTGAGATTGCTTTTGAGAGGGGATAGCCCCAAAATTCCACAAGCATTTTTGGAATTGGGTAGACCTAGAGATCATGCACAAGGGTTTTTGGTTATTCATAATTAAGGGGATATAATCCCTTATAATGTTTCAACTGTGATAAGGGTATATGGTTTTGTGGGAAAGCCACATGTGTTGCCTTTTCATGTGCATTTGCAGATTGGGATTGTTGAACTCTTATGGAAGATAGGCACTATAGATGTGAGGGAATTGATTAAGAAGGGCACTTTCTTTCCAATTGTTACTGTAGTGCATGATTTTATCTTTGTCAGAAAAGGGTGGAAGCACCTAATTTTTTTTTGGATAGATATAACATGGCAGAGTCTCACGCTAGATTCATTGAACCTGAAGGATTCTATGACCTTTTAAAACAAAGGGTAAGAGCTTCCCATATGGTACATTAGGTTTACTATCCAGAAGATATAATAAAAAATATCTTCACATTGCAGGAACAAGAATTGAGAAAGGAGAAATGGATAGTTTTTAGTAAGACCTTGGAATTTATTAATGCTTTTGACCCCCAGTATGAACCATTGAAAGATAAGAAATATTGGGGAGCTAAAATAAAAGCATTAATGAATATTTTTTCCATAATAATTCAAACCATGAATGAAAAGAAAGCTATGTATGTTGAGACACATCCAGACAAGGCTGTAGAAGTACAAAGAAGAATAAGTAGTAGAAATGTGGTAGCTCCTAGCCAATATACATTGTAGAAGAGGGTAGGTTATGTTATGATTCGAAATGTGCAACAAGCACCCTCTCATCAGAAGCAAAGGTCAAGAAGCCCATCTAAAGCCCTCTCTCCAAAAAGGAAAAAATTAGAGCAGGGGTCTTCTTCTTCTCAAAAGGAACAATACTCCCCAAGCCAATCCCCAATCCATATAGATGATGAAGCATCTCTAAGGGAACAACTTAGTCAAATGGGTGGAGAAGGGGATGTGATTGTCACTTCTACAGACTTGGATGTTGGAGAGCCACAAGAACCTCCTACACCTTCTTTCGGCCTAACCATTGCTGATTAACAAGGTAAGGAAATTGACCCAATAGTTGCACAGGCTTTTGAAAGATTTATCAATGATGAAAATTTTGTAAGATCTAGGGCTTTTGCTCAGTTTTTGTGGAGATTAAATATGGGAAATTTTGAGAAAGCCTCTGAGAAAATCAAAGCTGAGCAACTAGATAAACCTGACTCAGTTATAAAGGGAGAGGTGAAGTCAAAATTTTTGAATGATTTTTCCCAGTTTACTCCTAAAGTTGGGAGGCAAATAGTTAGACAGTTAGGAGTCCTCCTTCTGCCAGAATGGGATATAGCAAATGCAATTGTTTTTTATTTAGTAAGGAAGTAGAAAGATGTTCAACTAACAACTACTAAAGAAATATTACAGGCTCATAGAGGAGTCAAATTTAGTGATGACCACGAAGCCCTTGTTATATGGTCTATGGAAAGGAGGGAAAATACCAGGATGCATGGGTTTCTCACTACAAAGCATACGAGTACATTGACAGTATACAGGGCTGGTGAAGTAAGTAGTAAGAAAATAAGGGGAATGGCCTTAGAATTGCTGAAATTTGGTGGTGTTGTATTTGGCCAAGAATAAGAGAGGTTTACCCGACTAAATGCTAGGTTTGAAGAAGTTTTAAAAGCATATGAGGAAAGGTGTATACAGATACAGTCACTGGAAAACAAAGTTTCTCAAATGGAGAAGATACTTGGGAAGAGAAAGGTGGGAGAATATAGTGCACCTAGAATTGCATACCCTCCACAGTCATTTGATAGAGAAACCCCTATTGTTGAAATACCAGACACCCCTAAAAGGCCCCAATTCTATACTGCAGAGGACTTTGAAGAAGATAAAACCAAATTACATGAGTTGCAAGTAGAATTAAAAAATCAATATGAAGGAAAATTAAAGTAGGGTGTGATGTATTTAAGGGATAAAATACAATGGTCAACCTTCTTTGATCAGTTGACAAGAATTGGAACCCTCATGGATGAGTTGAATAGAGATAAGGATAAATTGACTCCCCTTGCATAGAAGTGGAGGGAAAGAAATAATGATATCACAATTATGTGTATATCTGTCATCCAAATGCCTTATCATCAAGTAGAGAAATTTTTTGATTTGTTCAATAAACAATAATATTTTGATGATAAGAGGGATTCTTTGCAGAAAAGATTAACACTTTGTTTTTCCCAGTATATTGCTGAAAAATTCACTTTATTTCCTTGTGCTTTAGAATCTGTTGATATAATAAGGGAAAAGGAAAAGTGGAAAAAAGAGTTGGATGAAATATTTTATGAAAGGATCAAGAACATCATGAGTGAAACTGGCCACTGGTTCTAGGCAAGGACAAACGAAGAGTTAGTAAAGATACAGTTATTTTATAATGCCATGAGAAAAGAGTTTGATGATTTTGAGGAATTTGCAAATTCTTTAGTGATTATACAAAGAGAGGCTCTAAATTTTGATTGGCCAGATGATGCTGCTTATGATAAATGGAAAAATCAGTTTATAGAACAAATGTCAGAAGATGATGAGGGGGAAGATGCAAAAGTAAAAGTTACCCTCATAGTTAGTAATGAAGACATGGAAAATCCCCAGATTAAAGTAAGTTTGCATGTAGTTGAAGATGATACGTCACTTTTTAACCTCATGGCCACTTACTCTAAGGATGAACAATAAATGAAAAATTAGGTCATAGTTTCTTGTGTCAACAATTGAGAAGCATAACAAAAAGGGACCCACCAAGGAATGTTCGATGTAATAGCCTTTCTTTTATTTTCTTTTGTCTTTTATGATAGATATATGTCAGTATCTTTTAGAAGACACCTGTCACTTTCTTTTAGCCTGGAGCTTATTGCATCTCACACTATTTAAGTGAGATTCCAAGGCTAAAGAATGGTCTAAATTCTAATTTTCTAAGTGATATGCTTAGTCTGTCTTTGGTCCAAATTTTTGAAAGCAAGTTTATGATGTATTTTCTCTATCAATTCTCTGAGAATACATGAATATAGAATGAGCTGTGTTTCTTTCTGAAGGTCATTCTGAGTCTATTGTAAATGATATACAATTTTCAAAGAAAATGAATACAAATTGTGAACTGTCCCCATATTAGTTCTTTTTGAATCTTGTCTCCTTCCAATTACTTGGTTATCTTAATATTGTTTAAGTAAAGGCTGGTGCAATTGAATGCAATCTAGTTAGGTTTTATATTTGTTTATCACTGCTGTTAATTCAATGGACTAAATAAAAGCTTTGATGAATGTGATAAGGTTTCTTTAGTAATGGAAAGGGTTTTGAATGATAAATTCTGATAAGAATTGCTGATAGAATTTGTTGTAAGGCAACAAGTTAGATCTAAGAATTTGCTACAGACTCTGAACCCCAATGGATTAGGCACTGATCAAATTGATTTAGCTGACAGAGAAGTATGTCAGAAATGGTTGTCAAAAATGCATAATTAAATCAATTTTACTTTTGTTTCCTATAGATCTTCAAAGCTGGCCAATACTTGTCTGCATGGAATGTTTTTGCTTTAGTCAGCCACTATTGTTAAGAACATCTACAGATCTGTAGAAGAAATTTTTGCCATATCTATTGTATGGGATGTGTTTATCAAGTTATTAAGAATTATGTATGTGTTTGAGGATTTTGAGATGAGAATTAGAATGAAACTAAAAATAATCCTCATACAGTTTTCCTAGTCTTGAATCATCCTTGGGTATACCCATCCTGGTTTTACAGAGCCAAAAGAGTAGAAAACCACCTTTGGTTTTGTTGAAGTTGGGTCCAAATGCTTCACACATGCAATTGTTAACAAGAATTTGCTGACCTTTAGATTGTATAAGTATTATCATCTTGGTATTAAGCATTTTGTTGCTTAGTAGTTTTAGTCCTTTTAAAAACACCAACATGAAGAATGCTCTTAGAGCCCTCGAGGATGGGATAGACAGAAAAACTTTCAAATTTAAATATGATTTCCCATACCCTTTTGACAGGACTATCACATTGACTCCATTTCCTAAACATTTTGAGACCCCCAAATTTGACAAATTTAGGGGGAAGAGTGATCCAGTCACTCATGTTAACGAATTCTATATGCATTGTTAGGAGGTAGCTTATAATGATGTGTTCCTCATGTGGCTCTTTCCCAATAGCCTACCTAGACCAGACTTGGAATGGTTCTGTCATATCCCTCAAGGTACTATTAAAATTTTTGCAGAACTTTCTGAGGCCTTTGTTGCTCAATATACCCATCTCATTGTGATTGAATTATCTGTAGTGGACCTTGTCCACACTAAACAAAAGGGAGGAGAGAGTCTTACAGAGTACTTGCAATGCTAGTACATCCTCACAAAAAGGATCTCTTGCACCATCCCTGAGCGTCATCTTGTCAAGATGTTCATAAACAATGCACACCCCAGCCTCGCTCATCATATGGTTATGAACTGTTTGCAAACATACAAGGACATTAAAGAAAAAGGAATGGGCCTCAAGCAAGGCCTCATTAAGGATGGTGTCATCAAATTGTACAAAGAAAACACCCAGGACTGTGGGTCGAGCAATGACAAAGAAAAAACCCAGGACAGATGGTGCCACTGACACTCGATAGGTCCATATTATTGGGGTGGCTACCAATGTTCCCACCACATTTTTCCAACAAAAAACTTATCAACAACAACCTCCCACATATCACTAGCCACCCGTGTAACCTCATCAACAAATACAGGTTCCTCATAATCAAACTAATGCTATCACACTGTCAGCATGTAGTAAACCCCATGTTCAGAGACAACCATGAACATACACCCCATTGGGGGAACCTCTTGATACAATTTTTGAAAAATTGGCCAAAGATAACCTTGTTTGATATCCACAAATGCAATCCTTGGACCCAATCAGTCTAGAGCATCCTGGTACAAAGATAAAAAATATTGAAAATTCCATCATGTCAAAGGGCACACTACCCTTAAATGCATGCAACTTAAGGATTATGTATAGGACCTCGTTGATTGAAAATAGATCACAGTGGGGGCACAACCCTCACCTAATGTAGGATTAATGATGTATCAAAATGCTTTCCCTCCTCATACCACCAACCTGGGAAAGGCACCTGTAAACCCTCCTGTCAACAAACCTAACAATGCTCTGGGTAAACAAGGTGACAACCGAGACACATCTCAAAATTATAGCTCAGCATACTTAGACTATGGTAGCTTAATTGGTTGCATATCCCAAGTTGAACCATCTGTCAATGTCATCAATATCAAAAGCCCAGACACTCAGTGTGCAGTTGCTACATGTCAAACATGACTAAATGCTAGGTTTGAAGAAGTTTTAAAAGCATATGAGGAAAGGTATATACAGATACAGTCACTGGAAAACAAATTGTCTCAAATGGAGAAGATACTTGGGAAGAGAAAGGTGGGAGAATATAGTGCACCTAGAATTGCATACCCTCCACAGTCATTTGATAGAGAAACCCCTATTGTTGAAATACCAGACACCCCTAAAAGGCCCCAATTCTATACTGCAGAGGACTTTGAAGAAGATAAAACCAAATTACATGAGTTGCAAGTAGAATTAAAAAATCAATATGAAGGAAAATTAAAGTAGGGTGTGATGTATTTAAGGGATAAAATACAATGGTCAACCTTCTTTGATCAGTTGACAAGAATTGGAACCCTCATGGATGAGTTGAATAGAGATAAGGATAAATTGACTCCCCTTGCATAGAAGTGGAGGGAAAGACATAATGATATCACAATTATGTGTATATTTGTCATCCAAATGCCTTATCATCAAGTAGAGAAATTTTTTGATTTGTTCAATAAACTAGAATATTTTGATGATAAGAGGGATTCTTTGCAGAAAAGATTAACACTTTGTTTTTCCTAGTATATTGCTGAAAAATTCACTTTATTTCCTTGTGCTTTAGAATCTATTGATACAATAAAGGAAAAGGAAAAGTGGAAAAAAGAGTTGGATGAAATATTTTATGAAAGGATCAAGAACATCATGAGTGAAACTGGCCACTGGTTCTAGGCAAGGACAAACGAAGAGTTAGTAAAGATACAGTTATTTTATAATGCCATGAGAAAAGAGTTTGATGATTTTGAGGAATTTGCAAATTCTTTAGTGATTATACAAAGAGAGGCTCTAAATTTTGATTGGCCAGATGATGCTGCTTATGATAAATGGAAAAATCAGTTTATAGAACAAATGTCAGAAGATGATGAGGGGGAAGATGCAAAAGTAAAAGTTACCCTCATAGTTAGTAATGAAGACATGGAAAATCCCCAGATTAAAGTAAGTTTGCATGTAGTTGAAGATGATACGTCACTTTTTAACCTCATGGCCACTTACTCTGAGGATGAACAATAAATGAAGAATCAGGTCATATTTTCTTGTCTCAACAATTAAGAAGCATAACAGAAAGGGACCCACCAAGGAATGTTCGATGTAATAGCCTTTCTGTTATTTTCTTTTTTCTTTTATGACAGATATATGTCATTATCTTTTAGAAGACACCTGTCACTTTCTTTTAGCCTGATGCTTGTTGCATCTCACACTATTTAAGTGAGATTCCAAGGCTAAAGAATGGTCTAAATTCTAATTTTCTAAGTGATATGCTTAGTCTTTCTTTGGTCCAAATTTTTGAAAGCAAGTTTATGATGTATTTTCTCTTTTAATTCTTTGAGAATACATGAATATAGAATGAGTGGCATTTCTTTCTGAAGGTCATTCTAAGTCTATTGTAAATGATATACAATTTTCAAAGAAAATGAATACAAATTGTGAACTATCCCCATATTAGTTCTTTCTAAATCTTGTCTCCTTCCAATTACTTGGTTAGCTTAATATTGTATAAGTAAAGGCTGGCACAATTGAATGCAATCTAGTTAGGCTTTATATCTGTTTATCATTGTTGTTAATTCAATGGACTAAATAAAAGCTTTGATGAATGTGATAAGGTTTCTTTAGTAATGGAAAGGGTTTTGAATGATAAATTCTGATAAGAATTGCTAATAGAATTTGTTGTAAGGCAACACGTTAGATCTAAGAATTTGCTATAGACTTTGAACCCCAATGGATTAGGCACTGATCAAATTGATTCTACTGAAGGAGAAGTATGTCACAAATGGTTGTCAAAAATGCAGAATTAAATCAATTTTACTTTTGTTTTCTATAGATCTTCAAAGCTGGCCAGTACTTTTCTGCACGGAATGTTTTTGCTTTAGTTAGCCACTATTGTTAAGAACATCTGCAGATCTGTAGAAGAAATTTTTGCCATATCTGTTGTATGGGATGTGTTGATCAAGTTATTAAGAATTATGTATGTGTTTGAGGATTTTGAGATGAAAATTAGAATGAAACTAAAAATAATCCTCATACAATTTTCCCAGTCTTGAATCATCCCTAGGTATACCCACCCTAGTTTTGCAGAGCCAAAAGAGTAGAAAACCACCTTTGGATTTGTTGAAGTTGGGTCCAAATGCTTTACACATGCAATTTTTAACAAGAATTTTCTGACCTTTAGATTGTATGAGTATTATCATCTTGGTATTAAGCATTTTGTTGCTTAGTAGTTCAAGTCATTTTAAAAACACCAACAAAATGGCGACTCCGTTGGGGAGTTGTCCAACACATCTATGAAGAGTACTGCAGTTTCTTTGGTCTTGCTGAGTATGTGTGTGTCATGTTATCCAAGTTTTTCCTACAATTATAAGAGAATATTTTAGTGACAAACCTTGAGAATTTAAAGAAGATAAAGCCCAAGTACCTTAGCTACACACTAACGTATCCAGCTTATCCTAGTGTCTTATCTAACAAGCAAGAGTTGTAGTCTTACAGCATCAGTGATTGATCTATCTGTGCCAGATATTTTTGGTCCTACTTGTGTGTTGTTTTCTTTGAGTAAGCATTAAGTGTCATTGTATTTTTTCCTGAGAATAGGGTGGCAACTTAGTCAAGGTTTTGAAGCTAGTGCTTATTTTAACAAAAGGTGAATATGGCTGACAAGAGAAAGAACACAAGAGCTTACATGAGATCCAATCATGATGTATCAATGTATACTCATCTACCCCAAGGTGATAGGAAGAACCAAAATAAGAAAAAGATAGATCCAAATCCTACCTAGAAACCCAGAGGCAATGCATCCATCAATTCTCAATATCAACCAGTATTAGGAAGAGAGTCTTCTTCACTTAGTTCTGAATCCGAAACTACAAGACTCTTAGGAGGAATTTTCAGTACCCCATTACTAGATGAGAGAGTATTTCAGGAAAAAGATGTGTCCACAGTAGGAATTGCTTCATCAAGGCTAGATCCTATAGTAGATATGAACTATAGGCTAGGATTTATTAGTTCATTTGATAATCCTTTTAATCCTAGAGCAACCCCATACATGGAACCAAATCTTATAGATCTGGATGATCCTGCTGATTCAAAAGCTACTTCTACAGATCCTAAAGAAGTGCATTTTGAGATAGGAGTTTTGAAGAAATGGATAGGTGAGGAAGAAGCCAAATGCATTCGTCTTGAAAAATAAAAGGAGCAAGCCACCTTGGATACCATAATAGAAAGGGATGCTCTACTAAGAAGGATGGATTCTTTGAAGGAGCAGAATAAAAAGTTAGAAGAAAATACTACAACTCTCCATACTAATGTATTTGGAGATGTAGACAATCTAAGAGCTAAAGTTCACGAACAAGAAAAGTGCCTAAATCAAAGGCAAGAACCAATCATTGTTCAAGTCCAAGCCTAAAAACATGTTCAAATGGACCATATAGAGCCCACTGCAAAAGTTCTAGATAAAGGGAAAGGCAAAGCTATAGGAATCCAAATAAATGAACCTCAAGATCTACCAAGCAAACCCATACAACCCTCCATGTCAAAATTAGATTTAGATCTGGAGAAGGCTAGAAAAGAGAAGGAAGATCATGCAAAAGAGCTTGAGAAGGTTGAAAATGAAGCTCAAGCTATAGAAACTAGGAGAAAAATCTAATTCTGCATTGGCTTCAAGGCCCAATTTGTCTATCCCACCTGCAATTTCTACACCAGCTAGTGGTTTAATAATCTCAACTCAGGGAATACCCCAACCTGCTCTTGCCTCATCTTCCACTATTGGCACCCAAGTCCCATTTGTCCCACCTCAAAAATCCCAAGATGCTCCTCTAAGTCAAGCTAATATAGCTAGTACCTCAAATGTTCCTAGTTTCCAAAAGAAACCTGTATACCTGGAAAAGTATAGACAAATATCATTTGCTGGTATTCCTAGTGCTCCACATCCCATATCGTTTGATTTAAGAGACAAAGTGGTTAAGTTCTCTGGGAATATTGTTGTTACTGGTGAAGAACATTTGAGAATTTTTATTGATATGTTGAATGATTATGAAGTTGAACATGAAGATATGGTAATGAAATTGTTTGTGCATTCACTAACTGAAGATGCAAGGGATTGGTTTAGGAGGTTGCCTGATGACAATATTACCTCATGGAATGACTTAGAGAAATTATTCAAGGAGCAATATGGAGACAACACTAATGCTAGATTCATGTTAAATGAATTCAACAACATCAAGAAGAATCCAAATGAGTCCACATTTGATTTCAATGTAAGATTTTAGAAAGGTATGTATAAATTATTTCAAGTTATGAGGTTGAATGAAGATGTCTGTCTCACAACATATTTTAATGCTTTTGATGGAAAAATGGCTTATCAATTGAGGGATAAGGATCCCAAGACTTTAAGGGATGCCTATAAAATTGTAATAAATATTGAGAATAATAGGAAGGCATCTGGAAAACTAGGTAGGAGGGATGATCCAAAGCTTTTTAATCCTAAGAACAATAATAAAAGGGAGGCTGATAAAACCCCTATAGGAAAGAAGCCAGAAGAACCCACTTTAGGCCAGGTTTTGGAATTACTTAAGAAGATGAATCCCACTAATTTTAATAAGCCAAATATTGCTGAGAGAACTCTTGTGAATAACAAAAATTTCAATAGGCAGCCTAGAATGCAAAATTACCCTTACACCACTCAGTGGAAAGATGGTAAGCCAGTTCCCAATCAGACCCAAAATGTGAAGGATAAGGGTACTCCAGATCCCCTGCAGAGGAACACTGTAAATATGAATGATGATGTACCATGGTGCATTATATGTTAGTCACCTCATTCTATTGATCATTGTGTTGTTTCTCAGTCATTTGCCCAAGGTCAAGGTGTGCAACCTGAAGAAGAAAGTGAAGAGAAAAGCCATGATGATATAAGTTGCAATATGGTAAGCATGTGTGATGATTTGATAGATTATGATTCAGAAGAGCTTGAAAATGACATTATCAATCAGAGAATTTCTTATCATTTACATTATCAGCAAGTTCTTTTAGATGATGAAGGGTATGATACAGATAAGGTATGCATTACATCTTCTGATGTAGGTCTCACAAGCTTAAGAATGCCCTCCAAAGAGGAGATTGATAGAATTACAGTAGCAATGATTTCACAAGTCCATAGTAACTACAATTTGAGAAGTAGAACAATAAATAATGATGCATGAAAGCCATCCAGTGTATTCATCAAAGATATCACCCATAAGATGAATGATCAAAATAGGAGAGTCAATGAAGATGTGCCCAAGATCAAGGACAATAAGGGTAAGAAATGGGAACCAAAAAAGAAGGTTTAGTTTTAGACAAATGAAATAGCAAAAGCAGTTGTGCAATTAAAGAAATTAGAACCTAATACTATCAAGCAAATAGTGGTGCCTGCTGCTCAAAAGATTCCAACTCTAGCTACTCTTGTAAAACCCACTATTGTTGAACCTGTTGATATGATATCTATGTTGTTCCAAATTACTGTAAAAGTGCCCTTGTCTGAACTTCTTAGAATTGAAGAGCATAAGAACAAGGCTTTATCATGGTTGGGTGGAATAGGAAACAATAATACTGTTGTAAATCAAACTATTTCCCAACAAACCCCATTAGTAATAGAGGATAGTGGTATCATATCCCAGATTCCTCAAATGTTTTTAGATGATTCCTTAGTGGCATTTATAGAAGATATTGATCCTTTTTTCCTTAGTCTAATCATAAAAGGGAAGACCCTAAAAAATTGTATGATAGACTCAGGAGCTTCCAACACCATAATGCCTTTCAAACTAATGGAAGCCTTAGGATTGAAAGTGGATACCAAGTAGGGCAGATGCAGGGGAATGGATGCTAGGGAAGTCCCAGTCATAGGTACCATAAATGCTTTACCATTAAAACTAGCTGCATATCTTGATGTAGAGTTAACCATGTCTGTCTTGGTGGTGGATATACCTCCACACTATGGAATGTTACTATCTAGAAAATGGAGTGCTACCATGGGGGGAATCCTGCAGTATGACTTAACCTATGCTACTTTACACATTGGGGATAAAGCTAATCACATTTTAGGGGAAGAAATTGACAAAGATGCCACTTGTTTCTTAGATACTGGGGTCAATGCTTTCAGAGCTGAATTGATTATTCAAGAAGTTGCAAATTTACCTGCTATAATTGAACATGAAGTTGAATGTTGTAGGAACCACCAAAATTATGGACAATGTTCTTTGATGGGGCTAGTTCTAAAGAGGGTGCAGGGGTAGGTGTAGTTTTTGTCTCCCCTGAGAATAATACCTTTAGATATTCATTCACACTAAAGTTTTCTTGCATAAATAATATTGTAGAATATGAGGCATTGTTGCTAGGATTGAAAGTTGCCACACATCATGGGATTAAAAAGTTACATGTTATAGGGGATTTTGAGTTAGTTATCTCCCAAATAAAAGAAACTTATGCATCTAAGAATAGGAGACTAAAGCATTATAGAAATGTAGTTTGGGATCAGATAGAATCTTTTGATGCATTTGGTATCTCATGGAGAGATAGGACTCAAAATAAGATGGCTGATTTGTTAGCAAATGTAGGAATCAAGCCTAAGGAAATATCATTTGCAGGAATATCTCAAATTGAGGTACAAAATAGGCCTTCCATACCTGATAACATTGAAAACTGGCAAGTCTTTGAAGATGACAAAAAAATTACAAATTTTTTGTTAAATGAAGATAAGTACCATGGTCAGGAAATGGATTGTAGTGAACTAATTGAAACCATAGATGGTAAGGAAACTATTTTTGGCCAAGAGATCATGCAATTGAAAACCAATAAAGTGCCTAAGGGGCTAGTCATCTTGGAAAACATTTTTGATAACCAAGATAGAGTAAAACCAGGAGTTAAGGATCTTAAACCCGAGGAATTAGAAGAGATAAACCTAGGTACTAATGAAGCCCCCAAAAGGGTTTATATTGGCCAAAATTTGCCTGTTAAAATTAGACAAACATTAATTGACCTACTTAGAAAGTATAGACATGTTTTTGCATGGTCATATGATGACCTTAAGGCTTATAGGGAAGATCTGTTCTAGCATGGAATACCCTTAAAAGATAATGTAAAACCTTTCAGACAGAAACAGAGACCAATAAACCCTACCCTAGCTCCCAAAATGCAAGAAGAGTTGATGAAACTAAAGGATGGGGTAATAATTAAACCAATTAGGCATTCCACTTGGGTTTCAAATTTGGTCCCTATCAGAAAGAAGAATGGAGATATAAGATTGTGTGTCAATTTCAGGAACTTAAACATTACATCTTTAAAAGACAATTATGGATTACCTAATATGGAAGCCATGTTGCAACAAGTGACTGTTTCTGAGTTAATGTTAATGATGCATGGTTTATCTAGATATAATCAAGTTCTAGTAAAGGAAAGTCAACAATTCAAGACAACCTTCACAACCCCATGGGGAACATATGTATATGTAAGGATGCCATTTGGCTTGATTAATGCAGGAGCTACTTTCCAAAGAGCCATGGATGTGGCATTTCATGATTATATTGACAAATTTATGGTTGTATACCAGGATGATCTTATAGCATATTCTAAGAAGGCTGAGGAGCACTGCACACACTTGGAGAAAATCTTTATCAAAGCTCTAGAATATGGAGTATCCTTGAACCCAAAGAAATGCACATTTGGGGTGACAGAAGGCAAATTACTAGGACATATAGTGTCTAAGGATGGGGTGAAAATAGACCCTAAAAGAGTAGCAACTATTGATAAAGTCCCCAAGCCAAAAAATATAAAAGGAATTCAATCCTTCTTTGGTCAAGTCATTTTCCTGAGGAGATTTGTTACAAATTTTGCTGAGATCAGTAGACCTATCTCAAAGATGCTCAAGAAGGGAGCCACTATAGATTGGAATGGTGAACCTTCACAAGCATTCCAAGATATTAAAACTACAATAAAAAATGCTCCAGTACTAATAACTCTAGATTACAAAAAGCCTATGCATATCTTTTCTTTTGCATCTTTTCACACTGTAGCTGCAGTTTTATTGCAGAAAAATCAAGAAGGATATGAGCAGCCCATTGCCTTTTTCAGTAAGTCACTACTGCCGACTGAATTAAAATATGAGATAAATGAAAAGTAGGCTTATGCTTTATTAAAGGCTATAAAAGCTTTTAGATGCTACCTAGTAGGTGCTACTGTCATTGCCTTTGTACCTAGTGCTATAGTGAAAGATATATTTTCTCAGCAGGAAGTATCAGGCAGAAGATGTAGATGGATCAACAAGATCCAAGAATTCAATATTGACATATAGATAACTAAGTTGGTAAGAGGTCAAGGTTTGGCTTAACTCATGGCTGAATCTAATTTGGATGCAAATTTGATAAATATGGAGGTTGGTAACCTCAGATCTGACTTATGTGATATGGATCATTTTGATTGGTACACCAATGCTATATATTACCTGCAACACATGGAAGCTTCCCCTTACTTGCCTGAAAATGAAAAGAGAAGTACCAAATTGCAAGCCATCAGGTATATAATTGTCCAAGACAATCTATGGTGGAGAAATTTTGAGAGAATATTGTTGAAATGTATCGATCAAGAAAAGGAAAAAGAAGTCTTAAAGGAAATGCATGTTGGAGTGTGCGGGGGACACTATATGGCCAAAACTACTGCACATAAAGTAATTAGGGCTAGATTTTGGTGGCCTTTCCTTTTCAAGGACACTCAGATTATGATTAGAAAATGTGACCCTTGTCAAAGATCTGCTGGAAAATTGAAGTTCTCAGGTAATACTTCATTGAAGCAAGTAGAGGTTCAAGCACCCTTTCAACAATAGGGTCTGGATTTCATAGGAGAAATTTTCCCCAAGCCTAGCACTTGCTACTCTTGGATTCTAGTGGCTATTGATTACTTTACAAAGTGGGTAGAGGCTATCCCCACAAGAAATGCAACAAGTAGAGTTGTCAATAATTTCCTACTGAATAATATTATCTCTAGATTTGGTTGTCCTCAAAAAATTGTAACAGACAATGCTATGTGCTTCAGGTCTGAGGAATTTATTAAATTTTATGATAAATATGGAATAAAAAGGTCATCATCCTCTCCTTAACATCCACAAGGGAATGGACAAGCTGAATCCACAAATAAGAGCTTGTTGAAGGTTATTAAGAGAACTTTGGATGATAACAAAAAGGCATGGTATTCCAAGTTACAGTTAGCAGTATGGGCTGACAGGGTAACTATGAATAAGGCCATTGGTGTAGCTCCATTTGAAATGGTATATAGAATTCAAGACATAATGCCTCATAACAACTTGATGGGACTCTACAATTACATTTAGTTGTATGATGAAGATACTACAGATGAAATGCAAGAAAGGATGGATGAATTAGTAGGACTGATAGAAACTAGAACAGAAGCATCCCTTAAGAACCAAAAGTTGCAACTGCAAGTTAAGACACTCTATGATAAAATAATGGTAAGCAGAAAGTTTGAAGATGGAGATCTAGTCTTAATGTGGAATGCCATAATTGAAGAAAAGGGGAAATATGGAAAATTTGATTCTATCTGGTTACACCCTTATTTGATTGAAACTACTTGGAGTGAGGATTTCTATATACTCAAAGATTTATTGGGCAATATTCTTGAACTGCCAATTCATGGAGAGTTCTTGAAGAGGTATTTTTCTTGAAAGATACTTACTTTCTCCATGAATAGCAGTGTTAGGGTTTTTTGGCATTTTGTACATTATGTATATTTTGTAAATCCTTATAAATATCCCTGTGCAGTCTGGTTTTTTCTTTTTGTGTGTTGCTTTGTGCTCTCTGAAGAAGTTGTCATTTTGCACCAAGTATGTGGTTTGCTCTCCCATAGATTTTGAATTCTTGCATAGACTCAAGTAGTCTATCATCCCTAGACAGGGCCACTGTTGGCCTAATTTTTCACTATCTAGAGGTTAAAGGAAAATCTCATGAAAAATTATTTAAAATCTTGAAATTTTGAAAATTAGGGTTTTATTCCTTGTGTTTTTTCAAAGTCATCAGATTGCCCTAGCTTTAGAATACCCTTAAAATTGTTTTCAGAAAAATGTTTTCAATGACATTTTTCCCCAAGGTAGGGCTTGCATAAGCATGAGGTCATTATATTTTTGTTTAATCTTATGTGACTACACTTAGCATACAAATTGATTAATCATTCTGTTAGTAATTACCTCTGATGACGCAAAGTCTTTTTAATCGTTGATCCTATTTAGATCAACGAGTATCACATACCCACAATTTCAAGATGTAAGGCCTTTCAGTAATATGGGCATGTGACTTGGTGACATGTAGCCTTTACATTCCTAAATTTTGGTGAATCATAAATTATCAGGAACTTTTGAAAGTTTTCCAGTACTTTTGCACACGTCTTGATTTTCCTGTGATGTCATTGGTGGATTTTCCTATAGAGATATGTAGTCTATCACCAAGAAGCATTAGCCATTTATTTCATCTCAATCAAAGGCTAGCACTTCCCTGCAAGAAGAATAAGCTCGACAGATAAATAATGCGGGGAAGCAAAAGTTGGACAAGTGGCACAGTCTGACGAGATGGGCCTGTTGTTAAAAGAATAATGATGAGATGTCCTCTGTGGTGTGTTTCAGATGAGTTGGAATAGGTGGAGGAACATCATTTTTCACTATTAGCCAATATGCTACTCAAATGGCGAAGTTTATATAACTGTTGATCTATCAAAGATCAAAGGCCAGTGCATGCCCACAATTTGAAACTACATAGGAAATAAGTAATGCAAGCAAGTAGATTTTTGACATGTGGCAAGGTGGGGTTAGGTATTTGGAAAGTAGTATGCCACACTGTAAACAATTGATGACATGTACTAACAGATGTGCCACATGGAGGAGTTTTGACTGCTGGATGGAAATGAAGTCTTATCAAACGTAGATCTTTCAAAGATCTATGGTTAGCACAATCCCACATTATGAAGCTACAAGTCAGATAAGAAAAGCGAGAATGCACCTTTGCGATGCGTGTCACAGTGGGACTAGACCATGAAGAATGCAAGAGTCATGCCATAGGTTCTACCAAATGTGCTTAGCTAGAGCTATTTATGATCTGGGCTAGAAAGGTGTCAAAAATAAACACAATAGTCAGAACATGTAGGTTAAAAGCAATGATGTCATTAGCCCAAGTGGATGATGTGAGCCTAAAATGAAGAGTTCTTTCTGATCATTGATCTTTATCCTGATCAACGAAAGACACTTCCCCACATTTTGAATTTGAGTGAAGTTTAAACAAAGCGAGAATGTGCCCTACAGACACGTATCCGTGGTGACATCAAAAATTTTGTTTAGATGCCTTGCAGGGTAAGATCAGTATCGATGTTGATCTTTCAAAGATCGATGATTGGCGCAAGCCCACAATTTGAAAATGCTTGTTAGATAAGGAAAGTGGGAATGTACCAGCATGACACGTGTACTAAATGATGCCAAGTACTTGCTCACCCAGAAGAAGATATGGGATCTGCTGGCGTGGAATGTGGTTAGATGGCATGAGCTCATATGGCAGTTTCTTATTGGTCAGTATAGCTGACTGGTTTTTATTAGAAAGTGGATTAGTCTGATCGCCGATCTTGTCTTGATCGATGAACGGTGCTTCCCTGCAATTCTAAGATGAAGGGATTTGATATAATGCAGGAAGAAAAATTGTGACACGTAGCATTGTTTTAAAATTTTTAATGCTTGTTACCTTTTAAATCAGGACCATCCGATCTGGTGAAAATTTATGGATGGGATTCAAACTTGGATACAAATTATGGGTAACGGTTACTGAGAGTAAATATGATTCAGACCTTATGCATGTGATTTCATTGTATGGTAAGAGCCCATGATTTCACCATTAATGAACCACTAAAGCATAGAGAGAATATCAAGGCATACAAAATTTTTAGAGCTAGGGCAAGGAAATTCTTGGTTAACAATCTAGTAAAATTGCAAAAGTTATCACATAGTGCAGAAGTGCAAATTTTGGCGGGTAAGTACTTTGTGGTTTTCTAAGTAAATTTAAAGTATCTATAGTTGTGAAATTTCTAGGGTTCATTCAAAATGCCTCCTCGAAAAGAGTTTACTAGGAAAATAGATTATTTGAAATGTTCTATGCATGATGACTTTCTTGAACAATTCCCCTTATCAGTGCATGAAATAACTAAGGGGAGGGAACTCATCTCGAAACATCCCAAAATATTTGTAGCAGAAGGTTTTTATGACAAAGCTAATTGGGTAAGATATGCCCAATTTTCCATGGGAGGTCTAGAGTTATTTAAGAAATGATTTTCAGAGCAAAAACTAGACACTCCTATGAGCAATGTTTGGGAGTTTGATATTGGTAAATTAACAGTCCCCACTATTTTCTTTGATAGTGATTTATTGATGGACCTGACAAAGAAATATGATCCTATTACGGGATGGGTAAAAAATCATTCTGGAATCAATCTTTTTAGGGTTTGCCCTGAACTATTCAGTGAGGTATTCAACCTTAACCCTAACCACGCTGTGCATGAAATCATTGATATGGATGATCTACAAGCTAGATATGATGCACAACAAATTTACCTAAGAATAGGGCCAATACAGGAGCATGCTACCAAGGTTGGTAATTTGGCTGTGATTACAGCCAGTACCCCAGAGCCATTGTTGAGAAGACATTTCAACTTGAGAGCTCAAGCACTATATTTTTCTCTTTGCATGATTTTTGGGATAGATTAAGGTGATCAAATTACAGGTTCTATTGTCCTTATAATGACTCAAACCCTTCAATTTGGAATGAGTGCCATTCTGGATTTTTCCACTTTTCTATCAAAAGAGATTCACAATGGTTTGGTTGGTATAGCAAGGGGAAAAGTAAACAAACCATTCTATTGGTATTCATTGCTAATGCATGTATGCTTATACAAGGGATACATTTTCTTCTCCAAGGGTATGGAGTTGGAAACAACCAAGGATGGATAAAGGAATCCAGTGCAGTTATGGAGTGTGGATATGACTTCAGAAGCCACAAACGCTAGTTGTGTAAGGTTTGATAGATTTTTTGCATCTAGGCTGAGATTTCTTTTGAGAGGGGACAACCCCAAAATTCCACAAGCATTGTTGGAATTGGGTAGACCTAGAGATCATGCACAAGGGCTATTGGTTAGTCATAATTGGGGGGATATAATCCCTTATAATGTTTTGAATGTGATAAGGGTATATGGTTTTGTGGGAAAGCCACATGTGTTGCCTTTTCATGTGCCTTTGAAGATTGGGATTGCTGAGCTCTTATGGCAGATAGGCATTATAGATGAGAGAGAATTGATTAAGAAGGGCACTTACTTTCCAATTGTTACTATAGTGCATGATTTTGTCTTTGTCAGAAAAGGGTGGAAGCACCTGAATTTTTTTTTGGATAGATATAACATGGCAAAGTCTCACGCCAGATTCATTGACCCTGAAGGATTCTATGACTTTTTTAAAAAAAGGGTAAGAGCTTCCCATATGGTACATCAGGTTTACTATCCAGAAGATATAATCAGAAATATCTTCACATTGCAAGAACAAGAATTGAGAAAAGAGAAATGAATAGTTTTTAGTAAGACCCTGGAATTTGTTAATGCTTTTGACCCCCAATATGACCCATTGAAAGATAAAAAATTACTAGGGAGCTAAAATACAAGCATTAATGAATAATTTTTCCATAATATTTCAAACCATGAATGAAAAGAAAGCTATGTATGTTGAGACACACCTAGACATGGTTGCAAAAGTACAAAGAAGAATAAGCAGTAGAAATGTTGTAGCTCCTGCCCAATATACATTGTAGAAGAAGGTAGGTTATGTTATGATTTGAAATGTGCAACAAGCACCCTCTTATCAGAAGCAAAGGTTAAGAAGCCCATCTACAGCCCACTCTCCAAAAAGGAGAAAATTAGAGTAGGGGTCTTCTTCTTCTCAAAAGGAACAATACTCCCCAAGCCAATTCCAAATCCATATAGATGATGAAGCATCTCTAAGGGAACAGCTTGGACAAATGGGTGGAGAAGGGGATGTGATTGTCACTTCTACAGACTTGGATGTTGGAGAGCCACAAGAACCTCCTACGCCTTCCTTGGACCTAACCATTACTAATTACCAAGGTAAGGAAATTGACCCAATAGTTGCACAGGCTTCTGAAAGATTTATTAATGATGAAAATTTTGTAAGATCTATTGCTTTTGCTTAGTTTTTGTGGAGATTAAATGAAATTTTTTGAGAAATCCTATGAGAAAATCAAAGCTGAGCAACTAGATAAACCTGACTCAGTTATTAAGGGAGAGGTGAAGTCAAAAATTTTCAATGATTTTTCCTAGTTTACTCCTAAACTTGGGAGGCAAATAGTTAGACAATCAAGATTCCTCCTTCCCAGAATGGGATATAGCAAATGCAATTGTTTTTGATTCAGTAAGGAAGCAAAAAGATGTTCAACTAACAACTGCTAAAGAAATATTACAGGCTAATAGAGGAGTCAAATTTAGTGATGACCACCAAGCCCTTGTTATATGGTCTATGTAAAAGAGGGAAAATACCAAGATGCATGAGTTTCCCACTACAGAGCATACTAGTACATTGACAATATACAGGGCTGGTGAAGTAATTATTAAGAAAATAATGGGAATGGCCTTAGAAGTGCTGAAATTTGGTGGTGTTGTATCTGGCCAGGAAGAAGATAGGTTTACCCAACTCAGTGCTAGGTTTGAAGAAGTTTTAAAAGCATATGAGGAAAGGGGTATACAAATACAGTCACTAGAAAACAAAGTGTCTCAAATGGAGAAGATACTTGGGAAGAGAAAGGTGGGAGAATCCAGTGCACCTAGAATTGCATACCCTCCACAGTCATTTGATAGAGCAACCCCTATTGTTGAAATACCAGACACCCCTAAAAGGCCCCAATTCTATACTGCAGAGGACTTTGAAGAAGATAAAACCAAATTACATGAGTTGCAGGTAGAATTAAAAAATTAATATGAAGGAAAATTAATGTAGGGTGTGATGTATTTAAGGGATAAAATACAATGGTCAAAATTCTTTGATCAGTTGAAAAGAATCGCAACCCTCATGGATGAGTTGAATAGAGATAAGGATAAATTGAATCCACTTGCACAGAAGTAGAGGGAGAGGAATAATGATATCACAATTATGTGTATATTTGCTGTCCAAATGCCTTATCATCAAGTAGAGAAATTTTTTGATTTGTTGAATAAACTAGAAGATTTTGATGATAAAAGGGATTCTTTGCAGAAAAGATTAACACTTTGTTTTTCCCAGTATATTGCTGAAAAATTCACTTTATTTCCTTGTGCTTTAGAATCTATTGATACAATAAAGGAAAAGGAAAAGTGGAAAAAAGAGTTGGATGAAATATTTTATGAAAGGATCAAGAACATCATGAGTGAAACTGGCCACTGGTTCTAGGCAAGGACAAACGAAGAGTTAGTAAAGATACAGTTATTTTATAATGCCATGAGAAAAGAGTTTGATGATTTTGAGGAATTTGCAAATTCTTTAGTGATTATACAAAGAGAGGCTCTAAATTTTGATTGGCCAGATGATGCTGCTTATGATAAATGGAAAAATTAGTTTATAGAACAAATGTCAGAAGATGATGAGGGGGAAGATGCAAAAGTAAAAGTTACCCTCATAGTTAGTAATGAAGACATGGAAAATCCCCAGATTAAAGTAATTTTGCATGTAGTTGAAGATGATACGTCACTTTTTAACCTCATGGCCACTTACTCTAAGGATGAACAATAAATGAAAAATTAGGTCATATTTTCTTGTGTCAACAATTGAGAAGCATAACAGAAAGGGACCCACCAAGGAATGTTCGATGTAATAGCCTTTTTTTTATTTTCTTTTGTCTTTTATGATAGATATATGTCAGTATCTTTTAGAAGACACCTGTCACTTTCTTTTAGCTTGAAGCTTATTGCATCTCACACTATTTAAGTGAGATTCCAAGGCTAAAGAATGGTCTAAATTCTAATTTTCTAAGTGATATGCTTAGTCTGTCTTTGGTCCAAATTTTTGAAAGCAAGTTTATGATGTATTTTCTCTATCAATTCTCTGAGAATACATGAATATAGAATGAGCTGTGTTTCTTTCTGAAGGTCATTCTGAGTCTATTGTAAATGATATACAATTTTCAAAGAAAATGAATACAAATTGTGAACTGTCCCCATATTAGTTCTTTTTGAATCTTGTCTCCTTCCAATTACTTGGTTATCTTAATATTGTTTAAGTAAAGGCTGGTGCAATTGAATGCAATCTAGTTAGGTTTTATATTTGTTTATCACTGCTGTTAATTCAATGGACTAAATAAAAGCTTTGATGAATGTGATAAGGTTTCTTTAGTAATGGAAAGGGTTTTGAATGATAAATTCTGATAAGAATTGCTGATAGAATTTGTTGTAAGGCAACAAGTTAGATCTAAGAATTTTCTACAGACTCTAAACCCCAATGGATTAGGCACTGATCAAATTGATTTAGCCGACAGAGAAGTATGTCACAAATGGTTGTCAAAAATGCATAATTAAATAAATTTTACTTTTGTTTCCTATAGATCTTCAAAGCTGGCCAATACTTGTCTGCATGGAATGTTTTGGCTTTAGTAAGCCACTATTGTTAAGAACATCTACAGATCTATAGAAGAAATTTTTGCCATATCTATTGTATGGGATGTGTTTATCAAGTTATTAAGAATTATGTATGTGTTTGAGGATTTTGAGATGAGAATTAGAATGAAACTAAAAATAATCCTCATATAGTTTTCCCAGTCTTGAATCATCCCTGGGTATACCCACCCTACTTTTACAGAGCCAAAAGAGTAGAAAACCACCTTTGGTTTTGTTGAAGTTGGGTCCAAATGCTTCACACATGCAATTGTTAACAAGAATTTGCTGACCTTTAGATTGTATGAGTATTATAATTTTGGTATTAAGCATTTTGTTGCTTAGTAGTTTTAGTCCTTTTTAAAACACCAACATGAAGAATGCTCTTAGAGCCCTCGAGGATGGGATAGACAGCAAAACTTTCAAATTTGAATATGATTGCCCATACCCTTTTGACAAAACTATCACATTGACTCCATTTCCTAAACATTTTGAGACCCCCAAGTTTGACAAATTTAGGGGGAAGGGTGATCTAGTCACTCATGTTAAGGAATTCTATATGCATTGTCAGGAGGTAGCTTATAATGATGTGTTCCTCATGTGGCTCTTTCCCAAAAGCCTACAAAGACCAGCCTTGGAATGGTTCTGTCATATCCCTCAAGGTACTATTAAAATTTTTGCAGAACTTTCTGAGGCCTTTTTTGCTCAATATACCCATCTCATTGTGATTAAATTATCTATAGTGGACCTTGTCCACACTAAAAAAAAGGGAGGAGAGAGTCTTACAGAGTACTTGCAATGCTAGTACATCCTCACAAAAAGGATCTCTTGCACCATCCCTGAGCATCATCTTGTCAAGATGTTCATAAACAATGCATACCCCAGCCTCGCTCATCATATGGTTATAAACTGTTTGCAAACATACAAGGACATTAAAGAAAAAGGAATGGGCCTCAAGCAAGGCCTCATTAAGGATGGTGTCATCAAATTGTACAAAGAAAACACCCAGGACTGTGGGTCTAGCAATGACAAAGAAAAAACCCAGGACAGATGGTGCCATTGACACTCGATAGGTCCATATTATTGGGGTGGCTACCAATGTTCCCACCACATTTTGCCAACAACAAACTTATCAAAAACAACCTCCCACATATCACTAGCCACCCGTGTAACCTCATCAACAAATACAGGTTCCTCATAATCAAACTAATGCTATCACACTGTCAGCATGTAGTAAACCCCATGTTCAGAGACAACCATGAAAATACACCCCATTGGGGGAACCTCTTGATACAATCTTTGAAAAATTGGCCAAAGATAACCTTGTTTGATATCCACAAATGCAATCCTTGGAACCCAATCAGTCTAGAGCATCCTGGTACAGAGATAACAAATATTGAAAATTCCATCATGTCAAAGGGCACACTACCCTTAAATGCATGTAACTTAAGGATTATGTATAGGACCTCATTGATTGAAAAGAGATCACAGTGGGGGCACAACCCCCACCTAATGTAGGATTAATGATGTATCAAAATGCTTTCCCTCCTCATAACACCAACCCAAGAAAGGCACCTGTAAACCCTCCTGTCAACAGACCTAACAATGCTCTGGGTAAACAAGGTGAAAACCGAGACACATCTCAAAATTATAGCTCAACATACTTATACTATGGTAGCTTAATTGGTTGCATGTCCCAAGTTGAACCATCTGTCAATGTCATCAATATCAAAAGCCCAGACACTCAGTGTGCAGTTGCTACATGTCAAACATGACTCAATATAGTTGGTCCACCTGTATCCACACAAATCAGACCACCATCAACACAACAACCTCCATCTCAAGCATCTCCATCAGAATCATCCTCACTAGGGCCATAGTATAAGATCTTGGAACACCTTAGAAACATGCCAGCCCAGATCTCCATCCTAGATCTCTTATGGACAAGCCCACTTTATCAAGAGATCCTTGACAACACTCTATGTGAGTCATGTTTCCCCTCTGACATAAATGCCACTAAGTTTTGCAACTTGGTTGGCAATCTTTCAGCCTCATGTGCCTTATCCTTTAAAAATACCGATATCCCAGCAGTTGAAACTGATCACATCCTCCCACTTTGCATCACTGTTATGGTTTCTGACTTTGCAGTTAAACATGTCATGATAGATAATGGATTGGCCCTAAACCTATGTACTCTAAAGTTCATCAAGAAGGTAGGATATAACAAAGCAAATATCATCAATGAGGTGATCACCATCAAGGCATATGACAATTTGGAGCGTACTACTGAAGGAACCATCTTTCTCCCTATCAAAGTTGGCCCAGCCACTCAAGAAACACTTTGTCATGTAGTTGATCTTAATCTTCCATATAATATTCTCCTCGGTTGTCCATGGATTCATGCCATGAAGGCCATTTCATCCAAATATCATTAGTGTGTCAATTTTTTTCATAATGGTACTGAGATAACCATCCATGCAGATCCTGAACCCTTTGCTTATTGCAATCCAGTTGAAGCTTCATACACCAATCATTGTCCTAGGATCGAAATTGGCACCACCATGGCTAGCTCCTCTAGCACCTACCACGATCCAGACACCATTTTAGCCTCCACTCTCTCCACGGTTAAGATCAACTACCAAGGTTGTGGCGAGTATAGTCTCACATATGCTTTTGTTGTTGGCGCTCTACCACTTGACCCACATACTCAAGGACGCCCAATACATCAAGGGCCTATACCAAAAACCACCTCTCGACTTCACCAATTGGGCTCTACCACATTTTTCAACAAAGGTATCCTTGATGGAGCAAAAAATACACCAGACATTAACACATGGCTATACAAGGAGCTACCTCCTAAAAGTGAAGCACTTCTTGATCACTTTAAATAGAAATATACCTGGTGACATCGCTTGGCCACAGAGCAATGGAATTATCAAGGAGGTGGTTTAGGCTGCCAAGAATCAGGTATGAGACAGCCTATAGAAGCACACCAAGGGCAAAAAGCCAAAGGCTTGGGCTATGGACTCCCTGCAACTAGGGGCACTACAACGGAAGGCCACGCCTTTATGAACATCCAAAACACTCTTGTTGAGGTTGAAGACATCCCTGAGGAAGTTGAAAAGAAAGCTTACGATGATATTTTCCTTGATGAAATAATCCTCAAAGCCTCGGTGCTCTTCCAGTTATCCCTTAATCTCATCGACCTCCCCCTCGCTCACCCCAAACTCATAGATTGGGACCAATCAAGTGTCGTTCATGTTGATGAGTTATTTACTGAGCACACGCTCCTTAAATTCATGGGGGTAGAAACCCCACATAAACGACTGCCTCCACCATCGGCGTATGTCTACAAGCTGGATCCTGTAGGTTACTTCAAGGAGGAGGAAATCTCTAGTCGCAAAAATGAAATGCTAAAAGAAACAAAAAAGAAAAGAGATAAAAGAAAAACATCCCATGGTGAAAGCTCCTCTAGAGCGCCATTGGGTGACTCAAAAAATGAAATAAGAATAAAGGACATATCCAACAGTGAAAACCTCTTAGAGGCACTCGAGGATGGAGATTTCATCCTCGCCCCATAGGAGCATCGACCTCCTATATCTTTATTTTTGACAGAATATACTCAGCCTATAGATATCAGTCTGACAAAGATACCACATATCACATACATCGCAGCCTCTTTACCACCTGAACAAGCAGAGCTTCTTCTTGAAGTCCTTCGTGAAAATATAGGTCACTTTGCATGGTCATATCAGGATATGCCAGGGTTAGACCCCAAACTAGTTGTACATCATCTGGCAATGGATCTAGGGGCCAAGCCCATCAAGCATAAACTTCAAAAAATGTACCCCAAAGTGGCTTTATTACTCAAAGTAGAGCTAGAGAAGTTGTTAGAGGCCAAAATCATTCGACCAATAGATTATTCTAAATGGATTGCTAATATGGTACCTATTACCAAACCCTTTGGTGATATCAAAATTTGCATCGATTTTAGGGATCTTAATAAAGCTTGTCCAAAGGATGACTTTCCATTGCCAAATATCGACATGATTGTGGATCTCACCGCAAGTCATGAACTCTTATCACTAATGGATGGTTTCTCTAGATATAATCAGATTCGTATAGCAAAAGAGGATTAGCATAAGACAACATGTACTACACCTTGGGGTACATTCTGCTACAATATGATGCCCTTTAGGTTAAAGAATGCTGGGGCAACCTATCAGCATGTGATGACAGTCATCTTCCATGACCTAATCCATAAGATACTTGAGGATTACATGGATGATATTCTAGTCAAATCTCTCAATGCTCTGGATCACTTATCTCACCTCGAGGAAGTGTTCAACTAACTGGCAGAATATTTTCTCATGCTAAATCCAAGGAAGTGAGTCTTTGGTGTTACTTCAGGAAAGCTCCTAGGCTTCATTGTGTCATAGTGTAGTATTGAGATTGACCCTAAGAAGGTCAAAGCCATCATGGATATGGCTCCTCCTAGGACACTCAAGCACCTTCATTCTTTGCAAGGAAAACTCCAATCAGTCTGGCGATTCATTTCTCAACTTGCTGATAAGTGTCAACCTTTCACTCACTTGCTTAAGAAAGATCAAAATTTCAAATGGGATCCAGCTTGCCAGTGCAATTTTTGAGCTCATCAAACAATACTTAGCTAATCCACCTAGTTTGGTTCCTCCAGTTGTAGGGTTCCCACTCATATTGTACATCACAACTACTCTTACAACATTAGGTGCTTTTCTAGCACAACTTGATGATGTGGGAAAGGAACGAGCTATTTATTACATTAGCTGAACATTAGTGGGCTATGAGCTCAACTACACACCAATGGATAAGGCATGCTTAGCAGTAGTGTTTGCCACCTAGAAACTATGTCACTACATGTTGAGTCATACTGTACAATTGATATCAAAGATTGATCCATTGAAATATATGCTCTCTCGTACAGTACTCACCGGATGCCTGGAAAAATGGGTCATGCTTCTCAATGAGTTTGACATTCAATATGTTGACAGAAAGGCCGTCAAAGGCCAGGCTATTGAAAATCACTTGGCTGATGCCCCCTTAGTTGCAGATCACCCACTCATCATGAAATTTCCAGACGAATACCTCTGTTTAATAGAAAAACAATCACTTTGGAAGCTATATTTTGATGGCTCCTATATATCTCATGGCTCTGGTGCGGGCATACTTCTGGTTACACCTCAAGGTGATTATATCCCTAAATCTTTCAAGCTAAAATTCCAGTGTACCAATAACATTGCAGAGTATGAGGCCCTTGTTGCAGGACTAAAATTTCCATTGAATGGAATATTACAAAGCTTCAGGTCTATGGTGATTCTTAGCTTATCATCAAACAAGCTTTGGATGAATATCAAACCAAGGATGACAAGTTACTACCTTACAAAGATCTAGTTGATCAACTAAAGGAGAATTTCACTTAGATCCAATTCATACAGATACCTCGACTCCAGAATAAAGCATCTGACACTATGGCTACTATTGGTTCTCTCTTAGAAATACCACACGAAGCTACACAATATGAATTCTTGGTTGAGTAGCTACATGAACCCACATATGAAAATGATGAATCAACATGTGTTTGTATCTTGGTTGGTCCCCAATCTCCATGGTACCACTAAATTCATGCTTACCTACTAAATGGTATCATATCTCCTCACCTCACACAAACCCAATGCCAAAACCTTATTCACAAAGATTCTCATTACACTATCATTTCCCAAACCTTATATTTTCATGGTTATCATGATAATCTCTCTCAATGTTTAGATCAAAATGAGGCTACGATGGCTCTCAAAGAGGTACATGCTGGACTTTGGGGTGCTCACATGAGTGGGATGGTGCTAGCAAAGCAGATCCTTCGAGCTAGATATTATTGGCCTACTCTCGAACAGGATGCATGTGAATTTGTGAAACGATGATTACCTTGTCAACAACATGCTAATTTAATCTGAGGTCTAGCACAGGACTTGCAACCCATTGTACCATCATGGCCTTTTGCCTGCTAGGGATTTGATCTTGTTGGTCTTATTGCACCACTTTCTTTAGAAGGGCACAAGTGGATAATCACCGCCATTTATTATTTCACTAAGTGGGTCGAAGAAGTTCCCCTTTTTACTGCCATGGGAGTTCAAGTGTCCAAGTTTATATTGTATCATATCATATGTCGATTTGGCATCCTAGCTACCATATTCATAGACCATAGAGGTAATTTTGAAATCTTAAATATGGTAGAATTGTGCACTTCCCTCCGTATCCACCACCACTTCTAGAGCCCATATTTTCTACAAGGTAATGGTCAGGCTGAGGCAACTAATAAAACCCTCCTCAAAATCCTCAAGAAAGTTGTCAATGACTCCGGCCATGATTGGAATTTGCAAATTAATCCCGCTCTATGGGCATACCACACTTCATTCTATACTACCACTAGCACAACTCCATACTCCTTGGTCTATGATGTTGAAGTAGTCCTACCTATTGAGGAATATAGAGTGGCTTGACTTACTCAACTTGATCTACTTGATGAAAGAAGGCAACAGGCCTATGACCATCTCATGGTTTATCAAAGTTGCCTCAAGTGCAATTTCAATAGAAAAGTCCATCCGTGCAATTTTCAGGAAGGTGACATGGTCCTTAAAGAGAATATGAAGGTTCAAGCTAATCGAGAAAAGAAAGGCAAGTTCGAGCTCACCTAGCTTGGTCCTTATGTGGTCATAGCATCTTTTGGCTTAGGAGCCTATCAGCTATCTACCCTTGAAGGAGAAGTCCTAAATGATCCTACCAACATTATCCACCTCAAGAAATTCTATGCCTAATGATAAAATTTGCAAACCAAGGAAAGAAAAAAAGGCATAAAATAAAAATAAAGCATCCAATGGTGAAAAATTGGCAATTCAAGCACCTTGGATAGGTCCCTAGTGAAAACCTAGCAAATAGGTGCCAGGTGTACGATAGCTCTTCCATTATCTACAACCGACACACACCCCTTTATCACCCCTCCATATTTTATCACTCATCCCACCCACTTTTCCAAGGTGTTCCTTATCGTTATTTTCCATACTTCGCAACATCATCCTCTAGCACTTTACACTATGTAACATCCCATCTCATTTATAGCATCCTGTGTACCATACTTGATGTGTCCTACCATTGTACTCTACTAGATCTACCCTATTCTATACTTTTTATCCTTATCATGTGTAGCATATACAACCCATATAATGTGTGTCTCATACTCCTTGAACTAACCCTTGTCTCTCATATACCGTACCTATGTACATACAACAATATCTAGACCCCTATACATAAATCATGCTTTACATAGACCCACCTCAGCAAAACCATGTATTATAATAATGCTATCCCCTCATCCTAAGCTTTCCCCCATCATGCATATCCCTACTACTATGTTTTTCTATCTAGTCATGAGTTCCCATGTCCTTAACTAGTCTTACTCTTTATCCAGGTCTTGTTGCAACCCATCAGTTGATCCCTTTGACAAAGGGTTCCTTTTTCACCTTTGCGAAATCTTTTGGTTGTTTCATTTTTTGATTGATTGTTTCCACGAATCTTTTGTTGTTTCCTCCTCAAGATCGCCATGATCATTTCATATCATGGTGTGTTTTTCCTGGGACAACTAAGGAGGTTGGTTTTGATCACAGTCTTTTGCTGCTTGCGAGTCAGTTTGATATTATCCTTGCATATTTCCAACATGTTTTTGTCTTCTGATAAAACATGATGCACTTGGGTAATCTCATTTTCTTGTGGATCATCTAGCATCATTCCCGCATTGATCTCTCTGGGACTCATGTGTGATGTTGGGGCAATCCTTACGTGCCTATTCGAGTCAATCCTATGGAATTTTTGGGAAAAGGCCTTGACGTTCTTAGTAACTGTGGTAGATCCCTAACAATCCTATATCAACTAAAGTGTTTACACTACATAGTGGTACTTCCTCGTGAAGTAACCCATGCTCCACCTTCCCCTATGCCTCACTTTTATTTTTTTAAGAAACCCTTGGGTATCTTTTTCCTTATCATCACCCCTCTCCCTTGAACTATCACTTTTTACATCCTGAGAATCACTTGCTTCACAGCCGTGAACATCAATTCTTATTCATTCTCATCATGATGTGATCCCTATCATAAGTTACTATCCTAGCTCTAAAAAATCTTTGCTATCCTCCTGACTACAAGTTTGTTGGTCACTCTTTTTCCAACATTATTCTCCTTAGAGTTAGTATCTCCTTGAACACTTTTTATATCATAAAATGCTATCATAAGTCAAAACATTGGTTGTCTTATTCCACCATCATTATTTGTGTCGCATCTCTTACAATCTCTTATGTTGTATTATCATAGCTTGTATCCTTTATCATATCGCGGAATATCATTGCATTCGATCTTTTTATGATATTCACCCGTGCTTATCATAAATCCTAGGTCTATCTTTTAGTTTGTGTTCTTTTTAGCATATCATAAATTCACTGTTCTCTCTTATAGTTCATTTTAGCATAGTCATCTATCATTAGATTATGGTTCATTTTAGCATCATCTTTCATCATTAGATTATCAATTATTTAGCGTAGTCACTCATCATTAGATTGTGATTCATGTTAGCATTATAGTCATTTATCATTAGGTTAGGTTTCATTTTAGCATTGAGGTTCATCATTAAAGTTCTACTTCAATTTTTATTTTCATCTTTTATTTTGTCAATTCATTTATTTTAATCTTTTATCCATCTTTAGTTTGTGTTAAAATGTCATGACATTATATTCATTTTTTTTCCATATCATAAATCTATTGATTATCCTTTGTTGGTGATTCATTTAACATTTGTCACTTATTTTATAGTTTGTACTTATCATCATACAACATCATATCAAATACTCTCCAAAGCAATCAATTTTTCGAGATCACATCACATCTATCATAAAGCAACATCACATCCTCAAGATCATATCTGAAACCTATCATACTACATGATATCTATCATACAGGAAATCTCATCATCATCACATCTACAATATCATAAGAAAAATCATGTCATCAAGGATCACATCAAATCACATCACATCTGTGATATCATAGATCAAAATCACATCACATCAAAATCATATTCTATCATGTATACAAATGTCACCAAAAATCACATCCTGCATTACAAACTATCAACACAATCAAAAAATCATAGCACATGTCGCATCCTGCATCACCAATCATCAGTAATACCATCAAAACATCACTATCAATCACTGTACATAACATCAACATTCCAAAAAACACAAATATCACTGGAGTCATGCAATCTATATATCAATGAAAGAATAAAAGTCCATCAGTGAACAATGTCCATATAGTACAAATGGGTTTGAGCTCGCATAAAATCTCCATGTGTCTATAAAATAGCCTATATATACAGAGTACTCAGTATCCCAAAAATATGCCTACTCATCGATGGTCAACCCATTGTCCCTGCATTATCAGTCTCCTCTTGTGCCCCTATCCCAACCCCTGGTGTTGGTGGTGGAGGTGGTGGCCGCATTAGTCCTCCCCCTATCCTCGAGCTCTCTGCCTCCTCTCCCATCCCATGTCACTTGCTCAGCCCTACCTGCTGACTATGCCCTATGCACCAGGACCCACCTACACTCTCTCCCCCAGTGCTCCATCCACTCTCCCCTCCTCCCTGCATCCTTGTGTGGGTACCTACTGTCCTTGACCGAGTCAGCCGCCTATAATGCTCAATCTGTGATGTTGGCACTGTAGCATGGTACCTCCCTTGGTAGAACCTAGCCCTCTCCCTCAACTCCTCCATCTCTACTCATAGTCTTTGCAGCTCATCCAATCCCCCTCCCACTACCACTTGTACCTGTAAGGTCACCACCTCCAGCACCAGCCTATCTCGCTCCTGTTGGAGGGCATCTAATCTCGCCTGCAACCCCTGCTACTCCACTGTCATGGCATCCAACCCCCCTCCACCCGGCCGACCTCTATCTGTAGCCTCCCCACCTCCACACCTGCCCTGTCTGCCTACCCCTAGGCTATATCTCACTCCTGTCTAAACTGATCTCGCTCTACCCAAAGCTAATCTCTCTCCTACTGAGTGTCATGGAGCAGCTGGCTCATCACTACATGTGCCTACTCTAGTGAGGCGTACCGACCTACCAATCTGTCATCTCCTCCCCCAGCCGACGATCCTCCTGCCTCTCCCCCTGCTGCCCTCTGTTGCCCTTGTGCCTCCTCTCCCCCTATCTCTAGCTGGGCTCCCCTCTCCTTTGCTCCCCTCTCCTCTATTCTCCTCTCTGGCTCAGCTCTCCTCTCCTCCCCCACCACCCTCCTCTTCTAATGGGTGGGTTCCACCTCATGTGCAACCACTGTTGCATGCTGTCGCAACCCCCTTGCCTCACAAAAGTATCTCAGTACTCCTATGTGGAGCCTGCATCTACTGCCCTACCAAACCAATCCCACTACTGTGGCTCTAGCTCTTGCCATGCCCTCAATAGCTCATCCCTCTGTAGGGATGGCCCGTACATCGACACTAGCTCAGGTGTAACCTACTGATACCAGTGCGGATCTCCCACTGCCACCTACTGCCACCCTAACTGTTGCAGTGCCCTATCTGCCCTGTACTGCTCTACAATGTGCTCCCATCTCCCAAACACAAAGCATGGGGAAATGGTGTAGGGGAGCTGCTCTCCCTCCTCTGCCCATGGTCTTAGGCCCATGTATGGCCTCCACACCACTGCCACTATCTCATCAAAAAAGAATTTTATCTCTCCAAAAATAGACATCTCAAATTATTTACTCATCTCTTTCGAAAATTCTTTGCATAAGTCATTATTTCCTATAAATAAAGTGTCATCCACAAATATATTTTCCAATACAATCTTCTTGGCTAGTCCTTCTTTCATATACAGACTATTGTTATCATTTGTTCTTTGAAAACTAATCTTTATCAAGTAGTTATGAAGTATTTCATACCAAGCTCTAGGAGCTTTCTTGAGACCATACAATGCTTTATGTAATTTATAGACCATATACTTTTTTCTAGGATCTATAAAATCTTTAGGTTGTTCTATGTAAACTTTCTCTTCAAGAATTCCATTCAAGAATGTAGATTTTACATCCATTTGATAAATTTTAAATCCTTTGTGTGTTTCATATGCTAATAAAGTTCCAACACCTTCTAATCTTGCAACACGAGAAATTTTTTCACCATAATCAATACCTTCTTGTTGAGAATAACCTTTACATTCTAACCTTGCTTTGTTTCTTGAAACTTTTTCGTCTTCATTTAGCTTATTTATGAAAGCCCCTTTGTTCCAATTACATTTTTATCCTTGGGTCTAGGAACAAGAGTCTAAGTCTTATTCCTCTCTATTTATTGTATTTCTTTATTCATATCCTCAATCCAACTTTCATTATCAAAAGCATCTTTAACATTGCTAGATTCAAATTCAGTAAGCAAACATGTACCTTTCAATTTTTTTCTTGTCATTATTCCATTTGATTTGTCTCCAATGATCTGATTCGGTGTATGATGCCTTCTGACATATCTTGCTAATATAGCTACTTTGGATTTATAATTTATTCCACTAACCTCTTCATGATCTTCTTCATCAAGATTGGGTCCCACTGTCTATGACTTGGGTCCTTTAGACTGTGACTCGAGTTGCATTGGTTGCAACTCAATAACTTTTGGAGATTTTCGGGACTTGGGAGGTGAGGCCTCCTAATTTCATTGTTCAACAAGGTTCATTGTTTCCAAGTCTCACACTACCACCATCATAATGTTCTGTGTGTTCAAATTTTGTTTTATCACCAATCATATGATGTGAGAAGCCACTATCAATAACCCATGTATCATTTTTTCTAACATGAGAGATAAGTTCCATTTTATCTCCTTCATCATTAGATTCATCTTTTACAACAATATATACCACTTCACCATCTTTGTTACTATCTGAATCTTTAGCCATAAAACAAGATTTCTTACCTTTCTCCTTATAGTCCTTGAATTCTTGAAATCCTTCTTTCCTTTGTACTTTTTGTGCTTCCTTTTTTCTTTGTCTTATCTTCTTGGGAAGCTTGCAATAATGTGTCCAACTTCTTTACAAGAGAAATAGATTAAAGGAATTTTATCTTTATCCTTTCCTTTGCCTTTAGGATACTTTCTTGTAAGAAATACTTCTATGGCTTCAAGATCACTATTAGAACTATCTTCCTCTTCACTTTTAGATTATTTTCTTTTACATCTTTTAGCCTTCTTCTTCAGTGATACCTTGGTTTCAAATTTAGACTCAAGGTTTCTAGAACTAGGAGTATAAATATCATAGTTATCTAGTTCAAATGATGTCAACCTTCCCACTAGAGCATCCAAAGTTATATTTGTAGACACCTAAATTTGATTACACCAGTTTGGTAATCCTATTTAGCTATCTCTAAAGGCATCATTAATTAAATTCCTATTTAATTAAATCCTTTGCCATCCCCTAGCTGATTAATTTAATTAATCATCTATAGTCCTAATTGATAAATCAAATAAACCGTCATTTATCAATTTAATCCTATTCCCCTATCTAATTCCAAATCCCAAATTTATTAAAATCACTTTAATAACTAAAAACCTCAAATCTAATAGCCCCTAACCTATCCTTAAACCCCCATTTAGCCTAATCCACCCCATCCACCCATACTAACTAAGCTTAGCCACTAACTCACCCACCCTCATGAATGCCATCCACTTGCACATCTGTAACATACCTAATGTAATCCTAACCCAAGCCTAACCCATCCTTTAATCATTTTCACAATCCTAAATGAGATTAAGAATTTCTTAAAGCAAGCTAAAGTCTCCCTTCAAAATATCCCAACCACCAAGCCATAAATGGCTCTTACATCCTCACTCATGACTCTTACATACTCAACCACCCTCATCAAGCCCTTGACCAACCCATTTCCTATCCTCTCACACTCATCCTCCTTGTGACAAGTGTCACTTCCCTATTGGTGCTAAACAAGTACAATCCATGTGCTCCCCTTTGAGTGCATCCTACCCCTCCCTCACCATCTTGCCATCCTTGCATCTTACCCCTCCATCCCTCAAGCCCTTTGCCTATAAATTGGATCCCCTCCCAAGCCATTTTATCACAACCCATTTTAACAAAGTTATCATGCTAGTTTGAGAAACAAAGCCATCAATCATACCCTCATAATGTCAAATTGAGAACTCACAAGGCTACCAATTTGCCATTGTCCATCTCCTACATTGAAGCAATTAAGCATACAAGACCTATCAAATAGACACATCCATACATCAAGTGATCCTCCTCATTGAGAGAGCCTATCCATGGCTCATATTCTCATTTGAGGACCTCACTTTTTCTCTCTTTATATGTTTTTTTAGTTTGGTTTTGTGAATTCTTTGTTTACTTCATTGTTTTCCTAACATCACTAAATTCGCATACACAATATTGTTATTTGAATCACATCTCATCTCTTGAATAGAAGACACTCTAATTGGATAGATAGGAAGAAGGGTTTTGAGTGCCTTTCTTACCACTTTTACATCTTTGATTATTCCTCCAAAGGCTTTGATAGCATTGATACTGGTTTTGATTCTCTCAACATATTTTCCAATATTTTCATCCTCTCTAATTTTCATCTAATCAAACTGGCCTCTTAAGATTTCTACCTTGGCTCTTTTTATGTTACCATCACCTCCATAGATATCCTTCAGTTTGGTCCACATGTCATGAGTAGTAACACATCCTTTGACCTCATCAAATTTGGCATGGTTAAGAGTTGATGCTATGTCAATCATCATTATATTATGATTTTTCTTTTCAGACATTTCTTCTACAATCATTGTACTAGTAGGAGCTTTATAAGCGGTATTTATGTATTTCAAACTTGAATCACTATGCTAGGATGCTCATGATGGAGAAGAATGGTTCTTTAAAATACTAGAGAGAAGTTGTAAGTACAATTGTCTATACCTTGAACTATGTACAAGTCAAGAAAGGTACGTATTCAACACCTTTCAAACTATGGTATAGAACTCACCCAACATAAAATATTTTAAGGTATTTGGAAGCAAGTGCTACATTCTTAAGGATTTAAGGAATGATAAATTAAATGCTAAAATTGAAGATGGTATATTCGTTGGCTATTCCACAAGAAGATAAGTGTTTAAATACTAACACTAACAAAGTTGTAGAAAGTGTAAATGTGAAGTTTGATGAATATACAGAGGTACATGAAGCCAAACATATGAAGGAACCTGAAGAGAACACATTCTTTGTATATTTTTATGAAGGTATGCATGTCGATAAAGGTGTTGTTAACAAGTTTTTGTGACTACTTAGTCACATACAATGAATGTCGAGTTGCATTCAGGAACCAAGTTACAGACAAAATTTGAGACACATTTTGATTCTAAGATAAGTGTACATGAAATGAATATTGATCTAACTAATAGACAAGTATATAGCGATTATGAAGTTGACAGACCCATTCAAGAAAGAAGAGCAAAACCAAGATTGTCAAAATATGTCAAAAAACATCACCCTACTAAACAAATTATCGAAGATAAAGAAGCTAGACCAATGAAAAGGAATAGGCTAAGAAGTGATACATGTTTTTTGAGCATGCATGAGACTAAGATAGTGAAATATGCCTTATAAAATGAGGATTTGACCAAATCCATTAAAGAAGAGATTGATCATATTGAGAAGAACAAGACATGGACTCTAGTTCCTAAACCAAAGGACAAGAATGTGATTGAAATCAAGTGGGTGTACAAAAACAAGTTAGATGCAAGTGATGAAGTCATAAGAAATAAGACAAGATTAATTTACAAGGGGTATCCACAAGAAGAAGGAGTAGACTATGGAGAAAAAATTGTCTCTATTGCAAGATTGGAAGGAGTAAGAACTTTGATTGCTTATGTTGCATACAAGGTATCAAAGTTTACCAAATGGATGTGAAGTCAAAATTTCTAAATGGTATATTAGAAGAATAAGACATAGAACAACCTGAAAGATTTTTTTATGCTAACAAAAAGAAGATGTTATGTAGACCACACAAAGTTTTATATGGTTTAAAACAAGCCCCAAGAGCATGGTATGAAAGGCTTCACAATTATCTTGTGAAGATTTGTTTTGAGAAGACTGGTGATAACAACAATCTATATTTGAAAATAGAAGGTATTTTAATAGCTAAAGGTATTTTAATAGCTGAAATTTTTGTTGATGATATCATATTTGGAGGTCAAGATGCATTATGTAAGGCATTTGCACATGAAATGAAGAAAGAATTTGAGATGTCTATGTTTGGAGAAAATCAAGTTCTTTGTTGGTTTTCATGTATATCAGATGAAATGTGGTATATACATCACTTAGTCTAAGTATTTGAAAGAAGTATTGAAATTTTTTGGATTGGAAGATCCAAAACTAGTTAGCACTCCAATGGTGACAAGACACAAACTGTCAAAGAATGATTATTTTGCTAATGTGAATCAAACATTGTATAGGTCTATGATTGGCAAGTTGCAAATTGTAGTACATAGTAGACTTGACATGGCATTATCTATTAGGATTGTTGCAAAATTTTCAGAAAATCCTAATGAGAATAATTTGATGGATATTAAGAGAATTATGAGAATTTGAAAGGAATATAAGACTATGGTCTATACTACAAGAAAAATAAAAAAATTGAGTTAAGAGCCTATACAGATGTTGATTGGGCTGGAAACATTGATGATAGAAAGAGCACAAGTGGTGGAGCATTTCTCTTAGGAAAGGGATTGTTCATCTAGGCCAACAAGAAACAAAATTTCATATCTTAATCTGCCGTTGAAGCTAAATATTTGGCTACTATATTAAATTGTACAAATGTAACATGGATCAAATAACTACTCAAAGATATGGAGGAAATCACTAAATCTATGGTACTTTATTGTGGTAGTACAAGTGTTATAAACATATCAAAGAACCCTATGATGCACAACAAAGACTAAGCACATTGTAGTCAAGTATCTTTACTTCAGAGAGTTGGTTCAAGACAAAGAAGGATGGAATATGTGAATACAAAAGAATAGATAGCTAATATATTCACAAAAGCTTTACCTAAGGATGCACATGACAATCTTAGAGGTAAACTAGGGGCGATACCCCTATCCAAATCTACTTAAGAAGCATGAGTAGTGCCCTTCAACTGAGCTAAATGTTTTATCTTGAAACTTGATGCAGTGGGCATTACTTTAAGAGCTGCCTAAAGTAAAGAAGGAGATAAATTAGTGGACTTACAAACACATGAAAGGTGATAGAGGGAGAACCTAAATTGATTATATTTGCATATAGAGATGACAAGTCTTTGGCATTATTGTCAAAGAGGGAGATAGAATACCAGACTATAAGATTGAGGGAGAAATAAGTACTGATAGAGATAAGTAAAGATAGATATAGATATAAGTAAAGATATATACTTGAATATCAGAAAAAGGGAGATATAATAAAGAGGGAACAGTAAACAAAAAAAGTCAAAGGGAGAAGATACATTTAAGGAACTTAACAAAGATCACATTACCCTATATAGAGGAAGGACATATACTACACTAATAAGTTTATTTTCTTTTTGGTATTGTTGTTGGGATTGATTTTCCATCAATGCCAAAGAGGGAGATTGTTGATATAACATTGTTTTGAAGAGAAGAACCTATAATGGAACAATCAATATTTTGTTAATGATGTCAAAACTACTAACTTGTAGTGAGACAATTGCTTTTTGGTTTGAAACCTATCGTTTAGTTGATTGATGAAGATGATTTGAAAAAAGGAGATAATAATAGCACCTAGAGAAAGGTTGAGTTATTTGGTATGTAAAAGAATCACTAAGACCAAGTAAGAAATTGATATTATAGTGTATTGTGTATCCACTTAAAGTTTGAAATGAAATATTACTCAAGTCAAGACTAGAAGAAGATTAGGTAAGAAAAGTGTTTGCCAAGCCTTGCTGAGTGGTTAGTGCAAGTAAGCAAAAATAAATAGAAGCTGAGTGAAAAATAAGAGGTGGCAAGAAAAGGTGAAAAATAGTGCAAGCCAAGTGATTGTTAGTATATGTTGTATATGCCGATTAAAGTTTAGTTGGTGCTGAGCATTAGTAAACTTTAGTGTTTGCTGAGTGAACTAGTGTTGGTTGAGTGATAGAACAGTATAGATGATGAGTGACAACAAATAGTGATAAATCAAAGATTTCACTAATCTGAGCTGACAATTTTGTTTTCTTGAACTATGTGAAGCATGTGGAAGATAATCATGATGAGATAGTGGCACAAAATTCAAGGTAAACTATTTTGAGGCAAATTCAAGGAAGATTATAGAAGAAGCTTCTAGAGGAACCAAATAGAAAAATGGGTAGATTCATTGTATCATACCCAATCCTACCTAACCCTAAAATGAAAGATTTTTGTTAAGCAAAAAAAGATATAAATTCTCTATTTATAGAGAAAGCTGGTCAGAAGCAAAGGTTGTCATGTACGAGAACCTGAGGAAGAAAAGGAGTCTAGAGTATTGCTTCATTCAGTGACCGAACATAAGTGATTGTAGTTGGCATGCAAAGCAAGAACGCTTAAGAGTATGAATTCTTGAAGGGTGAACGAGCTATTGTGAGGCCTCGCCCCGACCCTTCGTAGCCTTAGTTGTTACCTTATCATTTTGTTACTCATGACTTGATATGTCAAGACATTATCTGACACTTAGAACATATTATATTATTTCATGTTATGTGATGTTACTTTCAGATATATTGATGTTTGTCATTTAAATGTTTTATGTACATGTATGTTGATGAATTAAGTAAAATGTAGGATTAACACATTAATTTTGGAATCTTTATGATGAAGGATATAAGTAGGATGCAAGAAACCCTGATTGGTATATGTTTCAATTTATGTGAATTTCTGATACATATATATGTGCATGTGATTTTCGGGACTACTGATGTGTGCAATGAGTGTGCGGATAATTTTAGTCGAGGAAACTGATGGAGGAACATAACTGATCTCTATGTGTTAATTTTGGAAACCTTGATGTTCGTAATTCAAGTATTGTACAGTGAGATGTATGTATTTTAATTCTGTGTTCAGTGAATGTTAATGTTTGTAACTATGTTCTTTTCGTGTCGCTTGACACTCGTAAATTGTTTATGTTCTTAAGTGTGCTGATTAGGGTTAGTTGTGTAACCTTTGGACCTTAGTTGGTTTAAGTTAGTGTCAGTTTGCTAATTTGATTATTAATCGAGTTTAGCCACCCTTAATTCAGATTAGTGCTTAATCTGCATTGTTAGAGTTGTTAGATGTTCCTATATTTTTTCCTAGCTTTATTTGGCTCTAAACCTATTTCTAAGGCTTTAAAACATGAAATTATTCTACCCAAGGGGTATGGGTATGGGTTGGGGGTCTTTTCCAACCCCTAAGCCCCTTTTGTTGACTTTGGAAATCACTCAGAAAGTCTCATTTTACCTTTGTGCGAAAATTGCAAGTGGTTATCTTGAGTCATCTCACCTCACCTCCACTTAGGGTTTAACCATAGTGTAGGTTGAGTTAGGAGTTTCTAGAATTGCAAGTGGGTGGGGGAAGTTATTGATCCTTTTTGGGTGGTTGAGTCTGAGGCTTATTTAGAGGCCTTTCTTGGACTAGTTGAGGTTGTTACCCAATCTCTACATTTAGAGAGGAGTTCTTGAAGGTTGAAGGAAGGAAAGGGAAACTCTACTCAAACTTGTTCATTGCCATTACCTCTTTGTGAAGGTTGGAATTCTCATGTCCCTTGTTCAAATTTCATTCTTGTTTTCATGCTTATGCTACCTTGTTGTTGTTTAAATGGTTGTATGTTTGTGGGTATGTTGGGAAGATTTGAAAACCATGTTATTTTTGGGAGACTTCCTTTCATGTTTATGTTTGCAATTTTTTTTAGATTTTTCTTGCATGGGTGTTTTGGTATTACTCACCCTTGGAGAGGGCAGATGTGACCAATTTTGGGAAAGGTCTGTTTAATCGGACTCCAACCAGTGTAGAGTCTCTTCTTAGGATGAGAAGAGGGAGAAAGGGTAGGGTGTTATGGGCCCGTACCTATCAGCACAAACCTTGTATGATTTTGGTATGTTGAAATGGAAGAACAGAAGTTCTTGGTATATAGCCCCGATTGGGCATCTATTTGGTGTTGTGCTTGACTTCTCCTGGTTGGAAGAATCCACCTTTCCCTAGTTTTGAATTCATTGCGAATCCTATCAATTGTGTAAACCATGTATGAGTATGTATTTTGATTGTCTCTTGATTATGCTTGGTTGTCACCCGATCAGATTTTGTTCCATCCATGGTTCTAGAAATGTGTTGCAGAAAACATTATAAATCCCTTGATGAGGGTTATGAAGAAAATTCAATTATATTATTGAAAATTGGGATTGATATCCTATGTATATTGGTATTTCAAACTTTGTTGGATTGGCAACGAAGCCGGGTTTTCTTCCTAATTCTTTCTCGGCTGAGCCCTTGAATCAAGTTTGCCAATAAAATTGGTGTTTGATTATAATTGCTTGTCATGTGATTTTATTGTAAAATTTAATTTAGATGGATGCACATCAAGAATAGGATGGAAATGATGTTTGATTCAATTAGGCGAATTTCAAGTTTTCTTATATGTTGGAAATGAAAATTCTATTATGAATGAAAGATTTGTTTTTGTGATTATTGGAATTAAATCAATTTGAATAAGAGATATGTATTTCCTTGGATTCAAAAAGATAGATCATAAACCTTGATGTATAATGATTAATAAAACATAAATTATAAGAGAGAGGGAGAAAATAATACCTTTTCTCATCCTTGTTAGTATACTTAAGAAATCATTGTTACCAATAAGTTTATATTTAATTCCAAATTTAACAAGAAAATATATAAATTATGACTACACTTAGTCAAATTTGGCTTTAAAATTAAATGTGCACCCCAGATCTTAAAACCCTCTCTGGAAAATGTATGAAGAAATTTTTAAATCTCCCATGGTCATAGAGAATATTCTCCTAGATGCTCTTTTATAATCATTGTTTCATTTAAACTAATGCCATAAATAATTTTCAAAATGAAATAGACTATATTGGACAATATCTTACCTCAACTACAAAACTTTAAGTAATAACTACCTTAAGATATTCTATGCCACCACCCTCTTATCTCTTGTCTCTACCTTTTTAAAGAAGAATCTCATTGATGGTGGTTATTATAAAACTTTTTATCTACCTTTTTGTTTGACCCACGTACCCTACCCATATATCATCCTTGGGCTATGTGTGAGGGGGGAATGGAAGAAAGGTTGTTTTTTAATATAAAATAAAAATGATTAAAGTTTTTTTTTGCTGTCTTACCCCCCCACCTTAGCTTCCTATCCCCATGCGTTTCCTTTTTCTTGCCTCAGCTGATGCAAGGGGGAGCAGGTCTGCGCTTGGGACAGGCCTACGTCAGCATGCAAGTGCATGGGGTAGCGCATTGTCCTTGAGCACAGGCCTCATATCAGGGATGGTGTAGGTTTTAGGTTAGTAGGGGGGGGGGGGGGTTTGAGTAGGGGTTAGCGTAGTATAGGTAAATTTTATATTAAGTTTTGTTTAATTAAGTTTATTTTGTTTTAGATTTTCTTTTTGTAGTGGTTAGTTTGTTTTGGGCTTAAGTTAGTATTTTAATTAGTAAATATTAATAAGTTTAGATTAGTTAAGTTATGTGTTAGTAGTTATTTTTCTTTAATTTAGTTTAGTTTAGTTTAAGATTTAGTTAGATTTAGTTAAATTTAGGTAGTCATTGACCATGTTAAAGTTAGTTAGCCTTAAATTTAAATTAATCTTAGTGTTTAATCTAGATTTTAGTTACTAATTTATGTTATGATATGTTAGATTTGTTTATTAAAATTGTTATTATTATTTAGCTTAGTATGTGTTGATTTAAAGTTTTAAGTTAGTATTATGTTGAAGTTAATTTATAATCATTTAGTTATTAAGTTAGTTGATAACTAAGTTTGTTTAATTGTGATTTGTTTTTAGGTGATTTGTTTTATATATATATATATATATATATATATTTAGTAGTAATTTTAGATATATATATTCAGTTTTAATTTCAGTTAATTGTTTTCTTAAAAGTGACTTTGCATTATCTGTTAGATTGTCAATCAATATTTGTCAAAGAGATTTATAGTTGTTTTTTATTAGATATTTTTTTTATTAATCTAAAACTCAAATACATTTACTTTATCATTTAAATAATTGTTTGATACTATTGCTAGTTAATGTAACGATATTATTTTAATAACGAGAGCTTCAGTTTAACGATTTATTCCTTCTCAAGATATGTAACTTAAGATGTAATGAAGAAAATCCTTTCTTGAAATGTGATTTAACCTTATCGAACTTTGAGCACTCTTATAATTATAATTAAAAAAAAAAAATTATTTGTGTGTTTTTGCCCTCATAGTTTGGGCATGACAGCTATCAAAGATGAAGAGCATGAAAGCCAAACAAAATGGAGGACTGAAACAAAGATCTATAATCTGCAAGTGAGTTGTAATTTTTTATTAGATCGAGCCTTACTACTACTTTCTAATCATTGTATCAGTCTAGGGTAAATCCTTTGGATTAAGATTGACCTAATAGTCATTTGTAAATCCTTTAATTGGGTGGCATTCTAATGGAATGGTCTAAAGCCCTCTAACAAGGGTCACTCCTAACAAGGTGATTGCAATCCTTTAACTGGGTCATATTTAATAGTCTGTATTGTAACCTTTACCAAGGTTGGCCTTTCATAGGGTATCACTTCAGAAGAGTGGGAGTTAACAACATGTTACTAGTGGTTTTTCCCAAATTGGGTTTCCACATAAAATCCTTGTGTCAATTTGTGTGAATGTTCGTATGGTGTTTCATGTTTACATTTCTGCAAAGTTGTTTTGACCTAAGATAGTAACCTACAAAGTTTAAGTATTGTATGATCTAATGGATGCATGCATGATAAGGTTTTATGGATATGGGTCTACTAAGCATTAAAAAGTGTTATTTGTACATTTTGAATTTGGATAACTGATTCACCCCCCTCTCAGTTATTCTAAAGAGTTCCAAGAGTAACAACATATTTTTCTTGTGGAATCTTTATTAGATTGACATGCATAGTGTGGGAGCGATGCCCATAAATGTTTGTACTCTTCTAAAACACACTCGATTAAGGGTCACAAAAGCACTCTTAAACTCTACTCAATTAAGGGATTTATGTGGAGTCCTTTTAAAGTTTTTATATTGTCAGGTGTAACTTTGTTAGAGGATTTTAGACACTCTTTTGAGAATGCCATCTGGTTAGAGGATTTTACAATAGACCTATTAGGGCCGCCCGATTAGGGATTTTATTGTCACAATTATTAGAGAGTAAAAACCAACAAAATAATATGTAGTTTGCAATATCCTGTTATATCATATCTAATACATTTCCAAAAACATTAACATACCATTCTCTAATTCTCTCTTCTGATTTTGTAACCTTTGTGATCACAACTTCATTCTTTCCTTCTTTTCTCTAATATCTAGCCACAATACCAACACATTCTTCTCTATGATACCAATCTTCTTCCTACTTATCACTATAAAAAACTCTATTCTTTATTTTCCTTAAGTACCAACACTTCAATCACAAACCCTAAACATAAATTCAATGATCCAAATTAACTCTTACATATCTAATTGTTCTGTTAGCCTCATATTTTATCTTTTTTATAACCCATTTTGGCCTTGTAGAAATTTCTTTATGAATCCATCCTTAAACTTATTTCCTCTAGATTTGTGTCATCACTTTACACCTTGAATTACACTTTACCTTTCAAATGTCCAATGCATTTCACGTTCTTTAATAACAATTTAGATTTTACCTCTTGATCTTTATCTGTAAATAAGACTTGCCTATTTTCTTATTACCTTATCCTTTATTCCAATAAGCTTCTTCATTTTGATAAGTTTACTCAATCTTTGCTCTGATAAGAACTTAGTTCACCAATAAGTTGATTTCCAATTTGCTAATAAGAGTCTTCTCTTTAATTATAAGCATTTCCAATTTACCTCTAAACTCTTTACATCTTTCAACTAATTAAATCATCATCATCTATTCTCATTATAGAATCTTATCTTAACAAAATCATTTCAACATCTTCATAAGTCATATCTATCAATCAAATTAGCAATTCCTTCATAGATTTGAGAAACCATTCAAATCATTCAATTGTTCTCGTTGTCTTGTTCCAATTGTTACCTTGTTTGATTCTTGTCTTCAAACTCTTCACAAACCATTACTCGTCATGTAACTCAACTCTTTCTTTCTATAAATATGTGGTAACAAGTTAAAACAACATGCCAACAACATGTCAAATAGTCTCACATCACTAATAGCAATATAATTGATTATCTTAATTATGTCAGCCTTATAATATCTTCCAATCAACATCTTCTTTTTATTGACATATTAATCTATTATGTCAACATAAGCACTACAAGTTATGGATTCCCTACTGGAAACCTAAGAGCTTGATGATGAAAGCAGGGTGCAACAACAACATTATAGGCCCATGGGTTTAGATTTCTTAGTACTTATGATACTATTTTAATTGTCTGAATAAGCTCTCACAATGCTCATAAATCTTTTTGTATATTGGGCAAATATCTAAAGACTTACAATAGTTGAAGTAGCTGACTAGTAGTTGTAGATACTCGTTTCATATACTAATTTTTGTTATACTATTCAACAATTTTTAAACTATCTTTAATATAGATTTTTTCTGACAATTTCAATTTTCAACCAAAAATAATATATAAAATTCAAAATTCAACACGTTAATTATTTATTTCAGAAAAGATTTTATATCAAACCTACCAAATGGATTAGCTACTTAATATGAGATCACAAGTCTTATTATGACTCCCTTAACCTAAAAAATGAATTATATCCAATTTGTTAAAAAATCTTAAAATATGGTCCTAATCTCATTTCTTATAATATCACACCTCTACACTCCTTTTAATATTAAATAATATTAAATAAATAGAAATAAAGTACACCCTTGCACACTTTCGATTCAAAGAATTACCACATATACCTATGAAAAATTCAAGAGAAAGAAATTACCGCAAATATTAGGAATACAAACTTTTTATTCCTTTTTGTCATGGAGGATTGCATTTATGGCATCACTAACGAACTAAACAATCAGTCTTTCATTATCATATACAAACAAATAATTGCATTCTTTATTTATGAATGAAATCTGCACTCGAACAATGATGCCTTTACGCTTTTCACCTTACCCTTTCAGTCGGATTGTAAAGTAAAGTATAAGCTTAACTTTTGAGGCCTCGTTTTCCACGCCCTATTACCTTTTCGGTATTTTATATTTTTTTATTTTTTAAGAATCGAACCTAAAATGGGATATTTAGAGAGAGATATTCCTTTTATAATTTTTTAAAAGATTGAATTATGATATGAAAGGATATTTAAATTAATTATATAGAAACATGCTAGATTTCATATATTTTGGAGAATGTTTGAGAAAGTATATACTAATAAAACTTGTAAATTATATATAAAGTTGGATTTATATTTTAACTTGTATTTATTTTTGGTTTTTTTTTATAGGTAATACATTGAAGTTTAATATAGAGACTACCTCTGTAAAATCAATGTGATATCAACAATCTCAATAAAAAGTGAAATATTCAACGAGAGTCAAGGTCATTTGAATATTGACTAGTTAACATTAATTTTCAATTATCATTAAATTTAAATGAAACACATATACCATATACCAAAATACCAAGACGGTTTGAATAGGATGACCAAGCTGAAAGGATATCCAAAACCCATTCAAGAAACATAAGGGTGAGAATATTGTAGGAGTACTTTACCACCCTACCACAAAGCTGTTAAGCTTCTCCGAAATATTTCTTGACACGAAAGACACTAGCCCGACATTGATGAAGTCTAAATAGGTAAAACCAAAAGTGGTAATGGAATTGTGTGGTTAAAAGAATTCACTTTCTAAGACCATTCACAACCACTCATACACTCACAAAACCACATAATTAGGTCAGTGTCCAACTTATCATAATCAAAAGAGTTTTTATCCTTATTTCTAATTCACATAGTAACCATCATATATGCATGTGAAACATGTAAGATAAGCATCATAAGTAACTCATAATGCGGCATCATCAAACATGTCATGTAGAACCATCACTCAATCAATATTAGGCATTATCAAATTACACATTGAAACATATCATCATCATATCATATATCCAACCTATATGATAAGTAGGATGAAGGATGAAATGGTCGCATAATCAAATGTATGAAAATAATATCGACTAAAAAGCCTACATCTGATTACTTCTAATATCACGGAGACAACAATAAGGTTTAAGGATAATTTCATCTATCGTATTTGAATTTGAAAACAAACGAGTAGGTAATCTCATTTACTCTTCTTATTCAGGTGAAACAATTAACAACAAAAATAGTATGGTTCCACTAACCATGTATTGTCTAAGCCTTCTCATATATAATAATTCAATAACAATGTGCATTTTAACAATCCCAAGAAAATGATTGTGATGTTTTACCAATAACATATTACACAATAAACTTGGGCATTGAGGCATTCCTAGTTTATAAGTAAATTTTATTATCACCATTAGCTACACCAATTCCAACAACCACTCAAAGGTGGGAAGAGACATTAAATAAAAGAGTCTTTTACTGTCCATATGGTTCAACCTGCAGTTTTAGACTAATCAATAACTCTAGATTTTGGATATCATTCACATTTGAGACAATTCATTGATCTACTAAATTTGTGAAATTGTGACTTATACTTACCAATTATAGTTTGGACTAGACTGTTATTTCAAGTAATGCCATCAATAATCTCATAGATAAGTATATCCAACCATTCCTAGTCATATATAGTCAACACTTTAGGTAAAACATGTACAACCAAATAGTTTCTGTAAGGAAACTCAGGTGTGGAAACAACTTCCTACACTAATCCCTTAAGGAAACTATTGTGCAAATTCCTATTAAATCCTTACAATTTAATATTTGATATTGTGTAAACAATAATATTGCAGTCAACCATGGATACAAAAAATTGATAGAGAAAAAAACACATAAATAGAAAGATATGCCGATGGGGAAAAAACCTTTCAGTAAAACAACCCCACCCCTCCAAAACATGCACAATGTATTATCTTCAACACAAAAGGTTACAATGCACTTACAATGAAAGTTCTTTCAGGAGAACATCAACATAGAAGACCAATCCAGTCAAAACATACCATACCAACAATAAACTTTTTCAGTCTCCAATCTACAACCCTAAAAATGCTTATATCATGTGCTTTCCCTTTTAGGGCAACTTCTAGAGAGCAATTATATTAGGGTTTTTCCATTCTCTGGTATAGTACTCAATGATCAATTGCCACATGTCTTCACATCTTCACCTATCATCAAATCTTCCAAAGATAGCTCTTATGCATCATATGAATTCATCATAATTGTTTCATCTATGATCTCCTTACACACAATTCAAGATGCCAACACATACAAGTGGAGTGATGCATCAACATGCCAACTAGACATGTACACTCACACTTAATTATGTTACTTGCATAAAATAGATTTACATAAAAAATAATAAGAATAGGAATTATCCAAGTTTGAGACACCTTATTCCTAATAGTTTCATCAATAACCATTCTTTTTTTCATCTTTTCAATCAGCTATATTCAGGCAAGTTTTATAAGTAGGGGATTTTAATTTCCTTAATTGTTATTTCCCACTTTGTATGCAATCACACAAGTTTGTTATATTAAAAACATATCTCTATTTTTTTATGACACTATCAAGCTAGCATGCAATTGAACTTACATAGAGACCATCATAAGGCATTTACTCCAATTGAATACCATGACAAATAATAGGTGCATAACTTATTACATTTTCATTACATAGCATTGGGAAACTTCACAAACATTGGTTAAGTGGATGTAAGCTTCATGTCCAATCCTCTATGTGGACATTTGGTCAAATGTTTGGCCACCTTGCTATACACCACTACAACTAGCTATCTAAATCTACACCTTAACTAACAAGAGCTTTGCAAAGCTATAGTCTTACCTTGTGTAAGAAGGGAGAAGTATGATGTATAGTAATGTTTGAAGAAGAGAAAATCATATCAAAGTGTTTGTCTATATGATAAAATGAAAAATGATAATTATCAACTCAATATTGACATTGTAGCAATTTGGAAAAACTATGAAATAAAACCTACATAGTTAACATAAAATATTGTATATAGGCAAGCGTACGGTAATACTACGATCAAATCAACTAAGAAGAAATTGAAAGAATGGAGTCAATCTCTATGCATCCAAAAAATTTACTAAAAAAAAACTTTGCAACTATCATAGACAAGGTTGAAAATATGCAGCCACATACCAACAATACATGAACTAAAATCCTCCAAACAATATTATTTGATAATTTTGATAGAAGACTTTTTAAAATATAGTAGATTATGAGAATGATATTTGTAGGAATCTCTATAGAATTGCCTATAGGGGACACTACAAAAATACTTCATTATCCATTGGTCAACTTCCATAGGACCATTTTACGAATCCACTAGGATATTGATTAGAGTGTAGAGTTGAGAAGGATTGAAGCGCATATGGATTTGTCTCTAAGAAGGATCAAAGTGCGGATGGATTTATGATTCAATGCTCAATCAATGAAATAAGAAAAAAATGCATATAACAAAACATGGGACAATGTAGTATAACAAATACATGAAGCTCAGGATTGTCACATTTACTTTATTATGTAGAAAAGGATAGAGCACCAATTAGAAATATTAGCTCTACCATGCCTTTACTTTTTCTTTTAGAGACATATATATGCTACTACTAATAATAAAATTTTATGGAAAATATAGATGAATGAATAGGGAACTTAGAGTAAAGTGTATGAGAAATGTGGTCACAAAGACTACAATGATTGCAAGATATCCAATTAATGGATTTTTTTCTAAAACATTGCCAAAAATTTAATAAAATGTAAGTGTAATTGTAAATCAAAATTTGATAATCTTTGGCTTCATTACTAACGTGGTCCAAAATGAAAGCTTTGGAACATAACACAACCATTCAAAATAAAATGAAAAGACAATTTCTTTATAGTTGGAACACATATGGTAGACATCCATCTAAAATGTGAATCAAATATTTGTGATTAAAAATACTTTTGAGAATTTGATGCGCAAATAACTAGTTCAAAATATAGGAAAAATATTGCCTAGACCTTATCCTCAATAATAAGTATTTTGATATAAAATACATGAGTAATCATACTATGACTTTCACTGAGATTTACCCTACTTAGATGAAGCTATGACTATAGCTTTTTCATTTTTAGCCTTTGACTCAACTTTTGATATATAACTCAACATAGCTTGGTCTAAATTGGTTATGAAACAAAGTAGAAAATCTTTAGCTCGCTGAAAAAAATTGCTTCTTTATGGATCCATTCTCAATACCTTTCCATCCAATATATTTATCATCTACTTTGATACTACTATTAATTCTTTTTATTTTAACAACTTTATGACAACATCATCCTCTTTTCACTTTTCATTCATCTAATTCAATCTTCTTTACTCTTCTAACTCTAATACCACTTGTTGGAGGTTGATGGTTTGAATAGTAAGCATAAACACATAAATTAGGAGGGAAAAAAGTAAAAGATGTCAACACCAAACTTGTTGAAATTGATAACAATGCTATAACTTGTCATCGATTTATCGAATATGATTATTACATCAATTAAGAATATTGTCACAACTACCATTTATTAGATAATCTAGAACTCTTTGATTCTCACACAATTTATATTTTCCTATATAAATAGATAGATGATTCAATATTTTACATAAAACATTCAAAACCTAGGCTGACCTTACAAGTGAAAAGTATTTATTTTTCACTTTAATCTTTACCATGTTTTCCTTCTAGAATAATTTCATATTCCCACACCTTCCACATCACAACCCCTTGCTCTAGTCCCTCAAGCTTCCACATCTTCAAATGGAATGGATGAAATTAAGGAGATGATGTAGTTTATGATGTTAAACATAGATAAGAGATTGCAAGGTCAAGAGAAGAAGTTGGAAGATAGCTTCTCTGTGATGTAGAATGTGAGTAACAAAGTGGTGAATTTGGAGAGACACCAAGATTAGGGTAGTAAGGATCCTCAATTGTAATATCAAATTCCAAATAATGATAGACCTCCAAATCATAATCATAGAAGTGCTCCTTTTGACCAGAATATGTAGAATAGTCACACTTCTACTTCAAATGCAAATCAAAATAGAGCCTTAGTCCCTCAAAACAATATGGCTCATGATCAAGATTTTTTCCCCTCATGCAATTACTCCTATGCCTATTGTATGTGTCAAAAGGCTGAATCCTATTTAGCTTTGACCACTCAAGAACCTACAGTAGGACAATAATGCAATGCAAGCTAACCTAATGATGTCTCACATTTGCAACAATAGGGTGATTGCTCCTTCATGAATCACCAAGTAGAAGAATATTTTAATGTAAAATAGGATTCCATTGCTCACAACACTGGGAGAAAAAGAAGAGATGTTGAAGATGCTACCTCCCCACAAACCCCGCCCCCCCCCCCAATTAGGCCTCAACATCAAATGTAATACCTCATGTACAAGTAGTAAATGATCAATCAAATCTCCCTCAACAACAAAGGAAAAATAGTAGAAGAAGAGATGTGAATGGCCCTCAAGTTATTCCATCTCCACCTCTTACACATGTAGCTCCCAAGGCTTCTACCAAAGCACCTAATGCCTCATTCAGTGTGGTAGAGTATATGAAGAGGAAAAATGTGAATATTTATATGTGGGATGTTGTTGCTACTATACCTATGCAAAATAAGTTACTACAATAGGAATTGGAGAGCATTGAACCAAAGGATCAACCATCTAGCATGGAGGGTGCCACAAGTCTAGTACAACCATAAAAGGAATTAGAAAAAAGAAAAAAGGTTAGACCTCCTCCATTTTATGTTTCTCTAATTATAGGGGATAAACTAGTCCACAACCACATGATTGATTCAGGGGCTAGCAATTTCGTAATGCTCAAGTGTGTAGCTAATGTCCTAGAAATGAAATATGAGCCCTATTAGAAACAATAGTCCACAAAGATAATTGGGGGGTGACTAAGTTATCTAATAATTAAAACATTTCTCAACTTTAAATAGTCTTATCCTTTCAACCAAAGTAAACAACAACCATAACAAGATGCACATAGACAATTACACTAGATATGTTAATTAGGGAAACCCTTGATCAAAGGGAAACACCCCGGTGGGAATGATGCCCACAAGATGATGTACTAATATAAATATTCCTTGTTAGAGGATGGACCCTATTAGGAGTCTATTATAAAATTTAGTACATAAGAGTCGCTATTAGGAGACTTTGAATCCTTGTTAGAAGAATTCGACCTTGTTAGGAGTTGTGCCAACCCTATAGGAATCACTATCCAAATAGCTTTTGGGGCAAGACCATTGAAATCACTATCCAACTAATCTCTCAACTATTCCTTATAGAATAATTGTATGTACTGTACTATAACTTCTTTCCTCTATCCTGTCAACTAAACCAATCACTGGTAGACCTTGTAGACTAGGTCACAAACCTTAGATCCAAGAATCTAACTTCAAATCACACAATAAAACCTCGGCAATGAAGTTTCCTTCACTTCTACTCTATTCAACTTCGCATTCTATTCTTTGTGCTCCTTACAATCACTTCTATTTTATACTCATAATAAAGGAAAATGTCCTTCCTTTATACTAAATCCATAAAACAATTTCTTGAGTTAGCTATTACACCTTCTCAATTAATTATTATAGGACCACATTAAGAACACATTACACTTAGCGATAACATTAATCTTTGACCTTGCAACTTGAATATCTTTCCATACATGTAATATTATGATGAGAAAGCTTAGCCATATCATCACCAATATGTCTTCTTCACATCTATAACTTTAGCTTCTTAGAATAATAAATCTACTAAGAGATATAACAAGTTTACTAGAACATCCCTCTATAAATTGTATCTTAGAGCACTCCTCAGTGAAACTTGCATAACTTCTTCCAAACTTAATATCTAATGCTTCTGAGGTTACCTTTGTATACTAGACACATAGTACAATCTCCCTTTAACCATGCTACTAAAAGTACTCAATAATATGTCTGTACCAACTTGATCTTTTGGCTATTCTTCTATTAGATACCACATAAAACTATTATGTTGACATCAATGAGAAACATAGTGATGAATGTAACATGTCATCGTGATAATGATCTAATTATGTTTTTACAGTACTCCCCCATTGGAATATGATCAACATACATGCTTCCAATAAGCCCATTGTTAGGGATGTATTATAGTTGGATGGTAGTACTGTAAAGACTGTAGGAATCCTTAGGAATGTTGAATTGGCCCTACATGCATGCCTTGGTTGTACCATAACTCAAGATACATTAGTTGTTGAAGTTAAGCCACACTTTGCCATTTGTCTCTCAAGAAATTTCACTACCCAAATAGGTGGTTACATATCCTCTGATTGGCCATACATGTTTTTTAGAACAAGATATGGAACCAAGGCTTCAATCAGATCAGAGCCCTTAGCCCTTAATCATATTGAGCCCTACACTCCTAATCTCATCGATATGAATCACACTATACTAGAGATAGATGAAAATGACATAGTAAATGAGCCTGCCACTTCCCTAGTAGAGACACCTAATTTTCTCTTAGATGAATGGCTAATGCATGCTAGTTTGATCCTATATCAGAAAGCTTGGAGATAGGCCTTGGTACTTATTGCATATAAGAAAAGGATGCTCTTGTTCATAATCTTATGAAGAAAAAGGAGGATACAAGTGGGATTTGGAGCATGTACTTTGATGGGTAAAAGAATAAAATGGATTAGGGGCTGGTGTGATGTTGGTTTCCCCTACACTAGAAAGGTACTACTTCTCATTTAGGCTTCAATTCAGTTGTACTAGCAACATAGAAGAGTATGAGACATTGATTCAAGGTCTTCTTCTTGCTCAAAAAAGAGGAATTAAAGCTTGAAGGTCTATAAAGATAGTAATTTGGTTGTTGATCAGGTGAGGAATCAGAATATCACCAACAATTGTTTTCCCAAGTCTTCTAAACATAGAATATGGGATTTACTTTAAATTTTTAATGCATTTAATATTCAAAGCATCCCTAGGAAAGAGAATAGATGTGTTGATAGACTTGCAACATTGGTGCATCTTGTGATGTGCTAAGTAGCCTTGAAGACGAGAAGAAACATAAAATTAGAGTGGTGGTTAGGCTTGCAATCCCAGACAATAACATCAATTGGCAAGTGTTTGAATCTAATGTACAAATTGTGAGTCTCTTACATAGTGAAGCAAATTTTTTGAATCAAAATTAGTTGAGGTTTCATGATCAGTATGGGGATCAAATCATTAATCTTAGTTCCAACAGGTTTCCTAAGGGTTCGATTACCTTAGAAAGTGCTTTCACTCTTGATGATCAAGCAAGGGATAGAGGTATGAACCTTTGTGCAAGTAAGGATGATCATATACTTGTCATTGTTGCTAATGGAAAGACCTTGAATATGGGGAAGGTATGTTTTGAAATTGAGCAAGAAAATTTTGTTCATCTATGTCAAGAATTTAATTATGTAATTGCTTCAACATATGATAATTTAAAGGGTTTTGACCCAAGTTTGTTTCAACATACCATATATTTAGTTGATAATGTATTAGACAAAATCAAAAGTGAGTGGATCCTAAAATTGATCCATTAATGAAAAAGGAGTTATCCAATCTAATAGAGGCCAATAACATTTTCCCTATCAAGCATTCCTCTTTGGTACCCAATCTTGTCCCTATTTGGAAGAAGAGTGGAGAAATCAAAATATGTGTGGACTTTAGGGATCTTAACCAAGCCTACCTTAAGGATAATCATCCCCTCCCTTCCTTGGAACAAGTATTAGCTAAGGTCAGTGGTTCATAGAGGTTTTCTTTCCCTGATGGATTCTTTTGTTAGAATTAAGTGTTAGTCAAAGAGTCTAATAGATATAAGACTACATCCACAACAAAGTGGGGCACTTATGCCTATAGTAAAATGACTTTTGGGCTGAAAAATGTAGGTGCCACATTTTAGAAGGCAATGGAGATGGCCTTAAAGAATATTATTGAAATATTTGTGTTAGTATACCTTGAAAATATCATGGTGTATTCAAAGAATGTAGTAGATCATTTGGGTCATCTTAGATAAGTCTTCTTAAGATGTATAGAGTATGGAGTATCCCTAAATCCAAAAAAGTGTGTCTTTGCTACCAATAAAGGATTTTTTTTAAGACACATTGTATCTAAGGATAGTCTTTCCATTGATCTAGAGAGAACTAAGGCCATTCTTGCTCTCTCCCTTCCTAGCCACAAGAAAGGGCTATAAAGTTTTCTTGATTGGACAAATTTTGTGATGAGATTCATTCCTTATTTGTCTACCATTTTGAAACCTCTTCTAACTATGCTCATGAAGAACATGGTATTTTCATGGAGCAAGGAAGAGAAAACAAGTTTTGAAAAAATCAAGACAGCCATAGCCTTAGCCCCAACTCTCATTAATCCAAACTTTGATAAAGACTTCATTCTTTACACATTGGGAGGTGAGTCAAGTATTTCTATTGTTTTGATGCAATCAAATGATAAGTATGAAGAAAAACCCATTTCCTTCTTTTGTGTAGGGCTAAAAGGATATGAGGATAACTATAGTTATGTGGAGAAGCAAGCCCTTGCAACCATAAGATCTTTGAAGAAATTTAGGCATCTTCTGTCTCACAATAAGATACATTTGCTAGTGCTCCATGCAAGTGTTAAGGATTTCCTTTTGACCAAAGATATTAATGAGAAAAGAGCTGGTTGCATCACTAAGGTGTTGTAGTATGATGTGAACATCCAGATCATGAAGTTGGTAAGGGACTATGCAAGAAGGTGGTCTTGTCCCATGAATTTGATGAAGAAGTGGCCTTGGTATTGGCAGAACAATAAAAAGTGAGAAATAATAATCCAAGCAGTTAGATAGATGACATGATGACCTTCTTGGGAAATGGATATCCTCAAGGATTAGATAGAGCTAAAAGAATACAATTTAGATTACAATCAATTCCTTATTCCATAGTTGACAAAATTATTTTTAGGAGGCACTTCAATGGAACATTGCTAAGATGTATTGACACATATTAAACTAAAAAGATGATTAAGGAGCTTCATGATGGTCCTGATGGTGGCCACTTTTCAGTAAGAACAACTACTATGAAGATAATGAGGGTAGGATATTATTGGCCATCCTTGTTCAATGATTTCCATAGGTATGTCAAAACATTTGAAAAATGTGCTTTCTTTCTAGGAAAGCAAAGGCTTGCAGCCCTCCCACTTCATCCTATCTAGGTTGATCAACCTTTTTCTCAATGGGGATTAGATTTCATAGGCCCCATCAATCCCCATTCTAACTTTAGTCATAAATAGATCCTAGTTGCTATGGATTACTTTACTAGGTGGACATAAGCAATTGCATGAAAGGATGCTACTAAGAATTTAGTTATTGAATTCTTAGATGGAGTCATTACAAGGTTTGGTACTCCTTCCACCATCATTTCAAACAATGAGAAATCAATTGTTGGAGCCTAGGTTTGTGCATGTGCAATTGATCATAGTATATAGTCGAGCACTTCTTCTAATTATTACCCCCAAGGTAATGGCTTGGTTGAGTCATCTAATAAGAATTTGATCAAAACCATTAAGAGGACTATTGAAGATAATCAAAGGTGTTGGTATTGGAAATTAAGAACTACCCTTTGCAATGATAGAATAACACCTAAAAGGGCTATTGGAAACTCACCTTTCATGTTGGTGTATGACAGGGAAGTAACACTTCCTATCTCATTGGAGTTTTTATCCTTGGAATTATCCCATCAATTGGAACTAATTAGAAATGATGCTAAATTTATAATAATTATAGAGCTGATGGAGTTGGAGGGAAAAAGAAATCAAACCATGTAGATCTTGGAAGCAAACCAAAAACTGACCAAGAAGAGCTTTGATAAGAAGGCTAAGTTCAAAATTTTTAGAGAAGGTGATCTTGTGTTAAAATTGGATGCAGACAAGAAAAAATTAGGGTGGCACTCAAAATTTGATGCACTATGGAGTGGTCCCTATGTGATTATCAGTTGCGAGTAGGCTAATACTTTCCAATTAAGTAGGCCTAATGGTGAAATTATGCATATTCTAGTCAATGGAACATATCTTAAACCCTGCTTCTGATGAAAGCTATTGTGTTTCATGTACATGGTAGAGTAGTTCACTTTTAATTCTTTCCTATTTTCCAAGAAGTACATGAGCACATGGAGGTTGCAGAGGTGTGATTTCCTATTTTACAATTGTAGAGACTATTTTAAGGTTTTATTGGGCATGTTTTCTATGATTTTAAGGTTATTGCTAAAAAGATCTACGTTATTTCTATGACTCTATTGCCTAATGGATGCCTAGGCTATTGGCTACTGGTCCATGCATAGAAGGCTTAAATTGTAATGCCCCACTTAGAGATCCTTGGAATAAGGATTCAATTCAAGCCAAGATATTTTTTTTTACAAGTATGAATGAACGTGACAACATCATATAAGGATCACAAAGATTGCAATGGAAGACTTCACCAACAATCTGAGTAGCCAATGAATCTCCAAACACCACTGCTAAACAAAAATGAAAAACTGTCGAGGAACACAAATGATTCTAAATCCAGAACATTTTGAATCCTAATCCAATTCCAAGGTATTCAAGAACATCAAAGAGGTTATCCAAAACACCTCCCAAAAACTTCTCGCCAAACCAAAAAGTGCCTATTGTCTGCCCAGATAGGTTTTTTGAAAACCTAGGCGATACTTTAATTTAACACAGTATAATACTTTCCAGTATCATACAAACTTTCTAAAGAAGGCATGCAATACAATCACGGTTTGGGAGATACTTCTTGTGAAGGTGTGTGATACTTTACCACTATCGTATGACCTTTATCCAAGAGGTGTGCAATACAAAGAGTGTCACATGATAGTATTTACATTGGTGTGTGATTTTCAGTATTGTATGATACTTTATTTCTTGACCTTTATCCCCATGAAATGAAGAATTACTCTAAGGACCAAAACAAGGGACAAATTAGGAAAATAATCCACCACACTAGGGAGTACCAGATCTACGTAGATGGAGTAATGGTCACTTGAGTGCATAAAAAACATGTAATGCCCCACCAAGGGATCCAAACAAATTAACCTACAGTTTTACTAAGTTTTCCAAACATTTTTTTTCAAATAAAAATTAATAATAGCCCTCCCCAATTAAATTTCTTTTTTAATATATACAATTTTTAATAGAATTTGTATCGATACTTTGATAGGAAAAATATAGTGAACTAATCAAATTTTCAATTAAAAATTTCCATTTCATTTCAAACCCTTCCTAATTAAAATACTAATTTCTTTCATCTATAGAGTGAGGGTTTTCTAATTTCTTTTTTTCAATCCTAATATACAGATGGAATTCAATACGAATATCAATAGATTTAGACTGAAAGATTGAAGGATTCATACAAACAAAAATTGAAAAATAGATTAAAACAATCACGAAGAAGACATGAATATTAAATTGCATAATTAACTAGATGATCAAAACACAAGGATCTACCTAGTTTTGATGCTAAATTGCAAACACCCAAAGATTGTGAGAGAAATCTCTTCTTTCAAAACCTTCTCTTTGAGAATTCCCTTCTTCCAAATTTTTGGTACCTAAAAAATGGACCTTCAATTTTTGATAAAGAGTTCTTTCCTAAATTCAGGGCATTGATTGTGTGATCACTAGAGGGAACTCCTTGGTCACAACTTTTTAACTCTTTATTATTATTTTCAAAACACCATGTATGCCTTATGCAATATAAAATATATTTGTTGAATTTATTTTCTTTCTCTTTTTAATTAGTTTATTATATTTTAATCTCATGCATAAGCTTTATGCAATTTAATTAAAATAAACTTTATTAAATAATTGCTTACTCTCTCTTATTAATTTTTGAAGCGTTTTTGCTGTAATATTTATTAACTTAAGTATTAATATTATTTATCATTTATTTTGAGATGATCTCCTAAATATATTATTATTAAATTAATTAAATATTATTAAGCTCTCAAATTAGAACTATAATTTCCTCTTTAAATTTAATTCTTTTTATTTAATTAATTTTCCAATTATTTAAATATAATTACATATTGAATTATCTTAATAATTTTCCATCAAATTAAATAATTAATGAATCTTTTAATTTGGCTTGATTAATAGAAAAATCACCAAAGAACTAAAAGATGAAATACAAAACCCCATCATAAAATACCACATACAAAATCAAACTCAAGGGTTATAATCATGAATTTACATCATACGATGCATTCAGAAGGGTAATCATCATAGATACCTGTCCTAATTTTCTAGGACAAATGGTTTTAAAGCTTAGGATTTGGACTCAAGAATTTATCTCTCCTCTCTTACCATTGAGATATTACGATAGGGTGTAGTGCTCTCCCATTTGACTTCTGTAAGTCATCCTGATGGATGCAACCTTGTTGATCTTTTGTTGTGATGGATCATGATTGTGACCCTGAGTGGTCTACACCGTAGATGTGATTTTATGTTTTTGTATTAGTTTCTTTAATTATGCTTTGATTGATTTATGAGATTATGATGTGATTTATGGTTCATTGAGGTTTGTGCCAGTGCTTATCAGGAATGATGTGGTATCATGAGGTGGTTCCGTGATTACCCTGAGATGTGTGTAGAGATTGCATTATGTACTATTACCATGCTACACTAGACTAGGTTCCTATAGCTATGGTTAGTCATGTTTATGACCATGTTTGCTTATGTATTTTAAGTGCCTTTTTATGTTATTTAAACAATCATTATTAAATGCTTAAATGATTAGAAATGGATTGTCCATATTGGATTCATTTGTTATGTGTTGCAGATATTTATCTTGTTATATTGTGATCCAAGAGATATTTTGTTCTCATGTTATGTTTTACATTTGAGATGACCTGAGGGTCAAATGTTATACCTTGATTTCAATATCATAGATGTTAGACTACTATATCATTCAATTGATCATATTCCTTGATGATGCTATTTTGTGATGACAGTGTGTTTTATGATGATATTTGGTTATCCAGTATTTGGACATATCACTGATTATGGTATGTGATGGATTTAATGCTATGGTTATTTACTTTATTCCTACATTGTTATGCTTTATGTGAACATGAGTGATGTAAATAGATTATTTTAATATAATTAAATAAATGGTTGAATTAGGTGATTTAATGCATTTATTGCTTTGGCTATGTTATTATATGCAATTGCACTTGATCGTGTTGTTTAGTGTGTAGGATTTATATCCCTGGTAGTGGCACATGGAGTTAGTGATTCAACCATTCATATTTTACCAACGTCATCATGGTATGGTCAGTGTATCCTTATTTTAATTGTTTAATTAAACCTTTTGGTGATTATTAAATCCGAACTCATTTGCATTATGTGATTAGACTATTGAGCATGTCTATGCATTTAGAGTTTTGCATTGTGCAAAGTTGTTAAGGAGATTTCTGTGTTTTGGGTTTTCAGGATTTTTAATTGATTTATTTTAATTTTTGGTAGCTTTGCCACATATGAATTCCTATTTCTAGGAATAGCCTATTTTTGTTTGGGTCAATTTAGGGTTTAAGTAGGTTGGCTGGTTATTTTCCCTAATTGATTATTCACTCAAAAAGTGAATAAATATCCAAAAAGAAATTGAATTCCTCACTTCTCACTTTTGAATTAGAAAGTTGGAGAGTAAAACCAAAAATCCTCTTCATGAGGATTTATTATTTTATTTTTTGTGGGAGATACGGGCGTGGGATCATCATGAGGTGTAGCTCATTGGATCTAGCTTGAGGAGACCTTGGATTGCCGCAATTTCGGGCTACTTCTGCAGGGTTTTTATTTTATGGCTCAGATTCCCATTTTTCCCTTTTTCTTGTGAGGTAGGGTTCTCCCATTTTATTTTTTCTACTCTATTTCAGCTTCTATTTTTGGTAGCTATTTGTTAGGAGGCTGAGAACTAGTGTTCCCCTCCATTTCTGTTCACTAGTTCTACCCAATTGGTTGGGTATGAGCATTTCTCTATTTTTTGGGATGAGGGTTTGGGGTTTTGCACTGTTATGCTAGCCATTTTTGCATATAGTGTTTGATCTTATTTATTTTTTTATTTTTGGAGATTTTGTCCCCAAAGGCCAAATGGGTTTTAATTTTGAAGTTTTCCAAAATATGGAGGTTTTTAACTCATTTTGTGTGTTGCCCTGTTTTCTCAAATTTTCTTGGCACAAGTTGGGTCGTGGATTTGGATTATCCATTTGGATATCAATTAGATCTTTGTTGCACTTTTGTGTTTGCATTGGGATGCATGTCACATCTGTACTCCTGACTTTGTGTTTGGTTGAGTGATTTTATACCTGTTGTTATGGTTTCTCTTGGGCTATTGTTATTGTTTCGTGGACACTAGGATTCATGTAGAATCCATACTCTCAGATTGAGGCCGGTTGAGTGAGTTCATGATGTTTGGTCTTGTTGCATCATTGGGATTCATGTAGAATCCATAATCCTAGATTGAGGCCAGCTGAGTGATTTCATGATGTATGGTTTTATTGGTTCTTGGGATTCATGTAAAATCCATCCTCCTGAGTTGTTTTTGGTTGAGTGTTATTTTGCATTGTGTTCTCATCTAGTCCTTGTGTTATGATCTTCATGATGGTGGTGCACCACACACAAGTATGTGTGTGTACATTTGTTGAGTTACTTGTGAGCATAGACTTTCCATGGTTTTTCTGGAAGCTATGATCATTGGAGTTGGGTTTGGAATATGCATGCCCATGGGCACTTGTCATAAGATGAGCATGGGTAGGGTAGGGTAGCATATGGAGGGGGCTTCTATCTTATAGCCTAGTGATCATGGCTCCATGGGTTGGCAGAGGGAGTTTTATATAAGTGATAACTAAATAAAATGTGTCAATGGTTAAGATAATAAAATGTATGAGCACCTGATTAAGTTTGAAGACACAATGTGTGAGCACCCATTTAAGTTTGAGGACACATGATATGAGCTTGGGCTTGTCAATGCCAAGTGACTCTCCATGATGTTAGCCCCTACTTAGTAGCCTATTGAGTGTCTAACCAAGACCTTTACTCCTTGAATTGTCTTAGGTTCTTGGTTACAACCATCATATTGTCTGACGTGAGTGTTAGCCATGGATGTTATTTTTGTGTGTTTGTCGTTGGATCATTATCTCCATTAGCACAGTGGGTGTGGACCTACAGGTACCATGTAGTTGGGAGGCATAGTTACCCATACCATTGCTATGGATTGGTGTATAGAGATGGTCTTTTTTCTTAGTGCAATCGTTGCTAGATGTTTTCACTTGATACTTCAAGTTCCAGAGTATGCCTTCATTGGAATGCTTGAATATTATGTTTAGATGATGTTAGTTTATTTGATGCATTCCTATATTATGATGTTTAGCATATTTTTAGATGATGTGAATTGCTTTGTTGGTATATCTATTGCTTATTGATGTTTAGCAAGTGATAGGCGATGTTATCTACTTGTAGGATTATCTTATGCTTTACTACTAGCATGTTAGATTTCATTGTGCTTATATTGTAGCATGTTTTAGTAGTGATGTCCCTATTGCGATAGTACCAACGATCTGGTCAGTGGCTTGGGAGTTACACCTGGGGGATGGCTAAGATCCATGATGGTCTTATGATGTTATTGATAGTTGGGAGGAACCACATACTTAGTTTGGTTGTTCAGTTATTGTGATGTTATTTTTGTATATTGCAACGTTTCTTATGTTCACTGTGATGGTGCTTTCAATATGTTCTTTACTGCTTTGGTTTAGATGGATAGATGTTCCTCTTTCCTATTTTATGGCATCTTGTTGTTTATGCACTTGAGTGTTCGCTTCTCGATCTATGTGGATTTGGTACTCCTCAGTGTGGAGGTTTTTTTTCCCATTTCATTCCTTTTTTTAACCCTTAGATTAGTTTTCTTGCTTTCTTGGGTGACCATGTGTTAGCATGGTGTGATACAATCAAGTGTCGCTTACCCATTAGAGTTTTGTCATGTGATACATTTCAGTATCACACCCCCATTGAAGAAGTATCATATGATATGTTAGTTTGTGGTGAGTAATCAGAAAAGTATGGTACATACTTCATAAATTCTTTGGGGTTTGGGGCATCGCCCTGAAAATATTATTTTTGGTACTATTCATAGATTCTTCATTCATAGATTTTCCACTAAAGTAATGGCTAATATTTGCCAATTTATGGTTGACATGTAGTAACCCTAAAGTGGTTTAATACTTGTATAAAAGGGCTTAGGGTTAGGGTTGTTTTATACTAGTGATTCAAAATTGGTTCTTGTAGCAGTATTGAGCTATAAGAGATTATAGATTGTAATTAGGTTGTAATCATTGGATTCTAATAATATCAGACTTTTTGTTTGGTGGATGTAGCCTCAGGATTGGGTGAATTATGCTAAATCTTGGTGACTTGTGTTCTTTTTTGTGTCATCTATTATTTTCTATTATTGGTTATATTTTAATGTAATTGTTATTTTCTATCTATGGTTTAATCCTAACACAATACTTGTAAAGTATCGTATGTCCTTTAGAGAAGTGTCACCCAATCCCTGAAAGTGTTGCCCTCCTTCTTGAGAAATTTTGCGTGACACTATAAAGTATCGCCTAGTGCTAATTTAAAGTATCGCTTGGCTTTTGTGAAACCTATACGAGCGTACAATATGAACTTTTTGGTAAGACCTAGACTTTTAGGGAAGTGTTTTGGTTACCCTCTTAGGCATTCTTCAATCCTTTGGAGTTGCATTTTGAATTTGTAATGTTTCAATTCAGATTTAGTTATGCATCTCCCATTGTAGGTCATTTTTTTTAGTAGTGAGATTTGGAGATTTGTTGGTTGCTCAGATTGTTGGTGAAGTCTTCTGTTGCAATCTATGTGATCCCTGGATGATGTTGACATGTGCATTCATACTTGTAAAAAAAAATCTTGACTTGAATTGAATCCTTGTTCCAAGGATCTCCGTGCGGGGCATTACATAGGGTATGTTCATCTTAGCAATGTCGAGAAGTCGATACCTAATACTTGCAATCTGCATAAAATTTGCACATGTACAAACACATATATACTAAACTAAATAGGCAATGGTAGGAAGTGGTGCATTGTCTAGATCCTGACTAGCAAGTGACTACAACTCCCTTCCTTAACCACATTAGAAACATCATACATAAAGAAAACACACACACACACACACACACACACATGCAGTAAGGGGTAAGTATCCATAAGAGAACACCTATAATAATCCATCTATATAACATCATCAAATAACTGAAATCATTGTAACAATCATCATCAAGGTATAATCATGCATACATGAAGTCACTAGTACCAAGTAGTCTAATCATAAAATCAACTAAGTGTGAAACAATATTTGATAATCTGAAAGATAATGTTACTAAACATCAAGTATAAATTGGCCTAAAAGAGTTTGGCAATAATAAAAAAATGTAAACTAGGGGTAGATACTACATCCACTCCCCTAGGCTTAAGCTTATTCTTGGAAGCCTACAAGAATGGTAAAACTATAGAATTCACTATACAAGTCCCATTGGACCCTTTCCCCTTGTAGGAGGATATGACTCCACTGAGAACACTCTTTGGAACCTACCCATGTCTCCAACAATAGGTTCTAAAGCTAAAGGTCTCTAGTTTGAGAATTGTGGTTTCCATTGAGGGCAATGGGATGACTTGTGTCTAGGTTGTCTACATGAGAAAAACTCTCCATCAAAACTCCTCTGCACTCTAGGTGCACTAGACTGATGAACACTAGCCCCACTAGCATAAGAATGGTTTCTCTATGCAGGTTGAGTGTGTTGATTTTGCCTATTGTGCTGAGCGTTATTATAGCTCCTAGCAATGGAACCACCACTACCACTCTGTGTTGGAGGATAAGTTCCTCCCTATTGCTGATTACCTCTAGAAGGAGGTTTCCTACTACCACCTACTCCCTGATTACCCTTGGACCCTGATACTATAGGTGCTCCCATAAAGCCCACCTATCCTAGGCTAACACTCTTCTCTACAAGTATGGTTTGATGTACCACATCTTTGAGGGTTTTAGCTTCAAATACCTTAACACCCCTAACTAGATAGTTGTTCAAGCTTCTAATGAAATGCTAAGCAAACTATGCTAGTTTATTACTAATTCTCAAATAGGGCATGAGCTCATAGAATTTGCACTCATATTCTACTACGGTCATAGTGAGTTGTCTCAGGTCATGGAATTCATTAGCTCCCTATTAGTTCCATTCCTTTGGTAGGAATCACTCACGAAAGTTTTCTAGGAATAACTCCCATGTGATATTATTCATGTTTATACCTAGTTTCTTCTCTTTTATAGTCGACCAAGTGGCTCCAAAGAGTTCCAAGTTGGTAATAGAAAACCTTTCTTTGACATTAGTGTCAAAGTCCTAAATAGTAAAAACCCTATCAAGAAAAATAAGCACTCAACTACATCACTTGAACCCATCCTATTAAAGGGTTTTACCTTGGACCTCTAAATGTCCTTCATTTGAGTAACTACAATTGATCTCCATTGGTCCCTTTGAGGGCTCCTATACCTAGGTCTATGCTCATATCCTGCCTAGTGTGGCCTATCCTAACCAACAACCTAAAGAAGAGGTAGGTGATCAATGATGGTCTTCATCATTTTACTCAGATCAACCTCCTCTAAGTTAGCCTACTACTCTCTATGGTTCTCTTCTTGATGCCCACTAACATGTTCTTCCCTATCCTCTTCCTGATTGGGCCTTTCATGGACAAACTCATGTACACTAATGTTTCTACCTCATCCACAGCCTCTACCATAGCCAAGGCTATGACCTCTAATAGAACATCTCATCCTAGATACCATCCTACAATAATATCCAAGATACAAGATGCTATAATAACCATAATACATACTATTGTAAAGCATAGGTAAAAGACACGTGTTTTGAAAACACAGCCATTCAATTTTCAATTTTGACTAAATTTTAGGTTTACATATAATTCAATTTTTAAGTCTAAATGTTCAAGTTTGAAAATATACAACTAAAAGTTTAAGTTCTATTTCAGCTCAACTAGTTCAAGTTTCAGTTTGAAATAGATATACATAACAATTTAAATTTTGTTTTAGTTCAACTAGTTAACAATTAGTAGTGTTCCATTATGCCTAAAGTTTTACTAAGTTTTCCAAACATTTTTTTTTCCAAATAAAAATTAATAACAACCCTCCCCAATTAAATTTCTTTTTTAATATATATATTTTTAACAAAATTTCTATCGATACTCTAAGAGGAAAAATACAACGAACCAATCAAATTTTCAATTTTCAATTTCCATTCCATTTCAAACCTTTCATAATTAAAATACTAATTGCTTTGATCTACAAAATGAGGGTTTTCTAATTGCTTTTTTTTTCAATCCTGATATACAAATGGAATTCAATATGAATATCAATAGATTCAAACTAAAATATTGAAAGATTCATACAAATGAAATTTGGAAAATAGATTTCAACAATCATGAAGAAGATAGGAATATTGAATTTCATAATTAACTAGATGATCAAAATACAAGGATCTACTTGGTTTTGATGCTAAATTGCAAACACCCAAAGATTGTGAGAGAAATTGATGGAGACACAACCAAAGATGAGAATAAACACACAGGAAAAGGGAAAATATTATTATCAATGAAAAATGCCCTATGGGCTTACAATAGTATGATTCTGTAGAAAGAAATCCTCCACACAATACCTTCCCTCTAGCTCCACTAAGAACTGCCTTTATAATGCCATAAATGTTCTTAAATAGACCCTAATTCATTTAGGGTTAGGAATAAATTCTAGAATATGCTAGTTAGCATCCACCACCAAAACAAAAGGTTCTAGAAGTCACATTAGAAGTCAGTGTAAAATTAGAAGAATCTAGAAATGATAGTCCAATTTTTGGGAGGCATAGCTTTTGAACTGGGCCTCCGATTAATGAACTGTTTACATTTCTAGAAAGCTCTTGAAGCTTTGCTCATCCCCCATTTTTTAGCCCTATATGAGGCCATTTAGTGCCTCAAGTTTGACTTTGAAGTGCTCTTAGGAGGTCTCCAGGAAACTTAAAATTGTAATAATTTTCTAACCATAAAGTCTTTTGACCCGATTTTTATTCTAGAGTGCTTTAAATTACAAGTAAAATCATCCCTCCAAATTACACCCTCTAACACATCATAATTTTGGCTCTATTACAAAATAACCCATTTTTTACATTCACAGGTATCCCAAGGCGCTTAAAAACTCTAACCCAGAAAACTAATAGTGAAACTATGAGAGTTGGAACCTTTATTTGACCCAAATGAATATCCAAAAATAAAAACACATTAAACATAAACTATATCTAAGAATATTTTGGGTGATATAGGATTTGCCCTTACACCATTGGATGCTCTTGCATTAGAAATATGCTCTCTCAAAACCTTCTCTTTGAAAATTCTCTTCTCCAAAATTCTTGGTACCTGGAAAATGGAACCTCAATTGCTGATAAGGAGTTGTCTCCTAAAGTCAAGGCACTGATTGTGCGGTCACCAGAGGAAACTCCTAATCATAACTTTTTAACTCTTTATTATCTTTTTCGAAACTTCATGCATGCTTTTTACAATATAAAATATATTTATTAAATTTATTTTCTTTCTCTTTTTAATTAATTTATTATATTTTAATCTCATGCATAAGCTTTAGGTAATTTAATTAAAATAAACTTTATTAAATAATTGCTTACTCTCTCTCTCTCTCTCATTAATTTTTGAAGCATTTTTACTACACTATTTATTAAGTAATAATATCATTTAGCATTTATTTAAAAATGATCTCCTAAATATATTATTATTAAATTGATTAAATATTATTACGCTTTCAATTTAGAACTATAATTTTCTGTTTAAATTTAATTCTTTTTATTTAATTAATTTTCCAATTAATTAAATATAATTACATATTGAATTATATTAATAATTTTTCATTAAATCAAATCATTAATTAGTCTTTTAATTTGGCTTAATTAAGAGAAAAAACCAAAGACCTAAAAGATGAAATATGAAAACACATCATAAAATACCACATATAAAATCAAATCAAGGGTTATAATCATGAATTTACGTCATACAATGCATTTCAAAGGGTAATCATCACATATACTTGTCCTAATTTTCTAAGACAAATGGTTTTAAAGGTTAGGATTTGGACTCAAGAACTAATCTCCCCTCTCTTACCATTGAGATATTGCAATAGGGTACGCTCATCCTGACAATTCAGGGAAGTTGATACCTGGTACTTGCAATCTACATAAAATCCATGCATGTACAAATACATATATACTAAACTAAATAGGCAATGGGAGGAAGTGGTGAATCATGTAGATCCTGAATAGTAGGTAACTACGACTACCTTCCTTAACTACAACAGAAACATCATACATAAAGAAAAAATACATGCACACCATACACATCCAATATGGGGTAAGTATCCATAAGAAAACACATATAATAATCCATCTAACTAACATCATCAAATAATTGAAATCACCATAATAATCATCATCAAGGTATAATCATGCATACATGAAGTCACTAGTACCAAGTAGTCTCATCATAAAATCAATTGAGTATGAAATAATATTTGATAATCTAAAAGATAATGCTACTAATCATCAAGCATAAACTGGATTAAAAGAGTTTGGAATAAAAAAAAAATGTAAAATAGGGGTAGGAACTACACAACAAGATGCCATGAAACAAGACAAAGGAGCATCTATCCATCTAAACCATATTAGTAAAAAGGACATATTGAAAGCAACATCACAATGTACAAAAGCAACATTGCAATATACAAAAATAACATCAGAGTAGCTAAACAAACAAACTAAGTATGTGGTTCCTTCCAACCATAATAGCATCATAAGACTATTGTGGGCCTTAGCCATCCCCTCTGCATAATATCCCAAACTATCTACTAGATCGTTAGTGCTATCATATGGCGATGTCACTACTAAAATGTGCTACAGTAAAAGCATAAGAAAATCTAACATGCTAGAAGTAAAACATAAGATAATCCTATAAATCAACTCATCATCTATACATGCTAAACCTCATAATAAGGAAATGCATCAATATTAACATCATCTAAATATGATATACACACATTCCAATGAAAGCATCAATCACAAGAAAACATACTCTAGAACCTAAAGTACCACATAAAAATATCCAACAATGGTTGCACTAGGACAATAGACTATCTTTGTACACTAGTCCCCAATAGTGTTATAGGTATGTATGCTTCCCAACCACATGGAACCCACAAGTCCACTCTCCCTATGCTAACGGAGATAATGATCTTACTACAAACACACATAAATCACAACATCCATGGCTAACACTCATGTCAAACAATATGATGGCTGAAACCAAGAACATAGATAATGCATAAACTATAGATCCTTGTCAGAAACTCAATGGGCTACTATGTAGGGGCTGACACCACGGAGATTTGCTTGGCATCATCAAGCCCAAGCTAGTATTGGTAGCTACTCTTCTCAACAGAAGGCACACAACCTAGGTAGTAATTCTTGTCAACAGAAGGCACACAACCTACTTTTTATTATCTTAAGTTTTATTACCACTCACACATTTTTATTTAGTTACCACTTGTATTAAAATTCATCTACCAACCAATGGGAAATAGTCCCTAGGTTGCAAGATAAAAACCCCTCTATGTGCTATGCTACCCTACCCCATGCTCATCCAATTATGAGTTCCTGTAGGCATGCATATTCCCAACCCAACACCAAATGATCATAACTTCTAGCAAGTCCATGGAAGATCAGGCCTCAGAAGTCACCTGAGAAATGTATGCACACATACTTGTGTGTAGTGCACCACCACTACAAAGATCATAATACAAGGACTAGACGAGAACACAAAAAAAATATCACTCAACCAAAACAAGCTTGGGAGGATAGATTCTACATAATTCTCAAAAAATAATAAAATAATACATCATGAACTCACTCAACTAGCCTCAATCTAGAGTATGGATTCTAGATGAATCCAAATGATGCAACAAGACCAAACATGATAAACTCACTCAACCGACCTGAATCTAGGAGTATGGATTCTACATGAATCCTATGTCCATGAAACAATAAAAAAGGTCCAAAAGAAACTAAATCACTAGGTATAGAATCATTCAATCAAACATAATATCAAGAGTATGGATGTAGTACGCATCCTAATATAGATATAAAAGTGCAACAATGGTCAGACTGACATCCTAATGGATGATCCAGGTCCACGACCAAACTCATGCCAAGAAAACTTGAGAAAATAGGTTGACAAACAAAATGAGGTTAAAAACCTCAAAACTAAAAAACCTCAAAATTAAAACCCATTTGGTTTGGGCATAAAAGTCTCAAAAATATGATAAAATATAGGTTTGGAGTTTGTATGCAAAAACAACTAGCATAATGGTGCAAAACCTCAAACCCTCATCTTGAAAACTAGGGAAATTCTCATACCCACCTAACTAGGTAGAGTTAGCATACAAAAAAAGAGGGGAACACTAGTTCTTAGCCTCCTAACAAATGGCTACCAAAAGTAGAAGTAGAAATGAAGTAGAAACAATAAAATGGGAGAGCCCTACCTCACAGCCAAAAGAAAAAAATGGGAATTTGAACCATAAAATAAAAAGTCTACAACAATAGCCAAAAATTGTAGTAATCCAATGTCTCCCCAAGCTGGATCCAATGAGACCAACTTGATGATGATCCCATGCCCATAGCTCCCATAATGAACAAAATACTAAATCCTCATGAAGACAATTTTGGGTTTTACTCTCCAACATTTTAATTCAAAAGTGAGAAGTAATGAATTAAATTCCTCTTTCATTACTTATTCACTTTTCAAGTGAATAATTGATTAGGGAAAATAACTAGCCAACCTAGTTAAACCCTAAATCGATCCAAATAAAAATAGACTATTCCTAAAAATATGAATTCATCTATGGAAAAGCTGCCCAAAATTTAATTCAATAAAATTAAAGCCCAAAAACCCAAAAACATAGAAATTTCCTTAACAACTTTCATGACAATGCGAACCTCTAAATGCACAAACACACTCACTGGTCTAATCACATAATGAAAATGAGTTTAGATTAATAATCACCAAAATGATTAATTAAACAATTAAAATAAGAATACATTGACCACAGAAGGACAAAATTGGTAAAATATGAATGGTTGAATCACTAACTCCATGTGCCACTGCCAGGGATATAAATCCTACACACTAAACAACACAATCAACTGCAATTGCATATAATAACATAGCTGAAGCATTAAATTTATTAAATAACTAATTTAATCATTTATTCCATTATACTAAAATAGTCCATTTAAATCACTCACATTTGTATATAGTATAATGAAGCAAGAATGAAGTAAACAACGATAGCATTAAATCCATTACATAACATAATCAGAGATATGTCCAAATACTGAATAACTAGATATCATCATAAAACACACTGAACTCAAAATGGCATCATCATTCAATATGATCAACTGAACAACATAGTAGTCTAACATCTATGATACTAGAATCAAAGTATAACAATTGACCGTCATTTCATCTCAAATGTAAAACATAACATGAGTAATAAGTATCTCTTAGATCATAATATAACAACATAAATATCCATAACACATAACCCAAGAATCCAATATGGAAAATCTTTTTCTAATTATTTAAGAATTTTATAATGTTAGTTTACTAACCATTAAAATGGCACTTAAAACACATAAGTGAACACAATCATAAACATGACTAACCACTACTACAGGAACCTAGTCTAGTGTAGTAGGTAATCTTACAAAGTGCAATCTCTACACACATCTTAGGGTAATCAAAGAACAACATCATGATACCTTATTGATCTTGGTAACCATTGGCACAAACCTTAGTGAACCATAAATCACATCATAATCTCATGAATCAGCCATAAGCATAAATAAAGCAACTGATACAGTAACATAAATCCAATCACCTCAAGGGTGTAGACCACTCATGGTCCTAATCATGATCTCTTCACAATGAAAGATCAATAGGGTTGCATCCATTATGATGACTTACAAGAATCAAATGGGAGAGGCACAACATGCATCCCCCTTGAGTCAAGAAAATTGTTTGCTATTTTTTCCCTCACTCCAAAATGGAGATATTTGAATTTAAATAGTATAATGGTCATATGTATTTGAATATTCAAATTAGGACATGCAAAATAAATCTTTTAAACCTTGGGTTATTCCTTATTTTGTAAGTGATGCACGATTTAATATCTTTTCGAGCCCATGTTTTATCCACTGTTAGATGCAAAAGGATCAAGCATTATCACTTTGTCACTATCAAAATTTGTAGAGGCTTTTGTCAGAGGGACAAAATGATGAAATGCAACATATTTCCTTGGATCCCTTTCCTTTGTCAACGTAGTCATCAATTGGCTCATCATCTCCATCATTTGATCTTTCTTGATCTATGACTTGTCATGTTTTCACTTTCTAGAAATGCATGGGATTTATCTTATGTGAAAAAGTGATAGCATGACACCTGTCCATGGTGGGCCTTTCTTTGTGTGTTGGTGAAGTCCTTGACATGGATCCAGTTGGCAAGTTTTGATTTTCTCTTTTCTTTATGGGCTAGTGTTTCTTCATCATTTCATCCACCGTCTGATCAAGATCATCCAAAGGTTGTCACTTTCTCTCTTTCTCAAGATGTTAGGACTTTAAATTATGCAAGATGAAAAGCGTATGACATCTAGTAGGTGGGTCCCTTTCCTTTTTGTGGGCCACAGGTTGGTGTAAAAGGTGTCAGATGAAATGGCAAAGAGAAACATTCTCATTGGTTGGTATGACAATAGGTTCAATGAACTTCTAGGTCCTTCAGATGGGATAGGATCCAGGGTTGTCACTTTGTCTCTTTGTGAAGATGCATGGGTTTTATTCCATGTGACAAAGAAAAAGGTTGACACATGTACAAAGAGGTCCCCATTAAGAGAATAACAATGCAATTTAAGGTTACAGTTAAGTTGGGGCTTCATGAAGCATTGCAATTAAGTTTTTAAAAGGTGGCAAGGGTTATATGATATGGTAGTCAACTTGTGAAGACTTCATGAGGTGGTGAAAAGAAATAACATGGTTGGTCCATGTGGTTCTTTCTAATTACTTTACCCAATTAAACTACTAACTTATCTAATTTGTCAAGCCAAAAATAAAGGAAGGTATCTTTTTCTACACAATCAGATCCCCATGATTGATTTCAACCACTCATGAATGAATGCAGGGCTAGAAATTATGCAAAGGACATCTCTCTATTGTCTAGGTTATCCATTTTCCTAGTTATGATTTAAATGGCACTATTTCTATCACTTCAGTATTTCCTCCAATTAGGGTTTGATGATTTGCATGCCTTTGCAAGTGTACCAAAATCAAATCTATTACTTAGATTGCCCTTGATTATTCTCTAGGGACTTATTAATAATGATTGGATTAGTAACTTTTAGTCAATGTTATCCTAGTTATTCTTACACTATAAAAACAAATTTTATAACCCTTCTTAGGGTCTAGTCAACTCTACTCTATTTTCTTTGATATTGCTTTGCAAGTTCACTATCAATCCCCTTTGTCTTTGGATTTAATGACATTCTTGTTGCAAGATTATTGGAAGCATGATTGTTGATGATATTCCTATGGGGGAGTATTATAGATATGTTACTATGATGATATGTTTGCATTCATGACTGAGTTTGTTAATGATGTGAACATAACAATTTTCTATGGTATCTAATAGAAGAAGAAAGGAAAGATCAAGTTGGTATGGATGACTAGTTGAGTTTTCTAACCATCCAAGGTTATGGGAGATACTTTTAGGTATCTAGTATATGTAGTTAACATTGGAAGAATAAATGATAAGTCTGGAAGAAGTTATGTAAGTTTTGGTGATGTCTATTCTAAGATAGAGTTTATAGCAGCATGTTCTAGTAAACCTATTACATCTCTTAATAGAGTTGTTATTTTGAGAATTAAGGTTGAGGATTTAAAGAAGACATGTTGGTGATGATGTGGCTCAGATTTTTCATCATAATATTGTGTGTACAGAAAGATATTCAAGTTGCAAGGTGGAAGATTAATGTTATCACTAAGTATAATGTGTTCTTAATCTAGTCCTATAATGATTAATTGAGAAGGTCTAATAGCTAACTGAGGTAATTTTTTTATGGACTCAGTATAAAAGAAGGAAATTTTAATTTATCATATAGTATGGTTGATGATTGATGATAAGTAGCAGTAAGAAAAGAATGCAAAGTTGAGTAGAACAATGCAGAAGTGGAGGAAACTTCATTGGTGATGTTTTGCTAAGTGATCTAAGGTTTTATATTTCAGTTTGGGGTTCATGACCTATTCTACAAGGTCTAATAGTGATTGGTTCAATTGACAAAAGAAAGGAAAATAAAACATAATAGTAAACTACATGTTTGAGCTATGAGCTCTTCTTGTAGTTGAAATTGCATGTTTGGGTAGTGCGCTCTTTTTGTATACATTGTGTCACAACTCCTAATAGGGTTGGAATATCCTAATAGAGATTCAAAGTATCCTAATAGGGACTCTATGTACTAAATTTTGTAATAGAATCCTAATAGGGTCCATTCTCTAACAAGGTATATTTATATTAGTACATCATCTTAGGGGCATCATTCCCACTGGCATTTTCCCTCTAATCAAGGCTTTCCCTAGTCAACATATCTAGTGTAATTGTGTATGTGTATCTTATTATGGTTGTTGTTTACTTTGGTTAAATGATTAAGTTTTTTTAAAGAAGATAAATGTATTAATTGTTGGATAACTGATTCACTCCCTCCCCCCTTTTAGTTATCTTGGTGGACTATTGTTTCTAACAATTGGTATTAGAGCATCAAGTCCTTGAAGGTAAAGTTTAACAACTTTGGAAGATACATGGTGAGCATGTTTAGGAAAGATAGTCTGAATTTTGATGGAACAAATTATGATAGTTGGAAGGAAAATATGAAGACACATTTGTTGTGTATGGGTGTGGGATATTGGATCTTGACAAAATCAATGAAGACAATCATTACTGAAAAGGATTTGGAAAATTGTACCAAGGATGAAAGAGATCTTTTTATGTGCAACATGAGAGCTAGAGAAGCAATATTAACTACGCTTCTTGAAATTGAATACAATTAGGTAAAATCACTTTCTACTTCACTTTTGACTTGGAAAGCTTTGGAAAATAGTTCTTAGGGTGATCCACATTCTAAGAAATTGAGGCTACAAATTTGGATTTGTACATTTCAAGATGCCAAAATGATGGAAGATGAATCTATAAGAACATATATAGGCAAGATATCAAAAATTACTATAGGTATTAAATCTAAAGGAGGAATTAAAGAAGATGATGAGGTTATATGGAAGATATTGAAGACTCTAGCACTACTATTTAAGTTAGCAGTTCAGATGATATAGTTGTTGAAATAGTATACCAAAGATTTCACAAAGGAGTCATTGCTTGTAGGAATTGAAGCAGTTCAAAATGAGCTTAGATAGTTCAAAGAATTGACTAGAACAGAGACAAATTTTAGTGCCTTGAATATTTGACCTAATCTATCAAGGAGAACAAGTGTTAGAGGAGATTTTGATAGCAAAAACAAATCTAACGAAGGCAAATAGATTGAAGGAGTAGCCCTTTTGGTAAAAAGAGAAAAAGGAGGTAAGAAAATATTTAAATGTTGGACTTGTGATGAATATGGTCATTATGAATCTAAGTGTTCTAAAAGAGAGAAAAAGTACAAGGTAAATTACAAACCTAGAAGAGATAGACAGTGTTTGTATGGAAATGAAGATAATGATTCTAATGAACAAGCATTAAGTGCTAGTGATGATGAAATTGGATTTTTGGCAATTCAAGAAGAAAGTCCAGAGAAAGTAGTTTTGGTGTCATAGGTTGAGAAGAAATCTGATTGGATTATTGGCAATGGTTGTCCATAACATATCACTGTGATATGAACAATTTTTTTGACTTCAAAAGTCAGGATGGAGGCATTGTCATAGTTGGCAATAATGCAACATGCCAAGTTAAAGGTATTGGATCTATAACTCTTGATGGTAAAACTAACACTCAAGATGTATATTCTATTGATGGTTTAAAGCACAATCTTTTGAGTGTTGGACAACTAGTGGACCAAGGTTATCAATTACAGTTCATAGAGAAGACATGCATGATCAAAGATAAAGATGGAAAGGTAATTGGAATAGGAACCAGATCTAGGGGTAATGTATTTTAATTGAATCCTACTGAAATAACATGTTTGGTTGAAAAGGTAGATGATAGTTAGTTATGGCACAATAGATTTTGTCTTGTAAAATTTGACATTATTTTGAAGACTATTAGTATGTTTGTAGTTAGAGATTTTCCTAAGATTGTAAAACTAACTAACACAATTTGCAAGGAATCTATGTTGGCAAAGTAGAACATAACTTCTTTTACCTACAAGAAGTTCACTACTACAAAAAAATTGGAGCTAATACACACAAATCTCAGTGGTCCTATGAAGACTAAAGGATTCTATGGTGAAAGGTATTTTATGATTCTAGTTGATGACTTTTTTAGAATGATGTAGGTTGCATTTCTTAAGAGAAATTTGAGGCATTTGATAAGTTTAAGATATTCAAGAATATAGTTGAGAATTAATCTAGTATGAAAATTAAATGTTTAAGATTAGATATAGGAGGAGAATTTACTTCAAATGAGTTTTACATGTTTTATGAAGAAAATAGAATCAAAAGATAGTTATCATATCCAAGAACCCCTGAATAGATTGGCATTGTAGATAGAAGGAATAGGTTAGTTACAAAAGCTACAAGAGCTATGCTAACTGATAAATAGGTATCCAAGACATTTTAGAGAGAAGCTATGAATACAATAGTCTATTTAATGAACAAAGTGCAAGTCGGGAAAGACACAAACAAGAACCCTTATGAACTATGATTTGGTCACTCACCTATAGTTAAGTATTTTATGTTTGAATTTACAAGTAGGAAGATTTACTTTTGAGGACATGGGGTGAATTAGAAGTAACAAATTTTAACCTCTAAATTTTTTAGCTGAGATCATTCACATGCATCTAACACATCTAATTAACATGAAAGTAAAGACATGTATGAAAATTGATAACACAAGATTTTGGTCACCTAGAAACCCTCCAAACTGAGAAGGTAAAACTGGGGTGGGGATGACACCCACAAATTACCATTGTAGCAATATGTAACTAGTTAAGGTTACAAAGTTTGACTACTTCCAATGGTCTACCCTATGAAAGGCCTACCCTATTAAAGGCTTTACACTTTATTAAAAGTGACTTGGTTAAAGGATTTACAAACACTTGCTTGGACTGTTACTCCGTTAAAGGATTTATCACCTTGTTAAAGGTTTACAACATGGTTATTAAACCAACCTATCTCCATAGGATTTTCATTCCTAATATAATGGCTAGAAACTATTAGAATATTTTGACTTGATAACTTAAAATCTTCAATTGCTAATTCCAGATCCTTGTTCTACTCAATCTGATCTGATCCTTCCTGATCTGATAACTCTCTATTCGTATTGCTGATGCTTTGTTCTAACCAACTTGATTCTATAGTGCTACTCTTTCTTTAAGTCTTTACACCCCCTTTAACTTCAATGGAATTCTTCCATACATTCCATACAACTCTCATATACATGAATTATGTGGTTTTGACCTCCTTATAAAGGCTTGAAAGACTTAGGGTTAGGTATGAATTCATGATTGATATTCATCCATCTTTCATACTCAAATAATTACACATTTCCTATTGTTTGCATGCTGATTACATAGGGAATGTAATAGATTTGATCTTATCTTTTAGATTCTTCAAGATTCATCTTGAGTCAGCTAAAAAATGGTTTACATCTGAGTTTGTGAAGGCACAAACTCATATGCTGATTCTGTGTTACTTTGCACTTTCTGATTGCTGATGCTTGATACATACATGATTTCTATCTTGCTTGGCTCCTATAGTAACTCTGTCACTATCAGCATCTATACTTTTCTTGGCATCTATAATGACTCGACATCACTTATCACTCAACACTTGAAACTTGCTCAACACCTAAAGTTCACTTGATGCTTGTTGAATTTTTGTCTTGGTACATACTGTAGCTCTGCATCAACTTTAGAATTTTCTTAAGTTTGTTGACACTCAATTTTCAAAACCAATCTGAGACCAACAATCTTCCCCTTTGACATGAGTGTCAAAAATACTTAACTAAGCATTATGAATTTGATTTCTATGAGTATAATATACAACTTGTTTAGCATATGTACAAAACTTCAAAAACTTGTTCAAAATTTTGTAGAAGACTATATACCTCAAAACTCATAACTACCCCCTTAGTTGCTGTGCCATTTTTGTATTCCAAAATTCCTTAAGCTAGATTTGACTCATGCTATTTCCATATTTTGACTTATCATTCCTTTCCTTGTCTGCCCTATTTCTTTCTACTCTATTTATACTCCCGCTTTCACACACTTCTCTTGCAATTTTTGTATCCTTTTGGTTGTGTCTCCTTATCTTTCCTCTCAAAATTTTATTATCTCCCCCAAATTATTATATCTCCCCGTATTGGGTGGCTCCCCTTTGAGTTTCATTTATTATATCCAAAATGTATTCACTCATCCAATTTATTGAATCTCCCCCTTTTTGACACTTATGTCAAAGTGTTCTATGAATGAATTGAATATTTAGTCAAAAAATGATTTATTTACCTCCATAATAATTTTTAGAGAAGCATCCCAATTGTCTAAGGCAATTTCTAGTGCTTTAAGCTGGATGGCTATCTCTGCTGCAAGGTGTACCAGGCCTTCTATGTAGAAAGATTAGGATCTTTCTTTAAAACATTCTTTGCATAGGCCATCTCTTTGTGCAACACTTCCATGTGAGGGGTTATTGCAGACTGTATCTATATCAACTTGGCCTTGATGTTAGCCTCATTTTCTATGAGTATAGCTAATTCCTTTTGTGTGTGAAGTGTTGCAGCAAAATGCTTCTCACTTTGAGCTAGATCCTTGGGTAGATATGTGTTAGATATTTTGAGGTTCCTTTCTAAGCTCAATATCCTCTGGCTTGTTTCTTGTGTGAAGTATGAAGAATCACATAGTTTGGAGTACAATGACAATATATTCTCAAGTACATCTTTTACTTTCTTTATCTTCTTAGCTAGTTCTACTTGAGACATTACTATTTCACTAGATATTTTCTCATTGATCTTCATCTGGAATTTCTTTTTAGACCATTCAAGTAATTTGACATTTATGTATAGGTCTTCATTTTGTACCTAGTCCACTATGTTGGATAGTTGCTCCATGATGGGCTTTGTCTCATCAGGTATTGGCAGGCTGAAAGCATCTAGAAAGATGTCTTTGATTTCTATGAATGCTTGCCTCTACCTATACTCATTCCTAAGTATCTCTTACTTTTTCTTCTTCTCCAGTGCCTCTTGCACTTCACTGATTTGTTCAATGTTCATTGTTTTATAGTCATAGGTTGGTATGACTATCTCCTCATCAAATGTAGGGTCTCTATAGTGAAGTACCCTTGCTACCTTGGTAGAACTCAAGCTTGGTGCTGATATTTGCAATGGTATTGCATCAGTGTTTGACTTATTAGTAGGAGTCCATGTAGTAGGAAAATTGATCAACATTTGTATTGCCTCTTATTCTCTCTCCTTAGGGATCTTCTCCTCTTCCTTGTCTTCTTTAGTTCTACCTTGATCAATTATAGTGATCAGAGGAGGTACACCTTTACTTTGTGTTGTAAGAGTAGATGTATCCTTCTATCTTGTCTTCTCCTTTGCTTGCTCCTTGGTAGTTGAAGTTACTATCACTATGGAATCAACCTTAGTAGATGCATCTTGTGCTTGTTTCTCTTGTGGTTTCCCACTTGTAGCTATTAGAGTTTATGAAGGTGGTTCTTATGGATTCACCTTCTCCTTGGTTGTCTTAGCTACTACCTTTTATAGTTCTTCAACACTCACCAGAACTGGATTGGTACACAATTGTGATTGTAACTTTGTTTGGTGAAGGATCTTTCTAAGATCCTCTGCAGTCAATGGGTTAATGTTTTAACTTGAAGTATCAGGAACTTCCTTCACAATTATAGTTCTATAGGTGTAGGTGTTGCATGTGGAGGACTAGGTGGTGGCAGTTGTGTGTCTTGCACACTCTATTCATATTGTTTCTCTTCAACTATTGCCATATCACCCTTCTATGTTTCCTTCTCCACTGTGACTTCTTCCTTTTCTTTCTCTCCTTCTTTCTCCTTTTCATTTTCCCTTCTTCTTCATCATTATTTCTTCCCTCAAAGGGATCTTGTCCTTCCTTCATTGTAGTTAGCCCATAAATCAATTTCCACATTTGTGTGGACTTTTTGACAAAATCCTCAATCTTATTTTGTAGAATGCTGAAGGCTTTGTATATGGGTGCAAATTTTCTCCCATGTTTCTTGCTTGCCTTGCTTATTTGACCTTTTGTGAGGTTATGTATTACATAAGCCAAAGTTGACTCCATTATTTCTTTCTCCATATTTAGGTAATAATGCCATTTATTTTCTACAATGGAGTATAGCTCCTTAGACACAATATTATCCAGTTCAAGTGGAGTACTCTTAAACTTGGCCATCATTGTGTAGACTGATTCTTCCACTATGTTTTGTTGTTCTCTTGTCAGCTTATTCAAATCAATAGTTTCCAATCCATTCAAATCTGCATTATCCCTAATATTGTTACAAACATTTTCCAAATCTTATTTTGTAGTGTGACTTACCACTCTAAATTGTTCATTATCATCAGACTCTATCCTTTCCTCATCTGACTCTAGAGGTGCTACATATTTTCTTCTCTTTTTCTTTGCTAGCCCTCCCTACTCTATAGCTTTCTTCTTTTCTTGTTCTTTTACAACCTTAGTTGTTTCCCTTGTATCTACCCTTGTGGTAGGTTTGGCTGGACTTGGCTTAGCTATTTTCTTTTTTCCTTTAGGCTATGTAACAAGCTGCTTTTGTGCTTTCCTCCTTTTGGGTTCTGCCTTAGGTGCTTCATGCTCAACACCTTCTTCTTTTTCAACATCTTCACTGATTCCTTGGTTTAATGCTAGTGGCCCTTTCCCCTATTCCTCTTCATCTTCTTCTTCATCATCTTCTTCCTCTCCCTCTTTTGTGCCTTCTCCAAATTTGACCTTGAGATTCCTTACTAATTTATCCTTTTTCTTAAGTGTAGAAGCTATTTCTAACTCCATATCCACTTTGGATCTCACCACATCATATGTGCCAAAATGTGGGGCACTCTTATCTACTTCCTCTACTAATAATGTTATTATAACTATAGATGCCTCATCAGTGTTTATCTTATACCCAAGAGGTCTAATCCATCTCAACCTTGGTATGGCTGCTTGAATGTAAGTGTAATCAATGTCAATAAGAAAGAAAATGTCATTAGTTTTCTACTCCATAAGTGAGACTAGAATCCTAAGTCTTTGCTTAAATTGAATTCTTAAAATCTTCAAAATAACTAGTCATAAGTGTCTCAAAATTTGACCCCATTTTTCAATATATTCATTCACCTAGGCTATAATGGACTCGTTTGTCTTCTAGCTAACTTTTCCAAAAGATGGAAATTTATTTTATACATAGAAAAATATACAAATCAAAATTGAACCAAATTTACATTGGGTTCCCTTTGTTCTTCTTTTAGTATTTTCATTGATTTGCTACAATTGCAATTCTACTAGGTCATAGGTATGATCCTTTTTAACAATTTTATAACCAACATCCACTACAATACATGGAAGACTATTGAGTCTGCTAGATTGATAAAACTTGTGGGATATGACTTTGACAAAAAAATCAACAAGGAGATCCTTAATAGTATCTATGGTCATGCCTCTCTTGTTCCATTTTTCTCCTGTATTCTTCTCAATAGCTTCCTTAGAGTCACTCTTGAGGGTTTTTGGCCAATCTAGGGTTGGATACCCCATTACCTTGTGAACAATCCTCTTTGATATCTTAATTGGGCCATCTTCTAATCACAAAATGCCATCATGAATCCTACTCAGCATAATTTTGATCCATTCGGTCTTGAAAATAGTAGGGAATTCTAGGGAATGAGTTAAACCCTTATTCTCAACAATTTCAAATTCTTCCTTCAAGACTCTTTTCTCACACAATCTATCATAAGCTTCTCTAATTTCTATATCTCAATGACTCCTATCTTATAGTTATAACATCTCCTAACATCTTACACCATTACTACCTTAGGTGGTATTATAGATAGGGATCCAGTTGGGTCATTTTTATAGGTAACTTTAGGGATAGGCCAAAAATTAGGTTTCTTAACTTCATTTGACACTAATTGAACCTCAAACAAATCTTTCTCCCAAGGTTTTCTAGAACTAGAGGCTATTTGTACAATCTAGGGTTTAAACATGAAGAAATTTTCAAACTCCATAGCTTGACACTAGTATAGATACCTTGAAATCAATGAAAATGTGCTAAATCTCTATAGAAATTTACTCAAATGCTCCAAAATTTTCTTGGAAATCATTCTACTTTCTTCTCATCTTTTCTCTTTACTCGCGATGGCAAAAAATGATTCAAAATGTGATCATATACCCTTATTTCGTAGCATTTAATACTTAGTGGATGTATAGTTGTCCACTCAGCTTCTTAAGAAATTCTACTTTACTCAAATTCTATTGTCTTTCCACCACTCAACATACACTAGAGTTTCCCTTGTTTGGTTTCAACTAGATTTTCTCTTCACTCGACATCCACTACCATCTTGACTGCAACTAATCACTTGGCTTCTATTGACTTTGACAGATAACTCGACATGTACTAAATCTTTACTCGGCATCTAAGGGTGACTTTTCTCACTTAGTAACACTAGTGAAAACTAGAAGTTTTAACTTTGCATCTCTATTCATGTTGATCTCTCCTTTTCAGTACTATCTCGACTTGGAACTTATGTATGATAAAGCTTTGTATATTAGTCCCATACACCTTCTTTTTCTTAGTTGGATGAAGTGTGACCACTTGACCTTTTGGATGAAGTGATCCCTTCATTGGATGTGCTACTTCCATCTTTCTTCTTCCATGTCTTATTCATTTCTACTCTAATGTCTTCAACATCTACCTTCTCTTTTCCTTTGTTGAACTTTGAGTTGGGTGCTTTTGACCTTGTTGGACAATTTTTGCTAATGTGTCCAGTCTTCAAACAACTGAAGCATGTAATCTAGCTGAGCCATCTACTGTAATTTCCTCTAAAATGTGTTCTTATGCAATTTTTAGGAATGTTTTCATACTCTTGATAGTAGTGAAAGCTATGCCTTGTGTTGTAGTCACAATTGTAGTGATGTCCATGATTATATTCCCTTGCTAGTTAATTAGGTGTCCACATAGGCTTTGATCTACACTTAAAATCTTTATGTCCATACTTCTTACAATTGTAGTAGTGACCTTCAAATCTTGGTGTCCTAATGGTTCTAGTCCTGCAATCATGTGCTTGATGTCCTTGCTTGTTGCACTTGTGATAGTGACCCATATTCAAGGGTTTGTCATGCTAATGGGCATTATTACTCCTCCACACATTAGAGGTATGTCCCTTTTTACCACAAAAATTATAAGTAGGTTTAGTGTTCTTACCTTTAACACTTCTTTCTTTTGTAGTCTTGGATGACTCTCCTTTTTCAGTGTTGGTGTATCCTAGTCCTGAAGTATCATTGCTAGCTTTTGGTGATTTTGGTAGCTATTCAAAGTACTTGATAGCCTCATTGGGTTTGTTGAAGCTCCCTACAATCTCCTTCTCTCTTTTCAAGTCATTTTGCAGTTCATTTTTCATCTTCAGTGTGGAGATCTCAATGTCCTTGACATTTAGCTCATGGTGTGCATTCATCATTTGGCTTAGAGTGTCTAGCTATATGCTGGAAATTCATGCAAGCTCAATTGACATTTCCTCCAATCCATTAGCAAGGTTTCTCTCATCTTCTTCTATCATAGCCTTATCTTCAATGGCTCTTTTCTTCTATTTAGTTACTTCACAAAGCATCATGGCTTGTGCTTCTTGTTCAATCTCGAGAGTTCTTATCTCTTCTACTTCAGCTCTATTCTTCTCCATTAGATCTTCTATTGCTACATCAAACTCTTTGGAATCTCCATTTGCAAACACTTTCGAGGTGTCAATCTCCTTGTATTATGTATCATTCTTAAATATGGCAATCACTCTTCTTTTTAAGGATTTCCTTAGTTCTTCCTTGGCTTCTTCCAAAGAGTGTAGAATGAGTTGTATCTAATCACTTGGTTCTCTATTATTTTCCCAAGTTTGTAGACTTCCATGTCCAGATCTTATCTCCAACCTATAAGGCTTCTCCTTATAGATTTTCTCTGATACCAATTGTTGGAATTTACAAGCGGGAATTTTGTTTTTTTTGTTTTTTTGGGGAGGGTGGGGGGTGGTGAATCAGATGTAACAAACTTTAACCTCTAAAATTTTTAGCTGAGATCATTCACATACATATAAGACATCTACTTAACATGAAAGTAAAGATATGCATGAAAATAGATAACACAAGATTTTGGTCACCCATAAACCTTGAAAATTGAGAAGGTAAAATTGGGGTGGGGATGACACCCAAAAATTATCACTGCAACAATATGTAACTGGTTAAGGTTACAAAGTTTGACCACTTTCAATGGTTTGCCTTGTGAAAGGCCTACCCTATTAAAGGCTTTACACTCTATTAAAAGTGACCTAGTTAAAGGATTTACAAACACTCACTTGGAATGTTACCTTGTTAAAGGATTTATCACCTTGTTAAAGGTTTACAACATGGCTATTAAACCAACCTATCTCTATAAGATTTTCATTCCTAATACAATGGATAAAAAGTATTAGAATATGTTGACCTAATAACTTACAATCTTCAATTGCTGATTCCAGATCCTTATTTTACTCAACCTAATCTGATCCTTCCTGATTTGATAACTCTCTATTCATAGTGCTGATGCTTTGTTCTAACCAACTTTATTCTACAACGTTTCTCTTTCTCTAAGTCTTTACACCCCTTTGAACTTCACTCACATTCTTCCATACATTCCATACAACTCTCACATACATGGATTATAGTGTTTTGACCTCCTTATAAAGGCTTTGAAGACTTAGGGTTAGGTATGAATCCACTATCGATATTCATCCATCTTTCCCACTCAAATCTTTACACATTTTCTATTGGTTGCATGCTTTCTCCATTTTTTTGATTGGCTATATGCTAATTACACAAGAAATGTAATAGATTCAATCTTATCTCTTAGATTCTTCAAGATTCATCTTGAGTCAGCTCAAAAATGGTTTACATCTAAGTTTGTGAAGGCATAAACTCACATGCTGATTGCTAATGCTTGACACATATAGGATTTCTATCTTGCTTGTCTCCTATAGTAACTTTGTCTCACTCGACATCTATACTTTTCTTAGCACCTATAGTGACTTGGAATCACTTATCACTTAGCACTTGAAATTTTCTTAGTACCTAAAGTTCACTCAACACCTATTGAATTTCTAGTTTAGTACATACTGTAGCTCAACATCTATATTATACTCGGCATCAACTTTAGAATTTTCATAAGTGTGTTGACACTCAATTTTCAAAACCAATCTGAGACCAACATGTTAGAATCTTTAGGAGTAAGTGTTATATCAAAAGAGATGATGATATTGGTACGTTTGATGCTAGAAGTGATGAAGGTATGTTTCTTGGTTATTCATTGAAAAGCAAGGCTTATAGATGTTATAATCAAAGAACTAAGACTATTATGGAAAGTGAAAATGTAAGAATTGATGAAAAATTTAGAATACAAGAGAGAATAGTTGATTACAATTCAAATGATGATGTTGTTACTAAGCCAAAGAATTATGAAGTATTTATTGAGACTAAAAATGATTTGCATAATGAAGGAGAACCAAGGTAGAAACAAAGCTTGGAACCTTTAGTAGAGCCAAGTGTTAAGATAGAAATTCTACTTGAGGAAAGAACATGATAAAGAATCACCCATCCAAGACGATCATTAGAAACAAAGACAAAGGTGTGATAAAAAGAAGTAGAGTTAATGAAGAACTATGTTTGATATCTCAAGTTGAACCTAGGAATGCAGATGAAGCATGTACATATGATTATTGGAAAAGAGCTATGAAAGAGGAAGTGGATTGGATAGTAAAGAATGAGACATGGGAATTGGTCCCTAGACCAATCGATAAGAATGTGATAGGAACTAAATGGGTATTCGAGAGCAAGATGAATGAACAAGGTGAAGTTGTAAGGAACAAAGAAATATTGGTATGTAAAGGTTACTCATAGAAAGAAGAAATAGATTATGAGGAGACCTATGCTCCAGTGAAAAGAATAGAAGTAGTAAGCTTATTCTTAGCCTATACAACACAAAAGAAATTCAAAGTATATCAAATGGATTTCAAGTCATCATTTTTGAATGGAGAACTTGAAGAAGTGTACATTGAGTAGCCTGAGGATTGTCCTTTTATAGATGACAAGAACATAGTATGCAAATTGAGAAAAGCATTGTATGGCCTAAAACAAGCATCTAGAACCTAGTATGTGAGGTTGGATAAAAATTTGATAAAGCTTGGATATAGAAAAGTATGGCAGATAGTAATCTCTTTTAGAAAGAAATTGATGATGGTTTGATGATTTTGGTAATATTTGTTGATGATATCATATTTGGAGGAAATGATGAAGACAATGAGAAGTTTACAAAAAATATGATGAAAGAATTTGAAATGTGTATGATAGGAGAAATGAAATACTTTATAGGATTAAAAATTTTACATAATAAAGAAGGAATCTTTAATTCTCAGATTAAGTACTTAAAGGATTTACTAAAATGGTTTGGTTTGAAAACATGCAAACTCATTGGAACACCTATGGTAACTGGGCACAAGTTATCAACAAAGGTTGAGACAACTATTGTTGAGTAGAAGTAGTATGAATCTATGATTAAAGGATTGCAATATCTAACTCACACAAGGCTAGATAAATCAAATGTAGTTTGAATTGCTGCAATATTCCAAGATGATCCTAGAGAAGCACATTATGTAGTAGTTAAAAGGATATTTGGATATCTAAAGGGAACATCTGAGTTTAGATTGTGGTATGATGGATCTAATGAAGTTACTCTAAGTTCTTATACTGATCTTGATTGGGAGGGCATTATGGATGATAGAAAAAGCACTAGTGGTGGAGCCTTCTTTCTTGGAGGATGATTGGTTTCTTGGTTAAGAAAGAAGCAAGATTGTACACCACAAAGTATAGCATAATAAGAATATATTACAGTAGCAAAGAATTGTAATCAAGTTGTTTGGATGAAGCAGATGCTAAAGGATATAAAGATAGAAATTAGTGAACTTCTTGTCATACGTTGTGACAACACAAGTATAGTAAATATGTCTATAGATCCAGTGTTGCATTCAAGGACTAGGCACATTTCTATTATCACATGTTGAGAGAGAAAGTTATAGAAAAGGAAATCAAACAAGAGTATATAAGCACTAAAGATTATATTGTAGATATATTCACTAAGCCTCTTCCCAAAGAGACTTTTGAGTATTTGTGAGGTATGCTTGGGGTTATGCCCCTTCCTACATAAGAGTAGAAGATGCAAAAGTGCATCAATCTAGTGTAACAGAGCACCATTATTTTTTAGACTTAATGCCAATGCTTCCTATATGGGGTAGTATCTATGATGGATAGAGTCATCTAGGACTCTTGTTGTATTTCATTATGAACAGTGTCTTTTGACACTTGAGCTAAGAAAGAATCAATTGTTACACAATTTGATGCAGTAAATTTGGTTGTTGAAACCTTTGACATTGATTTCAATGGGGGAGATGTTCAACATGAAATATAGCATGGAAAAACAACATGTACAACATGAAAATTGGAAAAGTTTGGCATGAGTATAGTAATTTTCAAAGAAGCACAACATGGAATGATAGTTTGACAGAAAGTAAGAATGATTGATGAAGATGATTTGAAAATTAAGATGAATAGTTTCTTTTTGTTGCTATTCTTTGAGCTAGATGTTTTTCATCTATGTTTCTATTATTGCTAAAGGGAGATATTGTTGAAAGATTGTTGGAAGCATGAATCATGATGATATTCCTATGGGGGAGTATTGTAGATATGTTACTATGATGATATGTTACATTCATGATTGAGTTTGTCATTGATGTGAACATAGTAGTTTTCTATGGTATCTAATGAAAGAACAATAGAAACATCAAGTTGGTATAGATGGCTAGTTGAGTATTCTATCTAAGGTTATGGGAGTTACTTCTAAGTATCTAGTATGTTAATGTTGAAAGAAGAAATGATAAGTCTGGAAGAAGTTATGTAAGTTTTGGTGATGTCTATTCTAAGATAGAGTTACAGAGGCATATTTTGGTAAACTTGTTATTCTAAGATTCAAGGTTGGTGATTTGAAGAATACATGTTGGTGATGACATGGATAAGATCACTCATCATAATATTACATGTATGGAAAGATATTCAAGTTGCAGTGTGAAAGATTAATGCTATCTCTAAGTGTAACTTGTTCTTAATGTGGTCTTATAATGATTAATTGAGAAGGTCTAATACTTGACTCAATAATTTTTTTTTATGAACTTGGTATAAAGGAAGGAAATTTTCCTTTAAGATATAGCATGGTCAATGATTGATGATAAGAAATAGTAAGATAAGAATACAAAGTTGAGCAGAATAGTGCGGAAGTGAAGGAAACTTCATTGTCAAGGTTTTGCCAAGTGATCTAAAGTTTGATATTTGGATCTAAGGTTTGTGACCTAGTCTACAATGTCTAACAATGATTGGTTTGGTTTATTAAACAAAAGAAAGAAGAAATAGTAAACTCCATATTTGAGCAGTGAGCTCTTCTTGTAGTTGAAATTGAATGTTTGGGTAGTGGGATCTTCTTGAATACATTGTACCAGAAGTCCTAACAGGGCTCACACAACTCTTGATAGGGTTGGAATCTCCTAACAAGAATTCAAAGTCTCCTAATAGGGACTCTATGTACTAAATGTTGTAATAGACTCCTAATAGCATCCATCCTCTAATAATGAATATTTAGATTAGTACATCATATTGTCGGTGTCACTCCCATCGAGGTTTTCCCTCTAATTGAGGGTTTCCCTAGTCAACATATCTTATGTAATTGTCTATTTGTATCTTATTATGGTTACTATTTACTTTGGTTTAATAGTTAAGTTTGTTTAAAGAAGATGAATTTATTAATTTTTGGATAATTTATTCACACCCCCCCCTCCCCCCCCTTCTTAGTTATCTTGGTGGAATACTGTTTCTAACAATTCTTTCTTATCTCCTTCAGCCATTGATGATTGTGAAAGATCTATTTTCCTCTCTTCAATTTTTTGTGGCTATCTACAATCTAAATGATTGTATCTCTTTTGACCTATGATTGATATATAAGTGAACTCAATTCTTCCTTATGTTATTCATTTTGGTTGTCTGATCTGCATGTGATTGTTGGAAATAAACAAGCCTAAATCTGTATATCTTTGATGTTATAATAGTTCCAAGTCAACATGTATAGAAAAATATTTGTTTGAACACTCTATTTTTGTGCATTTCTTCTCCCTTTTCCCTCCCAAGGGTAGTTAGGTGCATCTTGATAGTAAAGGAAGATGACCTTCTCTAGATACTCAACCTCATAGTTCAAGTCCCATAGCTTGGAGGTTGTTTCCATATTTCACAAGGTTGTCCTTAGTTAAGAACTTTGGACAAGGGTGTAAGCTTTTATGAAAATAGTCATGACTTAGATTTTGACTCAAATTTGAAAAGAAATGATATCATGATCTTGTATTTGGAATATTTTTATTTAGTTTCTAAAATTGCAGAGATCATTAAGGATGATGCAACATGAAGGGGATGGTACATTGTATCCCAATTTTGGCCCAATTTTAAATGCTCCTTTATAATGTTTGTTACAATTTCATGTTCATCAACGATGATGAAGCATAAGGGGAATGGTATGTTACATCCCAAATTTTGACCCAATTTTAAATGTTCATATAGTCATTGAGGTTTCACATGAAGTTATTTAATAGTTGAAATTTGTTATAATCATGAAAAATGGCAAGATGGTAAATTGCTATAATTTCATATCAAGATGACATGCCAGTTAACCATTACAATGATATTGTGGATAGTTCGTTATTTATCATGAATTCAGGGGAATTGAAAAGGTGTTAAGCCATTATGATCAATTAAGATTAATAACTTGTTATGGTAATATGATTCAACTATGGAGAATTTCCTTGTAGGGAGCACATCAAAGGGGTGGAAGCATTGTCAAAAAGAAATTGGGTATAGGGGCATCACCATCAATGGGAAAATGGGTATGAATCTTGAATCACCATGGTTGAGGACCTAGTGACTTCATAATAAGATACACAAATTGGACATGCATGAGCTAGTTGGACAATCAATAAAACATTAAACATTTTAACATGATCAAAATACATACCTTTAATGGTTTATGATTTACGTTCTCATCACTTCAATATAATACATATACATGAACATGCACATAGATACAAAAATATGGTGACACCATAGTATTAATTTATACAAGCTTATATCTATTAAAATATGTATATCTAAATATGTGTACACTTGGAAAAGATATGGAGATAATTAATCTTCTAAGTGATGCACATATTTAGATATGTATACCTTAGTAGGTACAACCTTGGATAAATATAAAATATGATGCCATCATAATAATATATATGTGCAAATACATACATACATACACACATACATACATATATAACTTTATAATTTTTTTTTTGAATAAATAAACCTCAAGTTCTCTTCCATATTTATTTACTTCCTTATAAGAGGTGAGAATATACACTTGAAATTTTTATCAGTGACTCAAGAATACAATTTGTTTTTTAATTTTATAACTGTTCAAGAGTCATGGCTTCTTGGAAGCTTTTATTAATTTTCAATGCCTCCTTTTATATATAGGCCAGGAGAACTAATAACCCGTGTTCTATATTTTATACCTCTCTCTCTCTCTCTCTCTCTTAGATGTTTTCTTTTATCATTATTTCCTATGAATGATTGAAGACAAATCGTAGTTATTGTTTACTCTAAGCTTTGCACTTTGGATTACTCGTGTCAAGAGGAGTCAATTGCATAGTGTCAAGAAAAACTCATGTCTCTCTAATTAGGTTATGTGGTCAGCCATTCCAATTTGTATGTTATTATATAAATATTTGCAATCAAATTTATAGCAGTAAGATATGTGTTAATAAATTCCATGAATCATTGTTGAATTACGAAATTGAATAGACATTCGATGAGTCCACTCTTTTCATGTTAAGTTGAGATCAATTATATATGTTATACATAGAAATATCTATTATAGTCAGAATCTAGAATCAAAATATTTCACTAAAGTCTTTAAAGAGAAGTTCTCATGTCATAAGAACTATATTATGATAGTTTTGAAAATATATTATTCTTTACCCTAGCTGAGGTTCAACAAGAGAGTTGGGTTACTCTAAGATTTGACACTTAGGACTCACCCAAATGGATGTCCAAGAAAGAGGGTGAAGAGGTGAGAGAAATTCCTACAAGAAAAAGTAAAATAGAACAAGAATTGATTCAATAAATTTATTACTTTTAAGGAATCATTTAATAGCTCATGCATGTCCAATTCATTCTCTTTGTAAAGTTGAGTGATGTTATTAAGTAATAGGATGCTTAGTGGTTGAGAAGGTGTTCCATGTCTATTTTGGGTAGGGAGGGCCTTTCTAGTTAGAGAAAGTGTGGGGACAAGTTGAAGGTCTATGGTTTGGAGGTTAAGCCCCTAACAATGTTTCCCCTCTCGACAAGATGTCAGGACATGTATTAGACAAAGACAAGTTAAGTATTCAAACATTTATTGGTAACATGAAATTTACTTTTATGATGTTTATTCAAGTAGAAAATAAGATGGATTGATTTATATCACAATTTTAGTTATTTCCTTAAATGAAAGTAACTCTTATCATCAATGTAATTGGAAATTAGTTAGATCAGTTGATCTTCCAACTAGACATGGAATATATTTATATGGAGAGATAGGTTTATTTGATGGATTGTTATTTTAATGTTCTATTTATTTGAATAATGAATATGGGCATATTTTCCAAAATGATATAGTGGTATTTGATGTCCTAAATGATACAGTGGTATTTGATGCCCTAGATGATACAATGGTATTTGATGCCCTAGATTATACAATGGTAATTGATACCCTAATTGATATAGTGGTTTGTATGCCTCAGATGATACAATGGTAATTGATGCCCTAGATGATACAGTGGTATGTGATGTGCTAAATTATAAAGTAGTATAGCTAATTGTTCCTAAGTGGTATTTATAGACTAACCTAGATTTTGTAGAAGTATCCCTAGATAGATTTTGATTTTGAATTCTATGGTATGTACTATGTATATTTTAAACTCCTTTTGAAATTCATTGATGATGTCTTTAAATGTTAGTTATGAAATTTATGTTTACCTTATTGTAGCCATATGTCTCATTCACATGAACATATCTATTATAACCATCTTCCTATGAATATGAAGTAATAACTATATTTCTTTGATATGTTAGTTGTTAGTTATGGCATACAAAAATTGGATGTTATATATTGCTTCTATCCACCTTGTAAAGTAGTCTATTGTAGCTAAGATCTACTTGTGACCAAAGCTGGAAGGTAGATTGATTGGAACAATGAAATCCAGCCCCCCTTGGACAAATGATTGATCAACCTCAATAGGATGAAGAGGAAGAGAAGATAACCATTGTTTACCTAAAAAGAAGACACACTTCTCACATTTCCTTACATTTTTATGGCAATCATTGAATAGATTCACCCAAAAATAACTGGTCCGCCTCGCAATAAATGTATAATAATCATGCTCAAGGCCATACTTAGGAATAGTGTATTCAATATAAGGATTATTTTCCTCCACCATGAGGTCCATTTAATCTTGTCAACCCAGGAACATATACTTGAAATGGTTGCAACAATGTGCACTAGGTCTCTTAATGAGTCATTATGCTTATGCTACAGGAAAGTAAAATGCAAGGAAAGAAACTACACTAGTGCTACAAGAAACTAACACACTTAACTCTTTACTAAAATGAATACTGAAAATCTAATGAAATGTTAACATCTATTCAAACTCAGTTCATCTACTATAACTATTCTTATAGATGTTGTAGGAACATTCACAAAGTATGATGCTATAGGAAGGAACTTACAACTTCTACTTTGCAAAAATAAGGTTGCTAGAGAAAAAAAAATCTACACTACTCTAATCTAATCCACCTCCCAAGTGGGCCCCGTTGGTTGGCTTCTTCTAATCTACTAGCACAAAATATAAACCAAGAACTATTCCATTACATTTCATAAATTCATTACATGGAACAATACATAGAATTGTAAAAATAACTCATTGCAAAAGTTAATAGTTTCTTGTCATAAAATTTCTCCTTCTAACTAAAATAACACACTTTTTCTAATCCCTATAAATAGAAGATCAACATTTATTCCAAAATAGAAAAGCAAACAACCTAACTATAAACCTGCAAGAGAGAAAGAAGGAAAGATAATAGCTCAAGGCGGTAATAAAAGATAATGGCTCAAGGTGGGAATAATAACTTTTGGACAACCACTTTGACATAGCAATAAACACAAGGAATATAGAAAGTCTTCATGGCTCCTCCATACTCACAGCTATGTCTTTTAGTACCATTATGAATTTTTCACAATGGCTAAACCTCAACGCCCTTCTCCTTGAATGCTATTGACTTACTTCAACATTCATCTTTGAATTCTTCCAATCATCTTCAACTTCATTACTAATAGGTTAGTTATAATGCAAAGATATTTGCAAATAAGCATTTTCAAATTAAATTCAAATATTAGGACACACATTCTGATGATTATATGAAATATTGTATTATATATAATATTGGTAAAAGATGACATACTATCTACCCATAGGTTAATTACTAGTTTAGGTAACCATAAGTTCAAAAATGTTTTGATGAAAATGAAATAGAGTATTAATAAAGTGTTTAAAACTATCATAAAATAGATGCAATAATTAGCCTCATCATCTACCCCTGGTAAATTAATGCTTGTCCTCAAGCATTGCATTTCCTAATTAATGACCTGATTTCCCCAACTTCAGTCCTTCCTTTCCTACTGCTCTTGAAGGTATAGTAGAATCCTCTTGTTCTTTCCCAAACTTCCCTTTTGTTGTCTTCCTATAGCTTCTCAAGCTTGTTAGCATTAATTACATATAAAGGCCACATGAGCATTAGAGATTGCATATTGAGTGGGCACCATAATTCTAGTCTAACCTATTTCCCTAACTCTATATACTTTGAAGCTCAATGAAGGGAAACCTCCAAATTGATGGGACTATGTGGCTCTGACCTTTTAAGTGACTTAGGTAATTTTTCCCATCTATTTCTAACACTAGCCATAGCTCTCTAGAAGGAAAAGTAGGGTAAGTTCTCATAATCAACATATGCCTTTGTTTTGGTAGTGAAGAATCTATCCCATACTCTATTTTTCTTATCCCCATAAGTTAATTTAAACTAGTCCCTAAGAACTTCTTCTAGTTTACTACTCTTAGCTCTTAATGCCAGGGGCTCTATCCTTTCCTTGTCTCTATAATTATTTAGTTGCCTATCATAATTACTTCATTAGACATCCAAGACATTAAAGATCTTAAATGTATATCCCCTATATAGAGTAAAAGGTTCCATTGGGTTTCTGAAGGGATAATAAAATTATGCACATATAATTCATAGGGAAAATTCTGCTACCAGGATGACAGAGTCCGATATAAAACATAAAATTCCCGGGCCAATTTAAATTTTGCATTTATATTCTTAAGGGTTAACATAAGTTGGAATAAAAGAAACTGTTCCTTTAAACACATAGCATAAATCCTAGGTGGCGACTAGCAAGAAAGCATTTGATCAACCAATTTGAGGGCATGATCCATTCATTTTTTTATATTTGCTAATTGTTCCTTGAAATCTGTAATTTCTTCACCTTGGGACATTATGAATTTCTTCATCTTTTTCTTCTCCTCTTCCTAGAAGGCCTCAACAAACATATGTTGTCCAAACAACTAGAAAATGAGTTTCTATAGGGTAATGGAACCACCATCCTCTTCATAATTTATTTTCCTCTTTCTCTGTTCCCTCCATAACTGTTCTACAAAATCAATAAACCATGTTGATTTATAGGGAATTAGGCTAGTGTTTGGATAATCTTGCTCAAGAACTATTTCATCTTTACCACTTGAAGTACCTGGTTGGCTTGTTGGGGTATCATTTGGATTTTAATTTACTTCAACCCTACATTCCTCATTAGGGTTTTTAGGAATCTTTATAGTTTTAGCATGAGGAGGAGAGTTATCAGGAACAATTTGTACGAGGGATTCTTTAGTAGATAACTTGGACATAGTTGATTGTTTATGAGTTTTCCCTCTCATTCTAGGGCTTCTTCTTATGGGGGTTTCTTCTAGTATCACAACCTTTTCCCTACTTCTTCCTTTTGGTGTCTCTGCTACAAGAGTGAAAACTGTAGGAACCTTCTTAGTTCTCTTTTGCCTCATGATTGTAGGGTTTGGCTCTTCTTTTAACAAAACAAAGATTTCTTCTTGCAATTTCTATTTTCTCTTTATTCAGCTAGAGGTAGGTTTCTGAGTATCTTGAATAGGTATAGACATATTTTTCTTGCACATTCTCAATTTCAACATTTTGAATGCTCTGATCAATAGGATCATCAATGGAAACTACATTCTCTTCACTAGGCTATTCATTAAGGGAAACCTAGAGTTGTAGCATTTTAGCTTGGACAAATTCTACCCATGACATGGGAGAGACATCCCTAAGTGATCTTTCTGTGAGTAATTTAATTAAGTCATGATGGGTGACAAAATTGTCCATCCCCTTTTGAGTTTCTTCAGTACTAATACACAACATATTGTACAAGAAATTGGGAACATTTATTGAATAATTACGCCTTATATAACTGAGCAATTTAAAATGATGCGCATGTAAATATGAAAATCTTCATTCACATGTGAGGTACCTGATAATGTGCATAGCTAACTCATTGTATGGAAGCACAAGAGACATCCTTTTGCAACCTTGCTTGGTAATATCCAACTGGGGATCGATTGGTATGACAAACTGAGCCCTGGCTGATCTTGCATCATGTGTATTGGGATAATGTTCTCCTATTTCCAGTAACCCAGTTACTTCTACTATACACTCTTCTGTAGCAATCACTATTAAACCCCATACAAAAGCTTCTCCCTCATCAAAGATCCTTGTGAATTCTATGGCTACTTCTTCATCCAATGTAGTTAAACTTAATAAATAGCCTAACTAACCATATGCATTAAATCTCCTCACTACCTCTACATCTGAGAGAAAAACAATATGCTCCACTAGTTCTTGTCGTTGCAATTGTCCATCCATTTCTGCTTAACACTTTCACTGTCTACATTGCTTGCACTATTTCCCCCTTATGAATTTAGGCTTCTTTTGTTATTTTTTTACACACCCATTTTCACATTTTATTTAACAGGCAATTAATGTCATAACAATTCATTATGAGCAATAATATGGCTTAAATGACAATAAATCATGGATGTGTGAAAATCATCCAAAAATGGTAAAAATGGGATTCGAATCACTTCAAATTTAAATACAAGTCAGATCACAGCCTAACAATAAAATTATTCAAGAATAAGGGGTATGACACCTAAACACTTGTGAACTTATGACAATTGAATTCCATCAATAAAGAAAGTGTGAAGATTTGGAAAAATGTTTACGAATAAATAGGAATGCCATTAGGTTTTAGTAACCTCCTTGCCCCCTACCAAATATGGACAAGTGTCCACACTTGTCAGACTTAGTATGGGGTATGGAACTAGCATAACACTACCATAATATAAAGAATGTAGTATTAGATATAAGTAAAAAAATCTATGTACTATAAGTGAATAATAATTTGAAAAGCTTATAGCTGATAATTGATTGTCACACATACCAAAAGGTGACAAAAGATACATCAGTAGTGACATTAGCCATTAGTAATTAATGATGTGGAAGGTAAATAAACGAGATGAGATGAGAAAGTGAATGGAGAAATTTCAAACTTTATTTGGGCATAAAGTTTCTATTATGGGCATGCATAAAGAAATTAGTGTTGAAGAGCTGCAAGTGGAAGGTTAACACCTTCGGCTATAGGAAGAGTTACCTTGTGTGTATTTGAATTTGGCTATTGAAAATACTACAAGAAGTCCTCTTTTGTTTGTGTTCATTTATATAACTTGAGTCTATGACCATTGACTAATAATTTAAAAGGCACTGGATCAATGGTAGTCAATTGGATAGCTCCATTTTCAAAGATGTGATTAATTTCATATGGACCCAACCATCTTGTTTGCAACTTGCTTGGTATATCTTTAAATTTGGAATCATATAGGAGTGCCCAGTCACCAACTTGAAATCATTTATTTCTTATGTGGGAGTCATGCCATTGCTTTCCTTGTTTTTGTACAATTTTAGTGTGCTCTAGATCAGCTTTGTGCATTTCATCCAAAGAGTTAAGATGTAGAAGATGTTCTCTCTGTGTTGTAGTAAGTTCTATGTCCAATTCCAATTCAGTTCTTAAAGTTTTATGTTCAAATTGAATGGGGAGCATTTCTACTTTTGCATATAGTAGCTCAAATGGTGTGAATCCTGTAGTAGTCTTCCATGTTGTTTTGTAGGCCCAAACAGCTTCTAGTAATCTACTATGCTAGTCCATTAGCTTGGGGGTGATAAGGACTTGATTTCCAATGCCTAATGTTATATTTTTTCATTAGTTCTAAGATCAGATTAGAAGTAAATTGTGCACCTTGGTCAGTGACTAGTTCTTTGGGTACACCATAGTGAGTAAAAATTTCTTCATATAGAAATTTTGCAACTTTATGATCACAAGCATGCTTCATGGCTTTGACTTTAATCCATTTTGTCAGGTAATCGGTGCACACAAGAATATATGATTTCCCATTGGATGGAGGATCAATTGGACCAATGAAGTCCATGCCCCATTTGTCAAATAGTGTTAATTCCATTGTGGGTTGAGAGGCATTTCATTTTTTCTTGTTGGGCAGCCCATCCTTTGACACTTATCACACTTCCATGTATAGTTGGCTACATCATTGTGAAGTGTAGGCCAATAGTAACCAATTGTTGAAATTTTCAAGGTTGTTATTTTTGTTGCAAAGTGCCCTCCACATGGTTCATTATGACATGCATGTAGAATGTCATATGTCTCATCTTCTCTCACACATCTTCTCATAACTTGATCAGGTCTAGTATAAAACAAGAGATTATCATTTTGGGAGAAATGGAAACTTTTATCTACAAGAAAATTCTTTTCCTTGTAAGAAAAATGTTCTGGCATTTTATTAGCTACAATGTAATTAGCAATATCTACATATCATGGAGTTTGAACAACAATATGAAATAAATGCTCATCTAGAAATGCATCACCTACCAAAGTAGTGTAACTCTCATCATGATGAATTCTTGATAAACAATTAGCTACCATATTATCTTTTCTAGGCTTATCAATGATGGTTATATCAAATTCTTGCAACAATAGTAACCATCTTGCTAACCTACCTGATATAATAGGTTTTTTCATGAGATATTTGATTGCTACATGATTAGTATGAACAAATATGGGATAGCCAGTGATGTATCACAATTTTTTTTTCAAGGCATAAACTACTAATAATAGTTCTTTTTTAATCACTATGTAGTTTAACTCTAGTCCATGAAGGCTCTTACTAATATAATATATTGTATGTTCAAGATTTTGAGATTTTTGTCCTAGTACTACACCTATGGTGTACTCAGAAGCATCTGTATATATGTGAAAAGGTAAATTTCTATCAGGGCCTTGTAAAACTGGGGCTGTAGTCAAAATTTTCTTAAGCTTTAGGAAGACTTCATTACATTCAAGTGTCCAACTAAATTCAACTTCCTTGGTCAATAATTTATATGAGGGACTAGCTATTTTTTTGAAATATCTTATTAAACATCTATAATATCCAACATGACCTAGAAAAGATATAACATCTTTCAATTTTTTAGGTATGGGCAATGTTTGAATTACCTCTATCTTAGTTGGATCCATTTGTATTCCTACAACTTATATGAAATGACCAAGTACCACACCTTCCTACATGAGCATGAAACATTTTTCACTATTAAGTGCCACATTATGTTCTTGACACCTTATCGAAACTTTTTCAAGATTTATCATTGCTTCCTCAAATGTGATTCCAAATGTTGTGAAATCATCCATATATATTTGCATACAATCATGTGATATATCAACAAAGATGCTAATAATAACTCATTGGAATGTTACAGGAGCATTACATAGACCAAATGGTAAAACAAAGTATGTAAAAGTACCCCATGGGCATGTGAACATGGTTTTGTCTTGCTCTTCAAGAGCAATACTGATTTGATTGTAACCACTATACCCATTTAGAAAAGATAAATACTTCTTGCCAGCTAGAGTGTCTATAACTTGATCTATAAATGGTAAAGGAAAGTGATCCTTTTTAGTTGCCTTCTTTAATTCTTTTTAATCTAAACAAATTCTCCATTTTCCTCCCTTTTTAGGCACTATGACTAGGGGTGACACCCATTTACTATCAGATATAGGATAAATATAACCAACGTCAAGCACTTTTTGTAATTTAGTTTTAACTATTTCTCTAAGGCTTGGATTTATCCTTCTCTTGGGTTGACCAAGTGGTAGACACCCATCATTGATATATATCCTATGAGTGCACAATGTAGGACTCAACCCTTTCATATCACCATAGTCCCATGCAAAGGCCTTTTCATGCCTTTGAAGCAACTTTGTTAATTGCTCCATTTGTGTGGGTGTTAATTTGGGCTTAACATGAAGATTATGACCTTTGGAAAACTCAACAGTAGTGGTAGACTCTATCATAGTAGCTTTAGAGATTGGGGTTGCTTCCAATTCACATGGTAAGAGTTGATGAAGAATATTAGGTTCTTTGAGTAGAGCACAATTCTCATCACATTCCTCATATGTGGTTAATTCCAACATAGAACTTTTAGATACATTTTTTTCTACCACACAACTATTAGTAAGAATACCCTGAAGTACTGAATCTTCCTCCTATAGCTTTAGAAAGGATTTTCTATGTAACATCATGAGCTATGCTATAGAAATTAACTCTTCTTCTTCATCCCCAAAATCTGGCCAAACAAATGTGCTTAGATCTGGTAATAGTTGTACTAAAAGATATAAGTCAAGTTTCTTTTTTGCATATCCATTGGATATGGTCATATTCCCTGACCTAAAACTTATATTTGCATCTCTTGTAGCTAACCATGGTTGACCTAGGATGATAGGGTAATCGAATAGATTAACTTTGGGGGACATAATCATGAAGTCTACAAGATAATCTAGAGAATCTAAGGTTACAACTATGTTTTCTATCATCCCATCAGGGGTGACAGTAGAACTATCTACAAGTTATAGAATTGTTGGAGTAGCCCTTAATCCTTCTATTTTCAACTTCTTCATGGTGTCCTTGGTCATGACATTTATAGTAGAACCAAGATCTATTAAAGTATTTTTAACAGACTAACCATTTATACTCACATCCACAACTAGACTACCTAGATCATAATATTTTGGGGTGATCAATTTTCCTAACATAATGTCAGCCAATTTTCCCACAAGATGAATTGTGGTGGGGTCCTTTTTCTTCCTCCTAGGCTTCTTTAGGTAGGCATCTCTAATAGATTTTCCATAGATTATAACATCTTTAATAGCTTGGAACAAGGGTATTTGGACATGCAAGTTTACTTTTTATAAGCTTTTCTAGAAAAGGAGTTTCCACCACTGATTGAGCTTGGGTTGAGATAGTAACATTGGTTGGTTCAACCTCTTTAGAGACTAGTGGTTTTGATGCTATAGTAGTATCTAGTATTTCAGTTATAATAGGTGATTTAGGCATTGGTAAAGTTGTACCAGATCTCAGATGTATATTTGCAACACTCAAAGCATAAGTAGGATATTGTTGAGCATCAAAAACATAGATGGGTTGTTGTGGCTATTGACTATTTGGATTTGGTTGAGGTTGTGTAGGTAGCTATGTCTACTTTTGAGGTCCAAAATTTGTAGGTGGTGGCATTAGAGCAGGTTGTTGAATTGGAGGTGGTAGTTGTGGAGTATTGGTATTTTGGTTAGGCCACTGTTGAGGTCCCCTCCATTGGTTTGCAGACTACCAACTCCCTTGGGGTGGTTGCCATTGGTTCTACTAGTTTTGCTAGTAGTTCTGCTAGTTCTGCCATTGGTCATTCTATTGGTTGGGCCAAGATGATTGGGAATTCTAAATCCATTGGGTTTGTTGTGGATAGTTTGTCTAGAATTATTCCAATTGGGTTGATGATATTGTGGAGAACCTTGTGGATTACAATTTTGTCATTTATTACCATATGAATTTGAATTTTACAAAGGGTCCTGAGGCATACCTTGACAATGGGTCCATGGCCAACATTGAGCAACAAAGAATACTTTGTCATCATCTCCATCTATCTTAAGGTACTCAGTTGGAAGATGTTGGGTCTCCATAATTGCAACCAGTTTGCATTGGCAATCCTTCTTTTTCTTCTAGCAATGAGGGAAATATTTAGCTAGTTGTACTTCAGCTTTTGCATGCTTCTTCTTGGTAGTCATTGTTTCAAGATGTGTAGCAACATCATTTATAATATCTTACTTGAAATCTGACAATAGGTTAGATATCTCAAGCTTTGAAATAACTTGACTGATTCCTTTAGTGACTGTGCAATGAGGTTCGTGGCCTTTCTTCATAGTTTACCTTGAATAGTTTTGATAAATATTCTTGAGGTCATCCCAAGAAGCTTGATATATGTCATCACTAGCCATTAGGTCTAATGCTTCTAGACAATTATCATTCACACCTCTTAGAAAGACTAGCTTTTGTGAATCCTCAGACAACACATGTTGAGGGTTCTTCTGTAGTGTATACCAAAAATATGAAACATAGTCTTCCAATGTTTCTTCCTCCTTTTGTGATATCCTAAAGACATCATCACCTCTTGAACTAGGTGCTTTGCAATACTCCTTATATTTATCTAGAAACAGAGTTTGCATTTCATCCCATGTTCCTGCTACAATGGCTCAAGCCCATGAACCATCGTAAAGCTAACTCTTTTAATGTTGTTGGAAATAATTGGAGCTTATGGGCATCATATTTTTAGTCAAAACTATGACAGAGTATGTCAAACTCAAACAAGAAGGTATTAGGGTTTTTAGTTGCAAGGCCATAGAACTTTGGGAGAATAGTTGGAGTTATGTTTTTGAGATTATCATTGGTTACAAGAATTGGAAGAGGGAATGGAAAAGTAGGTTGTGCCATTACAAGAGGTACTAGATTTTGAGGTTACTACTAAAAAGGAACATTGGGTACTAGGTTATTATCAACTAGTGGATTTAGAGCAGTGTTATCAAAGAAATTGATAAAATTTCAGCAAAAGGTTGAAGACCACTTGTATCTATAGGTTCTGCTCTTGAGGATGATTCTATAGGAAAAATAGGGCTTGGGTCTTTCAAAGGCAACTCAACTTCTTCTTCTTCAATTTCTTTGTTCAAATTAATAGACTCCTATGGAAGAAATCTGCCATATTCATCTCATCATCTTCCTCTCCAATGCATGCAATTGAATTCTTCACACTAGCAAAGAAAATTTAAGGACTACAAATTTCTTAAAACATTTAACTAAGAACTATGAATCAAAAATGCTCCTAGCTTGACACCATCCCCGACAACAACACCAAAAATGGTCCGCCTCACAATAGGTGTATAATAATCATGCTCAAGGCCATACTTAGGAATATCGTATTCAATCTAAGGATTATTTTTCCCCACTATGAGGGGCATTTAATCTTGTCAAACTAGGGACATATACTTCAAATGGTCTGCACAATATGTGCACTAGGTCTCTTAATAAGTCATTATGCTTATGCTATAGGAAAGTCAAATGCAAGGAAAGAACCTACACCAGTGCTATAGGAAACTAACACACTTAACTCTTTATTGAAATGAATACTGGAAATGTAATGAAATGCTAACTTCTATTCCAAGTTAGTTCATCTGCTATAACTATTCTTATAGATGCTACAGGAACATTCACAAAGTATGATGCTATAGAAAGGAACTTACAAATTCTACTTTGAAAAAATAAGGATGCTAGAGAAAAACAAATCTACACTACTCTAATCTAATCCACCTCCCAAGTGGGACCCCTTGGTTGGCTTCTACTAATCTACTAGCACAAAATCTAAACTAAGAACTATTCCATTATGTTTCATAAATTCATTACATGGAACAATACATAGAACTATAAAAACAACTCATTGCAAAAGTTAACAGTTTCTTGTCATAAACTTTCTCCTTCTAACTAAACTTACACACTTTGTCTAATCCCTATAAATAGAAGATCAACATTTATTCCAAAATAGAAAATCAAACAACCTAACTATAAATCCATAAGAGAGAAAGAAGGAAAGATAATGACTCAAGGAAAGAATAAAAGATAATGGCTCAAGGCAGGAATAAATGCAAGGAATATAGAAAGTCTTCATGGCTCCTCCATACTTGTAGCTATGTCCTTCAGTACCACTATGAATTTTCCACCATGACTAAACCTGAATTTCCTTCTCCTTGAATGCTATTGATCATCTTCAGTATTCATCTTTGAATTCTTCCAATCATCTTTAGCTTCATTACTAACAGGTTAGTTATAATGTAGAGATATTTGCAAATAAGAATTATCAAATAAAATTGATATATTAGGACACACATTTTGATGATTATATGAATTATTACATTATATATATGATATTGGAAAAAGATGACATACTATCTACCCATAGGTTAATTACTAGTTTAGGTAACCAGAAGTTCACAAATGTTTTAATGAAAATGAAATAGAGTATTAACAAAGTGTCTAAAACTATCGTAAAATAGAGGCAATAATTAGCCTCATCAATAACCAACTCTCATTATCATTATGGATGTTTTTCTAGCTGATAAGTGGCCACCATCAGGTCCATCATGAAACTCTTTGATCATTCTATTTTTTTGATCAAGGTGAATTCATCTTAATAGGACTCCATTAAGATCTCTCCTAAAAAGAATCCCATCCACTAGGACAGAAGGGATAGATTTCAATCTAAACTATCTTCTTTTAGCTCTATCTAATCCTTATGGATATCCTTCTCTCAATAAGAAGGTTGTCATAACATGTATCCAACTATTTAGATTTTCATCCTTTGCTAGTTGTTTATCCTCTAATACTAGTGTGACTTTCGTAGTGATTTCCTAGGATGAAATCATCTGCTTGAACAACCCTTTACCTCTTACAAGATTTGTGATTTTGATGTCAACATCATATTCCATGACCTTGGTGATCCATCCAACTCTTTTCTCACTAATATCTTTTTTCAATAGGAACTGCTTCACACTTGCATGTGGAAGTTGGAGCTTTACCTTGTTTTGTGATAATAGATGTCTAAATTTCTTTAAAGCTTCTATGATAGCAAGAACTTACTTTTCTACATAATTGTATTTGTCCTCATAACCCTTCACTTAAAAAGGATTTAGGTTTCTCTTCATTTTGCATCATTCAACTATGTCAAGATAACTGATATTCTTGACTGACGCCCAAGGGTATAGAGAATGAAATCTTTACAAAAGTTGGGATTGATAATGGTAGGAGCTGATTGCTATTGCTACTTTGACTTCTTCAAAATTGGATCTCCCTTCCTTTTTCCAAGTGAAAACCATATTCTTCTTCAGTATGGCTATAAGGGGTTTGACCATGGTAGCAAGGTTAGGAATGAACATTCTAACAAAGTTCATTCTACCAAGGAAACTTTGTAGCCCCTTGTTATGACTAGGAAGTGGAAGAGCAAGGATTGCTTTTATTCTTCTTGGATCAATGGTTAAACCATCCATAAACAATATATGTCCTAGCAACTTTCCTTGACTGGTGGAAACACACACTTTCCTAGATTTAAGGACACACCATATTCCCTACACTTGATGAACACCTTCCTTAGATGACCAAAGTGGTTTGCCACAATCTTTTAGTAGACTATTATGTCATCAAGGCAGACCAACACAAATTCCTCAAGCATGCTCTTGAAATCCAACTCCATTACTTTTTGGATAGTGGCACCTGCATTGGTTAATCTAAAAGGGATCTTTCTATAGGCATAAGTGCCCCATTTAATAGTGAAGGTTTCCTTGTATCTATCAGACACTTGGACTAACACCTGCTATAACCCAAAAACTCATCTAGGAAGGAAAATATTTCAGATTCATTGACCTTGGATAAGATTTGTTCCATGGAAGGGAGAGGATGGTGATCTTTGAGAGAGGCCCTATTTACGTCTCTAAAATCTACACATAATTTGATTTCTCCATTCTTCTTTCTAATAGGAATAAGGTTGGCTACCCAAGAGGAGTGATTAATAGGAAAAATAATATTAGCATCTATTAGTTTGAATAGCTTCTTTCTCATCATAGGTTATATCTTAGGATTGACTAGTCTTTCCTTTTTCCTAACATGCTTTGCATCACTATTTAAATCTATAATATGTTGAAACAAATTTGGGTTAAAAAACTTTAAATCATCATATGTGCATGAAAATAAATCATTTAATTCTTGAAATAAATGAAAAAAAAATTCTTGTTTGGCTTCAAAGCATATCTTTCCCAAATTGAGAACCCTTCCATCAATAATGACAATTGGTATGTGATCATCTTTATTTGCAGTTAGGTTTAGACCCTTGCTCCTTTCTTGATCACCAAGATTGAAAACACCTTATAAAGTGATTAGATCCTTAGGCAACTTATTGGAGTTGAGGTTCATGATCTGATCACCATATTGGTTTTGTGTCTTGGACTGATTCCTATCAAAGAATTTTCCTTCACTTTGCAGAAAGTTGATAATTTGCACATCAAATTCAAACTCCTACCAATTGGCATGGTTATTTGGAACTATAGGTCTTACAACCAGCCTAATGTGTTGGTTTCTTTTGTCCTTAACATGCTCTAGTAAATCATATTGAGTACCTATTGCTGCATGTTTATTAGCATGTTTTTTATCCCTTCTAGGGACACTTGGGATATTGAATGCTTGGATACCCTCAAGAAGATCCCAAACTATGTGGTTGAATGATTTTTTTTGATGAATTGTCCCTTCCTTATATTAAAATAAGTGCTTGTATGATTTGAGTAGATTATTCTTTGTGATTTTATAGCTCCTTACTTTGTTAACAACTAGCTCACTATCTCCAAAGACCTTTAAAAATTTAATTCCCCTCTTTTGTGCAAGTTGGAGGCCTTGATTCAATGCTTCATATTCTGCTATATTGTTAGTAAAAATAAATTGAAGCATATAAGAGAAGTAATATTTATCCAAACTATGGGAGACAAGCATCATAGCAGCTCCTAAACCATTCTTGTTTCTCAAGCCATCAAAGAACATGCTCCATAATCCATCAATGTGCCTTTTTTTATGAGATTATGAATAGTACCTTTATCCAATATGCAATATGTACCAAATCTTTCTCTTCAACTTCTTGTGCTAGGTCAAACTGAAAATTAATGACCCATTTATCTAAAAGATAATAAGGAACCTCTCCTAGGGGAGTGACAAGTTCATGTGCCATGCCCTTATCATCTATATTGTGGATTGAACAATTCATATTTATAGGGCTAGGTGTGTAGGTCTCTATGTGATTAAGGGCTAGATGTCCTTCCCTTAGGGAAGCTTTTTTCCCATATCTTGTCCTAAAGAACATATAGGAGCAATCTAATGCAATGTAACCACCTATCTATGTAGTGAAGTCTCTGGAAAGATAGATGGAAAAATGTGGATCAACCTCAACTACTGATATATCTTGAGTGATAGTACAACTAGGGAATGCATATAATTCCATCTCCATAGTTTTTAGGATTCCTACTATTTTAATAGACCCACTATCTAATTAAAGTGCATCTCTAACCATTGGTTCATATTTAATACCGAGGAGCTCAACTAAACATTTAGGCATCAAAAAACTACTAGCTCTAGAATCTATCATGTAATCATGAACTATCTTGTCCCCTATAATAAAAAAGACATAAAAAGGAGGAGGCATATTTTTCTTACTTATGTCTTCTTCTTTCATTGGCTGCACTAGACTTGTTACATTATCTAAGGTGGCTGACTAATTTGACACCTCTATGCTCTTAAAACCTTGTTGCCATAGCTCCAACTATGGTGGTATAGTGAGAACATACCATATAGGAATATTAACAACAGTCCACTTCATTTGATCTACAACGTTGAGAGGAGTGCCAACTACTTTGAGTAGAGCCTTGGGGGCTATGGGAAATGATGACTAAGTTTGAGTAACCTGAGGTGATGCAAGAGCATCAAGAGGTATAAGGGCAATCTTTTGTCACCCAAAAAAAAGGTACTTAGAATTAGTTTCTATTTCATGTGTTTTCATTTTTGGATACCCATTTGAGTCAAATAAAGGTTCCAACTCTCACAGTTCCACTATCATTGTTCTAGGATAGAGTATTTAAACACTTTGGGATATGTGTAAATGCCAAAAAAATAGGAGTATGCAATTGAGCCATCATTTTTCTGTACTAGGAGGTGTAAATTGGCCAAATGAATGTAATTTTAATTTGGTAGTCAGTAATGAAGCTTCCAACCATGTGAAGTAGTCAGTAATGAAGCTTCCCCATCTATAATATCACCTCCATCTTCCATAGCAATAATCCCCATACCATCCATCAAATTGCTTAAAATCCTTCCACTTATCGCAAGCATCAAAATCCCACCATCTGTCAAAACCCTGCAAATCCTATCCACATCACCTCCAAGCATTTCCCAAATCTCCCATAATGACCCTTATGCATCCATCTTCTACTCACCCATCTCCACTACTGAATCTCCCATCTATCCATCTGCTGCCTTTGAAGAGTCCATCCCTTCACCTCCTATTGCACCATCCACTCCAAACCAATCCTATCAAGATCCTATCCAAAAGCATGTTAACATCCCCCAAAGCATAAATGAAGATATCATCGTACCATCTCTTCCATCCATAGTGCAGTCACTATCCCCTCCATCTCCAAAACCTCAAGCCATACCTCCTCTACTGCAGGATATCGTTCCATCCCATCAGCTAAATCAAGATCCTATCCTACCATCTCCTCCACTCCATGCTTCCATCTTACCACCTATCCAAGCTATTTCACCATCTATAATATACCCTCTTGTTTCACTTACATTCATCCATAGTGGCCTCCTCTCAACAGAAGAATTAAGAATAGTATCTCCCTCTTGCAATAAATCTGATAAAGCACTTCCACCATTTTCTACAAGCAAAAAGTATCCTCAGCTAGTTCAAATGCTCAATCGATGGCATTATCAAGGTCAAGGTTTAGGACCACAAGAGCAAGGAATCAAAAAGTCGATTATTGCACAAAAAAATCTAGGATTTCGTGGTCTTGGATATGTATCCAAAGGCTCACCATCTAAAGGTGTTGGTTCACCACACCCCCAAACCAAGCCTATCTCCAAACCCCCTATGTCGGCCTCCCATCACTCCTTCAAGAAATCTTATGTCATCCCCCCTCCACCATCTTTGTAACCTAAAACAACCTAACATATCCCCCCTTCATCCGCTAAATATATTTTGGGTCCCTATGTCCCAAAATCTACCATCCTCCATCCTCCTATCAGCCATCATTCAAATCCTATTCCCTCCATTCCTATGCAAGATCAAAAAAGGTACATATCGAGGCACATCATCCATCATCATCCCCCTACACACTCTCCCATATCCTCTCCATCTCACAAAGCTTCTCCTAACCATCTTCCCAAAGCTTACCACAGCAATGTAAATTCCAACTTCAAAATGCATAAAGCTAAAAATCCACATTGTAGGCAATCATATGTCTATTCTAAAAGACATACTCCAAAAAGGAAAAATCTAATCAAAGAATGCAAAATAATGCAAAAGCCTATGAAAAGAAAATCCAAAACCATGTGGATCCCAAAGAAAAAAGTTGAAACCCAATGCATAATGGCATCCACCATTGCTAATCCTCCATCCAGTGACTCATGTCCCCCATCTCCTAACTCCATTTTGGGTGCCTATATCCCCAAGCATGCTTCCACAAATCCTCCATCACGCCCGCATCTACCATCTATCCCCCATATGCTCTTTTCACACCCATCCCAACATGTGCCAATGTTGCTCTTGCAAGCATCCCCATCTCATGCTCCTTTCCAACCTTTTCATCCCTCCATCTCCTACCATCAATCCCATCTAATCCAATCTATTGCATAAATCACACATCTGGTGTACCAACAGCTAGCAACAAAATTGAACATTCCAATAGCCAGTGAAAAATCCCAAAAGGGCCAAAATAGCTAAAGAAAGCCAAAATCATTCCAGCTAAGTCCAAAGTCAAAAAGTCAAAAAAAATAATAAAGAAAAATAAAGTGTCCACTGGTGAAAACTTGGCAATTCAAGTGCCTTGGACAAGTACCATGATGAAAACTTGGCAAACAAGCGTCATTTGTAATCCCGCCATCCCCAGCTTAGCCTATCACCCTCATGCTTTTGGTCATCTCTTGACATCCAACTCCATCTTCCAATCTATCCACCTATCCTCCACCCTCCATCTTCCATCTCACACCATCCACTTATCTCCTACAGCTTCAGCCAACCATCCCAGCTATCATCCATCTCCCTAGCCACTTCTGCTTTTTCCATCCTAACTTCAATCCTATCACATCCATCATAAGACCTCCTTCCGCATGTTATCTTCTGATTGGGGGCACTATAGTCCTTAGAGATCTTGTCTTGTCCATCCTCCCTTATCATTGGTATCTAGCTCTAAGCTATCCTCATGCAAACCCAATGACATCTCTTTATATCCATCATAATTCTAGCTATCTACCATCCTATCCAACCATCTCATCCTGCTCCTCTAGCTATCCTTGGTCACAAAATCTCTCATCATCATTGGATACATCTTGCCAAATCCATATCTTTCGCTATCACCCCACCCTTAGCTTTCGCATCTTGCACAACATCGAACCATCCCGCTATCCTATCATCCTGAGCTTTTGCCTGCTTGTAACTATCTTGGTCAGCTTTAGCTTGTAAATATCTTGGTCCATCAGCTTGTACATCCTCTTTAGCTTAGTACCATTGTATCTATCCAAATTTTGTGTCAGTTCCTCCTTGATCAACATCTTGCACACATCGCACATCTTGGTTAGTTATTCCAATGCATCCTTTAGCTAGATCGTCTACCATCAAAGTGTTATCCTTCTTAGTTCAGCTTGCCAGATGCATCACTCACCTAGATCCATCGACTTAGGTGCTCTCTGATAGATCCTTGTAGGATATAGCTTTCCTCATGTCTAATCTTGGTCTGTTAGTTCCTCGTCCTACCCATCTCGTTGGCAAACAGTTCTCTTTTGGATTTTCACTTTCTTTTGATTTGGAATCTTCCCTTTTGGGTCTTGAAGTATCTTTTCCAAGCAATCTTTTTGTTCCCTCCTCAAGGTTGCCACGATCTTCCATATCATGGTATGCTATGAATGGGGCACTCTGAGCGTATGGTTTTGATCAACTCTTTTGTTTGTTTCTTTTTTGCTTTTGGGTTACCCAGTGTCGGTTCCACACTGTTTCCTTTGGGTTTCATGTGTGATGTTGGGGCAATTCTTGTGTGTTTGTTTTGAGTTAGTCTGTCAGTCCTCTAGATGGTTGGTGACATGGCCTTGATGTTCTTGGTAACCTTGGCAATTAACCAACAGTCCTATAGCAAATCTAGTGCTCAACCACATGGTGGTACTTCTCTTTGAAGTATCCCCCCCACTCAAAAAGCTTCAATGGTTTCCCTTCATCTCCATTATCCCCCATCCATATCCAGCATTTATCTCTCCTACTCCAGCTTATGCATCAGTATTTCTTTGAATCACTCCTCACCTTTAGCTTCAAGGATCCACAATCCTAGTCTTAGGGATCCACCAATCCAAATCAATCCACCAAGCCTCATCTTTCGAGATCCACAATCCTAGTCCTAGGGATCTCTGAAACCCATCTTCTGCCAATCTGACTCTTTGAAATCCTGTTGCATCAACTTTTTAATCCCCTCATCCATCTCCCCATCCTGGATTCCTTTTATAGCACTCTGCTTCTTCATCCTTTGTAATCACTGAGATCTTAAGCTTGCTTCCTCTTGTGCCTCTAATTCTCCCTTTATCATTCTCCCATAGTGAGAGTTTGAGCTAACTAAAGCTCTTCTCTTAAGACAATCTGAGTCTTCTTGCTCATCTTGGATTCTTATACTTTTCAAAAAGTCATCGAGCCTCGCTTTTGCTCCCTGCCGCCTTCTTGAGGGGGCATCTTGCAGTCCATTCTCTCCTCTTCTGCTCTAGCCTTGGGCATCTTATTTTCTTATCTTTGATGCCATGCCACTTGCGGCATCACATCAAAGAGGGGCAAAATGTAGAAACCTAAAAACCTTTAAAAAATAAAGTATTTTTATTTTTTGAAAAATTCCTGATGACATCATCATTTATTAATTAATTAATTATTTAATTAATTAATTTATTTTTATGCCATTAAATCCCTTTATCTTAATTAAAAATATTTAATTAAGGAATCCCTCCCAAAAATGTTTAAATCTTATTTAAACATTATTTTCTTATTTATTAATTATTTAATTAATAAATTGACCAAAAAACCCAAAATAAATAAAAAATTTATTTTTTTCCCAAAACTTGGCCAATTTCCTTAAGACCACTAACCTCTTCCAAAATCTTCTAATGCTTCTTTAATTTTGATTAAAGGCTAATCCCATCATTTCCTACCCCTAATCCCAACTCAAAATATTTAATTAAGATTAAATATTAATCCTCATGTTTATTAAAAAAGTTTTAATAAATATCTCCTCAACCCAAACCCTTGAAATAAATAAAACTTTATTTATTTCCTAAAAATCTAATTTATCCTCATCCTAAGAAGTTCTAGACTCTTATAGAAAGTCTTCATCCTCATCCTAGGAAGTTCTAGACTATTCTAGAAAGTCTTTATCCTCATCCAAAGTCTAGACTCTTCTAGAAGATGTCTTTAAACCTTATCCTGATCCCCTCCTAACCTTGTCACATTCCCTAAACATGGGTTAAAACTTACTAACCCAAGCCAAAGTTAACAAATATCTCCTCCTTCACCCACCCTCATTAAATGTCATCCACTTGCCTATCCCTAAGCTAATCCTAAACCATCCTAATCCATCCTCTAATCATTTGCACAATCCTAAGCAAGCTTAAAACCTTCCTAATAAAGCCCAAGTCGAAATTCCTCTCATCTCCCTCAAAATATCCCAACCATAAAACTTTATGAAGCCCACTAGGCCATAAATGACTCTTCCAAGCCCTTTTATTGCTCTTACAAGCCATTATGAGGGTCTTTATGAAGATTTTATCCTATTGAGCCTCTTTTGTTGACTCATCCTTCCCCTTTCCTCCATCCTCTCACCCTGTGACATGTGTCACTCTCTGATTGACTATAAGGAAGCACAATCCATGTGCTCTCTTCTCATGCAATCTGAGCCCTCCATGAAATTTTTCCTATCCTTGCATCTTAACCCTCAATTCCTTAAGCTTCTTGCCTATAAATTAGATCCTTTCCCTTTGCAAAATAACACAATCCATGAAGTAAAGTCATAATGCCATTTTAAGAAGCCATTTTACATCAAAACCATACACTCACACCCAAATTCCAACTCCATTTGAAGCCCTTTTTGAAGCATAAGCTTGAGCATACATCCTATCTATTTAGACAAAGCCACTCAACAAGAGAGATTCTTATTGAGAGAGCCCATTAATGGCTCATATTCTCAATTGAGAGCTCATCTTAGTCTATCTTGAAGTTTATGAATTTTGTTTAGTTTGTATAAGCTTTATTTAAATTTGGTTTCTATTAGCATACTAACATTGCTCATATATAGTAAGACTACATTGTCTTCCAAGGAGTATAGTTTCTGATAGAGATACTAAATTTGTGGGGTATTTCTAGAGGGCATTACGGAAAAAGTTGAGAACAGACTTAAAATTCAGTTCCACACATCACCCATAGACTGACAACCAAACAGAAGTGTTAAACAAAAGTCTCGGCAATTTGCTGAGATGTTTAATTGGGGATAAGCCCAAGGGTTGGGATTTGATTCTACCACAAGTAGAGTTTTCTTACAATAACTATATAAATAGGAGTACTCAAAAATCACCATTCCAAATTGTATATGGAAGTAGCCCAAGGACTGCACCAAAATTGAGGAAGATAGAGCAAGGGGAAAGGACAAGTGCTGAAGCTGAAGAATTTGCTGAACATATAAAGTGTCTACATGAGGAGGTTCAAGCACATATTACCAAGATGAATCAAGAGTATAAAGCTAGGGCTGATCAAAGGAGAAGACAAGGAATTCCAAGTAGGGGATCTAGTCATGTTGCAATTACGAAAAGAAAGATTTCCAGCTGGTACTTACAAAAAGATGAAAATGAAGAAATTTGGCCCTTGCAAAATTATGAAGAAACATGACTCAAGATATGAGGTGGAGCTGCCAAATGGTATTCACATTTCTTCTATTTTCAACATTATAGACTTAACAGAGTATCATGATGATGGTGTAGATGAGGAGCTAGTGTTAGAGCAATGTCCAATTCCTACTTCTATGAAGGAGGAGATAGAAGACATTCTAGATCATCGTGTGGGTAGAAGTACCAAAAATAGGCAGCATGAAGAGTACTTGGTCAAGTGGAAAGGATGACCGATCGAGGACTCAACTTAGATTTCAGCAGCTGAGGTTTCCCATTTGGAATTTCCTCTACCATTCATAAAGTGACAGGGTCACTTTTCAATCTACCCTGGGTGTCTAATGCAGGAGCATCTAGAGGTATAAGGGCAATCCTGTGTCACCCAAAAAAAATGTACTTAGACTTAGTTTCTATTTCATGTGTTTTCATTTTTGGATACCCATTTGAGTCAAATAAAGGTTCCAACTCTCACAGTTCCACTATCAGTGTTCTAGGAGAAGAGTATTTGAACACCTTGAGATACGTGTAAATGCTAAAAAATTAGGAGTATGTAATTGAGCCATAATTTTGGTTTTCTAAGAGGTGTAAATTTTTTAGATGAATGTAATTTTAATTTAGAGCATTCCAAAAAAAGAATCAGGTCAAAAGGCCCCACGGTATGAAAGTTATCGCAATTTTTCAAAATTTACAAACGTCCTAAGAATGCTTCAAAGTTAGGTTAGGGGAATTAAATAACCTAAAAAAGAGCCAAAAAGTGGGGAATGAGTGAAGCCGATCCATAGGGCTATAGAGTTCTTTGAGAACTTTTTGAAAATGTAAACAGTTCATCAATCGGAGCTATGGTTCAAAAGTTATGCCCCTGGGAAGTTCCGTTACTGTTTCTGGATTCTTCTAGATTTGTGAAGACATCAATGCATCTTCTAGAGCCTTCTATTTGGTCAGTGGATGCCAACTAGAACTTTCTAGAATTTATTCCTAGGCCTTAACCCTTTAGGGTCTATTTAAGGACATTTCTAGCATTGTAAAAGGCAGTTCGGAGTGGAGTTTGAGAGGAGGTACTGAAAGGACAAATTATCTCTAGATTTAAGTTATTGTAAGTCCATAGGGCATGTTATGAAGTCTATTTTCTTTGTACTAAATGTACTAGCTTAATTTTATAGTTAATACAATTTCCCTTTTCCTATTGTGTCTATTTTGTGCTTGGGTTGTGTCACCATCAAGTGGTATCAGAGCTAGTTTTCCTAAGTGTGTAGACAGAGTGCTGACTGTGAGGCAGTTTCCACAAGGACTGTGTGGTTTTGGGTTTGAGTTAAGAAGATGCCTCCATGGAGAGAGTGTGGTGGAAGGGCTAGAGCTATTAATCTTGAGGAGGTAAGAGCCCTCCAAAGGCAGGTATAAGAATTGCAGGAGGAGCTCCATAGAGGAACAAATGTTGCCGCAGGCGACGACAGTGAGGATGACAATGAAGAAGAAGCAATTGGACCAAAAGGGGAATTTGATGGGGAAGTTCGTGATCAAGTAGAGGAAATGATTTTTGGGGCCATTAATAAATTTGGTAAAAGACCTACAATTGATGTGGGTGTATTTTCAGGAAATCTGAAACCAGATGAGTTGATCGACTGGATCAATGAACTGGAAGAATACTTTGAGTATGAGGATATCAGGGACCCAGATAGGGTTAATTTTACAAAGGCCAAATTGAAAGGCCATGCCAAAATCTGGTTGCAAGAGGTTCAATTGGAAAAAAATAGAAGAGGAAAGGAGAAGATCACAAGGTGGGATCACATGGTGGACAAATTGAAGAAGCAATTCATTCCTGTGGACTACGAGCTTGATTTGTTTAAGAAGATGCATGGGCTAAAGCAAGCAATAAGATCAGTCTAAGAACGTATAGAGGAGTTTTATTGACTTTTGATTAGAGTGGGGCATGCAGAAGCAAATAAGTATAAGGTTGCTCATCATATCAGTGGGTTGCAACCTAGCATCTAGGAGGAATTAAGTCTGGTAAGAATGACCAACGTTGAAGAGGCATACCAGTTTGCCCTACGAGTTGAAGAGAAGCTGCATAAGAGGTTTGAAGGGAGACAAAGAGGGCATGGTCAAGGAGGAAGGGGAAGTGATAGGTCATCTAGAGGTGCAAATGAAACCCAAAAGAAAAATGAAGATGTGGGTATTAGCAGGAACTAGAGGAATGAGGGTTTCAACCGCTCCCGTGATCAAGACATTGGAAATTAGAGAGTAAGTGGTAGAGGACATGGACAAGGAAGAGGAGGCTTTTGTGGTACCTATTTCCATTGCAATGAAGAAGGTCATCATGCCTTTGAATGCCCTCAACAACAAGGAAGGATAGATAGGAGAACTGAGGGTCAAGCTAGGGTTGCTCATATGGATGAGGATGCACAGTCATCACATTCAGAGGATGCAAAAAAAGGAGAGACATTGGTAAATTAAAGGTTCCTATTAAGTGGTGAGATTGAACTAGGAAAAAGGAGGAGTTTGTTTCATACTAGGTGCAAATGTGAGGAAAAATGTTGTGATGTGATCATTGATGGTGGTAGCACTGACAACTTGGTGTTAGAGGAGATGGTCTCTAAGCTGAAGCTCAAGAGGGAGAAACATCCCCAGCCCTATCGAATTGCTTGGCTAAAAGATGATCATAAGGTCATGGTAAGTGAACAATGTTTAGTGAAATGCAAAATTGGGAGTGACCATGATGAAGTTCTCTGTGATGTTATTTCGATGGATGTTTGCCATCTATTGTTGGGTAGACCATGGTAGTTTGATAGACATGTAGTACATGATAGTCATGCAAACACATACTCTCTAACAAAGGATGGAGTTCACCACAAATTGAAGCCCATGAAAAAGGAAGGTGAAAAGGTATGTAGCAGTGCTAGGATTTGTCTTGTTGATGGAAGGAAGTTTTTAGATGGAATGAAATATGAGCGTATGTGCTATGCTTTGATTCCTAGGAAAGATAAAGAAGGTAGTAGTGAAATACCACTTGAAGTTTTAGATTTACTAGGTGAATTTGGAGATCTTATCTCTGATAATATTCTAGAAGGATTGCCACCAGTAAGGCAAATCAGTCATCAGATAGATCTGATTCTAGGAGCAAGTTTTCCTAACAAGGCTGCTCATAGGATGACTCCTACTGAAATGAAAGAGCTAAACAAACAGTCTCAGGAGCTGTTAAGGAAGGGCTTGATTTGGGAGAGCCTAAGTCCATGTACAGTACTAGCAGTACTCACACCAAAGAATGATGGAGAGTGGAGGATGTGTATAGATTCTCGAGCTATAAATAAGATAACCATCAAGTACTGGTTTCCTTTGCCAAGAATGGATGATTTTATGGACTGCTTGAGTGAAGCTCAGTACTTCACAAAGATAGAACTCAAGAGTGGTTATCACCAGATACAGATTCGAGAAGGAGATGAGTGGAAAATGGCCTTCAAGACTAAGGGTGGTCTTTATGAGTGGTTAGTCATGCCCTTTGGATTGACAAACGCCCTAAGCACCTTCATGCGGCTTATGAATGAGGTACTTAAGAAGTTCTTTGGAAAATCTGTTATTGTCTATTTGGATGATATTTTAATTTTCAGCAAGACTTTGGAAGAACATTTATTGCATATTCATAGCATCCTTGAAAGGTTAAGGGAAGAGAAACTATTAATTAATTTGAAGAAGTGTATCTTTGCAAAAAGGGAGTTAGTCTATTTGGGGTTTGGTATATCACCTGAACTTCTCAAAATGGATGCAGAGAAGGTAAAAGCTATATTGGAATGGCCTACTCCGAGGTCTACTACTGAGGTAAGATCATTTCATGGTCTAGTTAGTTTTTATAGGAAGTTTATTAAGAATTTTAGTGGCATATGTGCAGCCCTAACTGACACTATAAGAGGGGATAGAAAAGAGTACAAATGGACTACAACAACTGCGAGAAGTTTTGAATTGCTGAAGAAGGAGGTAATAGAATAACCTTTGTTGGCACTTCCAGATTTTGCAAAGGTGTTCTATGTGGATTGTGATGCTAGTGGTAGTGCTATTGGGGCTGTATTAAGCCAAGAAGATAAGCCTATTGCATATTTTAGTGAAAAATTGAATTATGATGCAAAGTAGAAGTATTTTGTTTATGATCAAGACTTCTATGCAATAGTTCAGGCCTTAAATAAATGGAGGCATTATTTGTTGCCAATGGAATTTTTTTTGCATACTGATCATCAGGCATTGCAGTACCTAAATAGCCAAGTTAAATTGAATCAGAGGCATATGAAGTGGGTAGAGTTCTTGCAGAGCTATACATTTGTGTTGAAACATAGAAGTGGAAAATCTAATAGGGTTGCAGATGCACTAAGTAGGAGATAGTTGTTGCTTACAGTAATGTAGGTTGAAGTAGTTGGGTTTGATGAACTCAAGAATTTGTACCCTGAAGATCCTGATTTTGCTGAAGCATGGAAAGCTTGTAAAGAGCCTATTGTTATAGATAGAACCAAGTGGTTAGACTATTTGATTCAGGATGGTATGTTATTCAAGGGCAGCCAATTGTGCATTCCAAGGAGTTCCATGAGGGAAAATTTGATTAAGGAGAAACACAACGAAGGGATGGTAGGACATTTTGGTCGAGATAAGACCATTTCCATTATTAGAAAAAATTATGTTTGGCCTCAGATTTGACAGGATGTAAAGAAGTTTGTACAGAGTTGCCAAGGGATTTAGTCACAATACTGGACTATATCAGCCATTGCCTGTTCTATCAAGGCCATGGGAGGACATAAGTATGGATTTTTTTTTTGGATTACTAAGGACACAAAGGGGTAATGACTTAGTATTTGTGGTGGTTGATAGGTTCTCCAAAATGGCACATTTCATTCCATGCCACAAGACTCATGATGGTGTCCATATTGTAGACTTGTTTTACAGAGAGGTGGTAAGACTAAATGGTCTTCCAAGGAGTATAGTTTCTAACAAAGATACAAAATTTGTGGGGTATTTCTAGAGGACATTGTGGTAAAAGTTGAGAACAAACTTGAAATTCAGTTCCACACATCACCCCCAGACTAACAACCAAACAGAAGTGGTAAACAGAAGTCTGGGCAATTTGTTGAGATGTTTAGTTGGGAATAAGCCTAAGGGGTGGGATTTGATTCTACCACAAGTAGATTTTTCTTACAATAACTCTATATATAGGAGTACTTAAAAATCACCATTCCAAATTGTATATGGAAGTAGCCCAAGGACTGCACTAGAATTGAGGACGATAGAGCAAGGGGAAAGGACAAGTGCTGAAGCTAAAGAATTTGCTGAACATATCAAGCGTCTACATGAGGAGGTTCAAGCACACATTACAAAGATGAATCAAGAGTATAAATCTAGGGCTGCTCAAAGGAGAAGACATAAGGAATTACAAGTAGGGAATCTAGTCATGGTGCACTTACAAAAAGAAAGATTTCCAGCTGATACTTACAACAAGCTGAAGATGAAGAAATTTGGCCTCTGCAAAATTTTGAAAAGACATGACTCAGGAGATGCATATGAGGTGGAGCTGCCAGATGGTGTCAACATTTCTCCTATTTTAAACATTGCAGACTTAAGAAAGTATCATGATGATGGTGCAGATGAGGAGCTGGTATTAGAGCAATCTCCAATTCCTATTTCTAAGAAGGAGGAGATAGAAGACATTCTAGATCATCGTGTGGGTAGAAGTACCAGAAATAGGAAGTATGAAGAGTACTTGGTCAAGTGGAAAGGACGGCCGATCGAGGACTTAACTTGGATTTCAGCAGCTAAGGTTTCCCATTTGGGATTTCCTCTACCATTCATAAAGTGACAGGGTCACTTTTCAATCTACCCTGGGTGTTTGATGCAGGAGCATCGAGAGGTATAAGGGCAATCCTGTGTCACCCAAAAAAAATGTACTTAGACTTAGTTTTTGTTTCATGTGTTTTCATTTTTGGATACCCATTGGAGTCAAATAAAGGTTCCAACTCCCACAATTCCACTATTAGTCTTCTAGGATAGAGTATTTGAACACCTTGGGAAACGTGTAAATGCTAAAAAAATAGGATTACATAATTGAGCCATCATTTTGGTGTACTAGGAGGTGTAAATTGGCCAGATGAATGTAATTGTAATTTAGAGCATTCCAAAAAAAGAATCAGGTCAAAAGGCCCCATGGTTTGAAAGTTATCGCAGTTCTTCAAATTTTGGAGACCTCCTAAGAAAGCTTCAAAGTCAAGTTAGGGGTATGAATGAACTCAAAAAGAGTTAAAAAGTGGGGTACAAGTGAAGTTGGTCCATAGGGCTATAGAAAACTTGGAGATCTTTCTGAAAATGTAAATGGTTCGGCAATCGGAGCTACGGTTCAAAAGTTATGCCTCTCGGAAGTTCGGTTACCATTTTTGGATTCTTCTAGATTTGTGTCAACTTCTAACGTAGCTTTTGGAGCCTTCTATTTGGTCAGTGGATGCCTACTAGCAATTTCTAGAATGTATTCCTAGTCCTTAACCCTCTGAGAACTATTTAAGGACATTTCTGGCATTGTAAAAGGCAATTCGGAGTGAAGTTTGAGAGGAGGTACTGAAAGAAGAAATTATCTCCAGATTTAAGTTATTGTAAGCCCATAGGGCATGTTATGAAGCCTATTTTCTCTATAATAAATGTACTAGCTTATTTTCATAGTTAATACAATTTCCCTTTTTCTGTTGTGTCCATTCTTTGCTTGGGTTGTGTCCCCATCAAGTGGTATCAGAGCTGGTTTTCCTGAGTGTGTAGACAAAGCGCCAATTGTGAGGCAGTTTGCACCAGGACTGTGTGGTTATGGGTTTGAGTTAAGAAGATTCCTGCACAAAAAGAGCGTTGTGGATGGGCTATAGCTATTAATCCTAAGTAGGTTAGAGCCCTCCAAAGGTAGGTACAAGCATTGCAGGAGGAGCTCCATAGAGGAACAAATGTTGCCGCAGACAATGACAGTGAGGATGAAAATGAAGAAGAAGCAGTACCAAAAGGGGAATTTGATGGGAAAGTTCTTAATTAGGTAGAGGAAAGGCTTATTAGGGCTATTACTAAATTTGGGAAAAGACCTACAATTGATGTGGGTGTATTTTCAAGAAATTTAAAACTAGATGAGTTGATCAACTGGATCAATGAACTGGAAGAATACTTTGAGTATGAAGATATCGAGGACCTAGATAGGATTAAGTTTGCAAAGGCAATACTAAAAGGCCATGCCAAAATTTGGTGGCAAGAGGTTCAATTGGAAAGAAACAGAAGAGGAAAGGAGAAGATCACAAGGTGGGATCGCATGGTTGACAAATTGAAGAAGCAGTTCATTCTTGTGGACTACAAGCTTGATTTGTTTAAGAAGATGCATGGGCTAAAGCAAGCAGGAAGATCAGTCCAAGAATATACATAGGAGTTTTATCAACTTTTGATTAGACCAGGGCATGCAGAAGAAAATAAGGAGAAGGTTGCTCATTATATCAGTGGGTTGCAACCTAACATCCAGGAGGAATTATGTCTGGTAAGAATGACCAACATTGAAGAGGCATACCAATTTTCCCTATGAGTTGAAGAGAATCTGAATAAGAGGTTTGAAGGGAGACAAAGAGGGCATGGTCAAGGAGGAAGGGGAAGCGGTACGTCATTTGGAGGTCAAAATGAAACCCAAAAAAAAAATGAAGATGTGGGTACTAGCAGGAACCAGAGGAATGAGGGTTTCAACCACTCTCGTGATCAAGACTTTGGAAATTAGAGAGGAAGAGGTAGAGGACATGGAAAAGGAAGAGGAGGCTTTTGTGGTACCTGTTTCCATTGCAATGAAGAAGGTCATCATGCATTTGAATGCACTCAATGACAAGGAAGGACAGATAGGAGAGTTGAGGGTCAAGCTAGGGTTGGTCATGTGGATGAGGATGCACAGTCATCACATTCAGAGGATGCAAAAAGAGGAGAGACCTTGGTAAATGAAAGGGTCCTACTAAGTGGTGAGATTGAACTAGGAAAAAGAAGGAGTTTTTTTCATACTAGGTGCAAATGTGAGGAAAAATGTTGTGATGTGATCATTGATGGTGGGAGCACTGAAAACTTGGTGTTAGAGGAGATGGTCTCTAAGCTAAAGCTCAAGAGGGAGAAACATCCCCAACCCTATCAGATTGCTTGGGTAAAAGATGATCAGAAGGTCCTGGTAAGTGAACAATGTTTAGTGAAATTCAAAATTGGGAGTTACCATGATGAAGTGCTTTGTGATGTTATTCCGAATGATATTTGCCATCTATTGTTGGGTAGACCATGGTAGTTTCATAGACATGCAGTACATGATGGTCATGCAAACACATACTCTCTAACAAAGGATGGAGTTTGCCACAAACTGAAGCCCATGAAAAAAGAAGGTGAAAAGGTATGTAGCAGTGCTAGGATTTTTCTTGTTGATGGAAGGAAGTTTTTAGATGGAATGAAACATTAGTGTATGTGCGATACTTTGATTCTTAGGAAAGATAAAGAAGGTAGTAGTGAAATACCACTGGAAGTTTTAGATTTACTAGGTGAATTTGGAGATATTATCTCTGATAATGTTCTAGAAGTATTGCCACTAGTAAGGAAAATCAGTCATTAGATAGATCTTATTCCAGGAGCAAGTTTTCCTAATAAGGCTTCTCACAGGATGACTCCTACTGAAACAGAGGAGCTAAACAGACAGGTTCAGGAGCTGTTAAGGAAGGGCTTGATTCTGGAGAGCCTAAGTCCATGTGTAGTACCAGCAATACTTGCACTAAAGAAGGATGGAGAGTGGAGGATGTGTACAGATTCTTGAGCTATAAATAGGATAACCATCAAGTACCAGTTTCCTTTGCCAAGAATGGATGATCTTATGGATTGCTTGAGTGGAGCTCAGTACTTCACAAAGATAGATCTCAAGAGTGGTTATCACTAGATATAGATTTGAGAAGGAGATGAGTGGAAAATGGCCTTCAAGACCAAGGAGGGTCTTTATGAGTGGTTAGTCATGCCCTTTGGATTGAAAAACGCCCCAAGCACCTTCATGTGGCTTATGAATGAGGTACTTAAGAAGTTTTTGGGAAAAATTTTTACTGTCTATTTGGACGATACTTTAATTGTCAACAAGACTTTGGAAGGAAATTTATTGCATATTCGCAGCATCCTTGAAAGGTTAAGGGAAGAGAAACTGTTAATTAATTTGAAAAAGTGTATCTTTGCAAAAAGGGAGTTATTTTATTTGGGGTTTGTTATATCACCTGAAGGTCTCAAAATGGATCTAGAGAAGGTAAAAGCCATCTTGGAATGGCCTACTCTAAGGTCTACTACTGAGGTAAGATCATTTCATGGTCTGGTTATTTTTAATAGGAATTTTATTAAGAATTTTAGTGGCATATGTGCACCCCTAACTGATACAATAAGAGGGGATAGAAAAGAGTACAAATGGACTACAATAGCTACGAGAGGTTTTGAATTGCTGAAGAAGAAGGTAATAGAAAAACCTATGTTGGCACTTCCAGATTTTAGAAAAGTGTTCTAGGTGGATTGTGATGCTAGTGGTAGTGTTATTGGGGCTGTATTAAGCCAAGAAGGTAAGCCTATTGCATATTTTAGTGAAAAATTGAATGATGCAAAGAAGAAGTATTCTGTTTATGATCAAGAGTTCTATGCACTAGTTCAGGCCTTAAAGAAAGGGAGGCATTATTTTTTGTCAAAAGAATTTGTTTTGTATACTAATCATCAGGCATTATAGTACCTAAATAGCCAAGGTAAATTGAATTAGAGGCATATGAAGTGGGTAGAGTTCTTGCAGAGCTATACATTTGTGTTGAAACATAGAAGTGGAAAATCTAACAGGGTTGCAGATGCACTAAGTAGGAGATAGTTGTTGCTTACAGTAATGAAGGTTGAAGTAGTTGGGTTTGATGAACTCAAGAATTTGTACCCTAAAGATCCTAATTTTACTGAAGTATGGAAAGCTTGTAAAGAGCCTGTTGCTATAGATAGAACCAAGTGGTTACACTATTTGATTAAGAATGGTATGTTATTAAAGGGCAACCAATTGCCCATTCCAAGGAGTTCCATGAGGGAAAATCTGATTAAGGATAAACACAGTGGTGGAATGGCAAGACATTTGTGTTGAGATAAGACCATTGCCATTCTTAGAGAACATTATTTTTGGCCTCAGATTTCACAAGATGTGAAGAAGTTTGTACAGAGTTGCCAGGTTTGTCAAGTTGCCAAGGGATTTAGTCACAATACTGGACTATATCAGCCATTAGCTGTTCCATCAAGGCCATGGGAGGACATAAGTATGGATTTTGTTCTTGGATTACCAAGGACACAAAGGGGCAATGACTCAATATTTTTTGTGGTTGATAGGTTCTCCAAAATGGCACATTTCATTCCATGCCACAAGACTCATGATGCTGTCCATATTGCAGACTTGATTTTCAGAGAGGTGGTAAGACTACATGGTCTTCCAAGGGGTATAGTTTTTGATAGAGATACTAAATTTTTGGGGTATTTCTTGAGGACATTATGAAAAAAGTTGATAACAGACTTGAAATTTAGTTCCACACATCACCCACAGACTGACGACCAAACAGAAGTCTGGGAAATTTGCTGAGATGTTTAGTTGGGGATAAGCCCAAGGGGTGGGATTTGATTCTACCACAATTAGAGTTTGCTTAAAATAACTCTATAAATAGGAGTACTAGAAAATCACCATTCCAAATTGTATATGGAAGTAGCCCAAGGATTACACCAAAATTGAGGAAGATAGAGCAAGGGGAAAGGACAAGTGCTGAAGCTGAAGAATTTGCTAAACATATCAAGCGTCTACATGAGGAGGTTCAAGCACACATTACCAAGATGAATCAAGAGTATAAAGCTAGGGCTGATCAAAGGAGAAGACAGAAGGAATTCCATGTAGGGGATCTAGTCATGGTGCACTTACAAAAAGAAAGATTTCCATTTGGTACTTAAAAATAGCTAAAAATAAAAAAATTTGGCCCCTACAAAATTCTAAAGAAGCATGCCTCAAGAAATGCATATGAGGTGGAGCTACCAGATGGTGTTCACATTTCTCCTATTTTCAACATTGCAGACTTAAGAAAGTATCATGATGATGGTGTAGATGAGGAGCTGGTGTTAGAGCAATGTCCAATTCCTACTTCTAAGAAGGAGGAGATAGAAGACATTCTAGATGTAGGAGCATCCAGAGGTATAAGGGAAATCCTGTGTCACCCAAAAAAATTGTACTTAGACTTAGTTTCTATTTCATGTGTTTTCATTTTTGGATACCCATTTGAGTCAAATAAAGGTTCCAACTCTCACAGTTCCGCTATCAGTGTTCTAGGATAGAGTATTTGAACACCTTGGGATACGTGTAAATGCTAAAAAAATAGGAGTATGTAACTGAGCTATCATTTTGGTGTACTAGGAGGTGTAAATTGGCCAAATGAATGTAGTTATAATTTAGAGCATTTCAGAAAAAGAATCAGGTCAAAAGGCCCCACGGTTTGAAAGTTATCACAATTTTTTGAGTTTTGGAGACCTCCTAAGAATGCTTCAAAGTTAGGTTAGGGGCATCAAATGACCTCAAAAAGGGCTGAAAAGTGGGGGATGAGTTAGGCTTATCCATAGGGCTATAGAGCACTTTGAGAGCTTTTTGAAAATGTAAACGGTTCATTAATTAGAGCTACAGTTCAAAAGGTATGCCTCTCAAAAGCTCAGTTACCATTTTCAGATTCTTCTAGATTTGCGTCGACTTCTAACATAGCTTTTGTAGCCTTCTATTTGGCTAGTGGATTCCTACTAGCACTTTCTAGAATGTATTCCTAGTCCTTAACCCTCTGGGGTCAATCTAAGGACATTTATGGCATTATAAAAGGCAGTTCAGAGTGGAGTTTGAGAGGAGGTACTGAAAGGAGAAATTATCTCCAGATTCAAGTTATTATAAGCCCATAGGGCATGTTATGAAGTCTATTTTCTTTGTACTAAATGTACTAGTTTATTTTCATAGTTAATACAATTTTCCTTTTCCTGTTGTGTCTATTCTGTGCTTGGGTTGTGTTCCCATCAAGTGGTATTAGAGCTGGTTTTCCTGAGTTTGTAGACAGAGTACCTACTATGAGGTAGTTTGCACTAGGACTGTGTGGTTGTTGGTTTGAGTTAAGAAAATGCCTCCATGAAGAGAGCGTGGTGGAAGGGCCAGAGCTGTTAATCTTGAGGAGGTTAGAGCCCTCGAAAGGCAGGTACAAGAATTGTAGGAGGAGCTTCGTAGAGGAACAAATGTTGCCGCAGGTGACCATAGTGGAGATGATAATGAAGAAGAAGCAATTGGACCAAAAGGGGAATTTGATGAGAAAGTTCTGTATCAGGTAGAGGAAAGGCTTTTTAGGGTCATTACTAAATTTGGGAAAAGACCTACAATTGATGTGGGTGTATTTTCAGGAAATCTGAAACCAGATGAGTTGATCGACTGGATCAATGAACTGGAAGAATACTTTGAGTATGAGGATATCAGGAACCCAGATAGGGTTAAGTTTGTAAAGGCCAAACTAAAAGGACATGCAAAAATCTCGTGGCAAGAGGTTCAATTAGAAAGAAATAGAAGAGGAAAGGAGAAGATCACAAGGTGGGATTGCATGGTGGACAAATTGAAGAAGCAGTTCATTCTTGTGGACTACGAGCTTGATTTGTTTAAGAAGATGCATGGGCTAAAGCTAGTAGGAAGATTAGTCCAAGAATATACAGAGGAGTTTTATCAACTTTTGATTAGAGCGAGGCATGCAGAAGAAAATAAGGAGAAGGTTGCTCATTATATCAGTGGGTTGTGACCTAGCATCCAGGAGCAATTAAGTCTGGTAAGAATGACCAGTGTTGAAGAGGCATACTAGTTTTCCCTACGAGTTGAAGAGAAGCTGAATAAGAGGTTTGAAGGGAGACAAAGAGGGTGTGGTCAAGGAGGAAGGGTAAGTGGTAGGTCATCTAGAGGTCGAAATGAAACCCAAAATAAAAATGAAGATGTGGGTACTAGCAGGAACCAGAGGAATGAGGGTTATAACCGCTCCTATGATCAAGACTTTGGAAATCAGAGAGGAAGAGGTAGAGGATGTGGACAAGGAAGAGGAGGCTTTCATGGTACCCATTTCCATTGTAATGAAGAAAGTCATTGTGCCTTTGAATGCCCTCAACAACAAGGAAGGACAGATAGGAGAGCTGAGGGTCAAGCTAGGGTTGCTCATGTGGATGAGGATGCACAATCATCAGATTCAGAGGATGCAAAAAGAGGAGAGACCATGGTAAATGAAAGGGTCCTATTAAGTGGTGAGATTGAACTAGGACAAAGGAGGAGTTTTTTTCGTACTAGGTGCAAATGTGGGGAAAAATGTTGTGATGTGATCATTTATGGTGGTAGCACTGACAACTTGGTGTCAGAGGAGATGGTCTCTAAGCTGAAGCTCAAGAGGGAGAAACATCCCCAACCCTATCAGATTGCTTGGGTAAAAGATGATCATAAGGTCCTGGTAAGTGAAAAATGTTTAGTGAAATTCAAAATTGGGAGTTACCATGATGAAGTTCTCTATGATGTTATTCTGATGGATGTTTTCCATCTATTGTTGAGTAGACCATGGCAGTTTGATAGACATGTAGTACATGATGGTCATGCAAACACATACTCTCTAAAAAAGGATGGAGTTCACCACAAACTGATGCCCATGAAAAAGGAAGGTGAAAAGATATGTAGAAGTGCTAGGATTTTTCTTATTGATGGAAGGAAGTTTTTAGATGGAGTGAAACATCAGCGTATGTGCTATGCTTTGATTCCTAGGAAAGATAAAGAAGGTAGTAGTGAAATACCACTTGAAGTTTTAGATTTACTAGGTGAATTTGGAGATATTATCTCTGATAATGTTCCAGAAGGATTGCCACCAGTAAGGAAAATTAGACATTAGATAGATCTAATTCTAGGAGCAAGTTTTCCTAACAAGGCTGCTCACAGGATGACTCCTACTGAAATAGAGGAGCTAAACAAATAGGTTTAGGAGCCGTTAATGAAGGGCTTGATTTGGGAGAGCCTAAGTCCATGTGCAGTACTAGCAGTACTCGCACCAAAGAAGGATGGAGAGTGGAGGATGTGTATAGATTCTCAAGCTATAAATAGGATAACCATCAAGTTCTAGTTTCCTTTGCTAAGAAAGGATGATCTTATGAACTGCTTGAGTGGAGCTGAGTACTTCACAAAGATAGATCTCAAGAGTGGTTATCACCATATATGGATTCGAGAAGGAGATGAGTGGAAAATGGCCTTCAAGACCAAGGAGGGTCTTTATGAGTGGTTAGTCATGTCCTTTGGATTGAAAAACGCCCCAAGCACCTTCATGCGGCTTATGAATGAGGTACTTAAGAAGTTCTTGGGAAATTTTTTTATTGTCTAGCTGAAAATAAAGAAATTTGGCCCTTGCAAAATTTTGAAGAAACACGACTCAGGAAATGCATATAAGGTGGAGCTACCAGATGGTGTTCACATTTCTTCTATTTTCAACATTGCAGACTTAACAGAGTATCATGATGATGGTGTAGATGAGGAGCTGGTGTTAGAGCAATGTCCAATTCTTGCTTCTAAGAAGGAGGAGATAGAAAAAATTTTAGATCATCATGTGGGTAGAAGTACCAGAAACAGGCAGTATGAAGAGTACTTGGTCAACTGGAAAGGATGGCTGATCGAGGACTCAACTTGGATTTCAACAGTTGAGGTTTTCCATTTGGGATTTCCTCTACCATTCATAAAGTGATAGGGTCACTTTTCAATCTACCCTGGGTGTCTGATGTAGGAGCATCCAGAGGTATAAGGGCAATCCTGTGTCACCCAAAAAAAATGTACTTAGACTTAGTTTCTATTTCATGTGTTTTCATTTTTGGATACCCATTTGAGTCAAATAAAGGTTCCAACTCTCATAGTTCCACTATCAGTGTTCTAGGATAGAGTATTTGAACACCTTGGGATACATGTAAATTTCAAAAAAATAGGAGTATGTAATTGAGCCATCATTTTGGTGTACTAGGAGGTGTAAATTGGCCAAATGAATGTAATTGTAATTTAGAGCATTCCAGAAAAAGAATCAGGTCAAAAGGCCCCATGGTTTGAAAGTTATCGCAGTTTTTCGAGTTTTGGAGACCTCCTAAGAATGCTTCAAAGTCAGGTTAGGGGCATTTAATGACCTTGAAAAGGGCCAAAAATTGGGGGATGAGAAAAGCTTGTCCATAGGGCTATAGAGCGCTTCAAATGCTTTTCAAAAATGTAAACGGTTCGTCAATCGGAGCTACGGTTCACAAGTTATGCCTCTCGAAAGTTTGGTTACCATTTTTGGATTCTTCTAGATTTGTGTCAACTTCTAACGGAGCTTCTGGAGCCTTCTATTTGGTTGGTGGATGTCTACTAGCACTTTCTAGAATGTATTCCTAGTCTTTAACCCTCTGGGGTCTATTTAAGGACATTTTTGGCATTGTAAAAGGTAGTTCGGAGTGGAGTTTGAGAGGAGATATTGAAAGGAGAAATTATCTCCAGATTTAAGTTATTGTAAGCCCATAGGACATGTTATGAAGTCTATTTTCTCTATACTGAATGTACTAGCTTATTTTCATAGTTAATACAATTTCCCTTTTCCTGTTGTGTCCATTATGTGCTTGGGTTGTGTCCCCATCATGAGGTTTAGTAGACCTCATGTTTCTTAAGTTTTACTTCTATTGGGGAGCAACATTTGATTATACATTTACAATTGCAATATGGGAGGAAACACCTAAAGTTAAAGCCTAGTTTGATGGAGGAGGTGTAGCATTCTTAATGGTTATTCTTTTTCTTCTAGTATGATGAGATACAACAACATAGTTATCATGATTATATAAAAATGATCCTTTGGTTGATGGTCCATAAGAGAAAAATCATGTAGCTATTGTAGGTGAGAACCATCAGTAGGTTGACTGGCACTATATTATTTGTTGTAATCTGATTGAAAAAGATCATTGTATGAAAGATATTGCTGCTACAAAATGTTTTCAATCATTATTTTTTCACTAATGTCAATCCTGCTATTTGCTGGAATGGCAATTACTTATAAGATCCAAGCACTATCACTTAGTTTATTGATGAAGAATCAATAAGATGTAACAAAAGAACCTAAGGGAAAGGTTGAGTTATGGTTTTTTAAGGAAGTGCAAAGATTAGTTAAGACAATGATAAAGTGATGTATTGACAATATACTTGAAGATGAAGAGGTTGGCTACACTTAGAAACTGTAGAAGAAGAAGTCATAGTATGACTGTCTGCCAAGCTTGATTAAATTCATCAAAGGAAGCTGAGCAAGCTAGTTCAAGCTGAGCAAATTGTCAACAAGTACTGAGTGAAGATCAAGCGTTGAGTGAAGATCAAGTGCCGAGCTATTTTCTTATTATGAAGTACTTAAGTGATGAATATACAAGGTAAGCACTGAATGCTTAGTATACACTGTAGACTGAGTGATGAACTCGGTAATCATTCAGAATTGAATAAGTGTAGTCACTAATGAAAAATACAATCTAATGCCAACATTTAGACCTTAGATAACTGATTCACCCCATACTCTCAGTTATTCTAAAACATTTCCAACAATTGGTATTAGAGCATTGTTGCTGGTTTAGTTTAAAGGAACTAGAAGTAGAAAAGATCAAAATGCCTAAAAGAGAAGTTCCCAAGCTCAACAAAGACTACTTTGTTGCATGGAAAAGTTTGACGAAGCTATATCTTGGATCCATAGGTGATTATGCCCAAAATTTAATTTTTACTGAACGTGTTGATCCAACTAGTACTCTTACTGTAGAAGATTTGAAGAACAAACATGAACATAATCAGACAATGTTGGAGATTTCTTTTGCACTCTATGCTGAATTTGATGATATCGAAGGATGTAACACTGCATTCAAGATGTGGAAAGCCCTATGAGACATTTATGGAGGAGATCAGAATGTCCAAAGAGAAAAAAAAGAAAGCCTCAAAGGAAAGTTTGATGACATGAAAATGGAGGAAAGTGAGAATGATGCTCAGTATGCCTCTAGAATAAAGGAAGTGGTAAGCATAATAAGATGTTTGAATGGTCAATTAGATGATGATACTATTAATAGTAAGTTCTTAAGAACCTTGCTCCCTATCTATGCTATTAGAGTATCAACTATACAAGAGCTAAGATGTGTACCAGGAAACAATATAAGTTTTGAAGGTATAGTGGGTTGACTTACTGCATTTGAGTTATCTAACTTTGACAACTATAGACCTGAGAATGTTGAATCTTCTTTCAAGGCCAAGATATCACTAAAAAATACTAAATAGGTGAAATCAAAGAAGGGAAGAAAGATGAAATATGTATCTAGTGACAGTAGCACTAATGAGGAAGATGTGGAACAATTAGAAGCATTACTGGCTAGAATATTTCATAGAGGCAAAGGAAAATTCAAGGGTAAGCTGCCTATCATTTGTTTCAATTGCAATGAAGTAGGACATATTGCTGCAAGGTGTACATAGAAAAAGGATTACAAGGAAGGCAAAAAGTACAAAAATAGAAGAGAAGATGATAAGAGAGATTACAAAGACAAAGGCAAGAAGTGTTGTATTGTTGAAGAGGATTCTGATGATAATGATGATGAAGTTGTTTATGTGACCATGAAGGACAAGTATGATGAAGAAGAGACTACAACACTGGTAACATGTATGAACAAAAATGATAGATGGATCATAGACATTGGGTGCTCACATCACATGACAGGAGATAAAAGTAAGTTTGTTAACTTTACTCAATATGATGGAAATAGTGTTAGATTTGGAAATGATGCTCCATGTCAAATCAAAGGAAAAGGCTCCATTAATCTTATAGATAAAATTTCATGTGATAATGCATACTATGTCGAAGGACTAAACTACAATTTTTTGAGTGTCTCATAGTTAGGCAATGTAGGGTGCAAAGTAGAATTTGGAAACAAAACTGCAGAAATCTATGATACTGATTGTAAATTGATAGGAAAAGGAGATCAAACAAGAAGTAATTTGTTTTCTCTTGATATGGAAAATGATTCTTGTTTTATTACAAAATTTTAGGATATGTGGTTATGGCATAGAAGGCTATGTCATGTCAACTTTGATAATCTGGTCAATATTAGAAAAATAAAGAAAGTTAGAGGTTTACCTAAACTGAAGAAGCCTGACAACATCATGTGCAAACAATGTCAACTAGGAAAGATGACTAAGTCAAGTTTCAAGAGTAAAAACTATACATCTAAAGAAGTACTTGAGTTAGTCCATACTGATTTATGTGGTCCAATAGAAGCGCAAAGCTGCAAAGCAGATAAACACATAATGTTGTTTGTTGATGACTATTCCAGGATGATGATTGTTATGTTCTTAAAGAAAAAATTTGATATTTTTCAAATGTTTAAGTGGTATGTGGCTAGAGTTGAAAAGGAAACAAGAAAGAGTTTGAAATTTCTGAGATTAGACAAAGGTAGAGAATTCACATCAAATGAATTTGAAATATTTTTCAATGACAAAGGAATCAAGAGACAAACATTAGCTCCTAGAACTCCCCCACAGAATGGAATTGCTGAGAGAAGAAATAGATCTATGATTGACTATGCCAGAACATTGATGATGGAAAAGGTTGTTGCTTTAAAATATTGGAGAGAAGCTATAAGTGTAGCTATTTACACACTAAACTGAGTACAAGTCAAGAAAGGTACAAATGCAACATCTTTTGAATTCTAGTATGATCACTCATCCAATGTAAAGCATTTCAAAGTATTTGGTTGCAAATGCTTTATCCTTAAAAATTCTAGAAATGGAAAATTTGATGCAAAAAGTGATGAAGGCATATTCCTTGGTTACTCCACTAGAAGTAAAGCATATAAGTGTTTAAATACTAATACTAACAAAATTGTGGAAAGTGCAAATGTAAATTTTGATGAGCATATAGAAGTCCAAGTTGAAGAACCAAAGAGATTAGATGAATATAGAATCTTTGAGTATTCTTATGAAGGAATTCCTATTGATGAGAATGCTATAAATCAAATTGGGATTCAACAAAAAAATTTAGTTTCAGCCGAGTCACAACCAGTGAATGCCGAGCTGCATTCAGAAGCTGAGTTTTAGAATGAAGAAAATGCACATTCTAACTCTGAAATTAGCACACATGAAAGAGATGTAGAACTACCTGACAGCGTCATGCGTAGTGACCTTGAATATGAAAGATCAAACATGGAAATAAGGACAGAACCAAGATTATCCAAATATGTGAAGAGACATCACCCTACTGAATAGATAATTGGTGACAAAGATGCAAGACCAATGATAGGGAATCGACTAAGATTTGAATCATGTTTGTTAAGAAAATTTGAACCTAAAATAGTGTATGATGCATTACAAGATGGTGACTAGTATAAAGCTATGGAAGAAGAGATTGATCAAATAAAGAAGAACAAAACTTGGAGTTTAGTTCCCAAACTCGCTGACAAGAATGTGATTGGCACCAAGTGGGTATTCAAAAACAAGATGAGAATGGTGAGATTACTAGAAACAAAGCTAGACTAGTATGTAAGGGTTATGCTCAAGAAGAAGGATTAGACTATGGTGAAACATTTTCCCCTGTTACTAGAATTGAAGGACTAAGAACTTTACTTGTATATGTTGCATATAAAGGTTTTAAAGTCTATTAGATGGATATAAAATCTACTTTTCTGAATGGTATATTGGAAAAGAAAGTCTATATTGAACAACCAGAGGGATTTTTTGATGAGAACAATAGGGATATGGTTTGTAAACTACATAAAGCACTCTATGGTTTGAAACAAGCACTTAGAGCATGGTATGAGAGACTTCACAAATATCTTGTCAAGATAGGATTTGAGAAAATAGTTGACAATAACAATCTATATATCAAGGAAGAGAAAGATAAAGATGTTTTGATATTTGATATCTTTCTTAATGATATAATATTTGGAGGAAAAGATGCTCTATGCAAAGATTTCACTGATTAGATGAAACATGAATTTGAGATGTCAATGTTTGGAGAGATCAAATTTTTTGTTGGATTGCAAGTACATCAATTAAAATATGGTATATTTGTAACCCAATCAAAATATATCAAGAAAATACTCAAAACATTTGGTTTAGATGAATCAAAACTAGTGAGTACACCAATGATGATAGGACATAAGTTATCTAAGAATGATGATTTAGCTGAAGTAAACTAGATAGTGTATAGATCCATGATTGGAAAGCTACAATATGTTGTACAGAATAGACCAGATATTGCTTTATCTATTGGAATAGTGGTAAAATTTTTTGCAAATCCAAGAGAAAATCATCTTATGGCTGTTAAGAGAATAATGAGGTATCTAAAAGGTACATATGATTTTGGTTTATACTACAAGAAGACTAAAAAAATTGATTTGAAAGCCTACACTGATGCAAATTGGGGAGGTAACATTTATGATAGAAAAAGCACCAGTGGAGGAGCACTTTTCTTAGGAAAAAGATTAGTCACCTAGACTAGTAAAAAGAAAAGTTTTACATCATAGTCCATAGCAGAAGTTGAGTATGTTATTGCTGCTATAAATTGTACCAATATTGTGTGGATCAAGCATTTGTTGAAAGGAATGAAGGAAGAAATAACTGAACCTATGATACTTTATTGTGATAACACAAGTGCTATCAACATATCAAAGAACCCTGTGATGCATGCCAAAACAAAGCATATTGCAATCAAGTATCAATATGTAAGAGAATTGGTGGAAGACAAGCAAGTGAAGATGGAATATATCAATACAAAAGAACAAACTACTAACATCTTCACAAAACCATTACCTAAAAATGCATTTGAATATCTTAGAGGTAAGTTAGGGGTAATACCCCTAACCAAGGCTACTTAAGTAATAGCAAGACTGCCCTGCATCAAATGAGTTAATTGTTTAGATGATATAAGTTGATGTAGAGGGTACTTACTTTAGGTTTAGCCTAAAGTAATCAAAGTACTAACATTCCAAACAAGTCACAAGCAAGGTGGCAGAGGGAGATATTGGAAGTTCTTGTAAATGCTACACATGCATGATAAGATGTTGAAATAATGTGTCTTTGACATTATTGTCAAAGAGGGAGAAATAGCAGAAATTGATCAAATTTAGAAAAGAGGGAGAAATAGCTACAATTGGTCAAATCCCTAAAATAGAGAAATAGAAAAAACTAATTAGATCATGAAGCGAAAAGGATAGGAAATATGAAAGGGAGGAGCATAAGAAAAGAAAGAAATCAAGATGACAGATCTTAGGAGTAGCTCAAGAGATTCAGTCAACATATAGATCAGAAGGAATAAGATTAGAGGGAGATAAAAAAGTCAATAAGTTTTGTTTTTGGCATTTGACTTACTATTTTAGCCTAGTTAGAATTTTGTTAACTTGGTTGATCAATCAGTTTTGGTTTGGTTAATCAGTTTGGTTTGCCATCAATTCCAAAGAGGGAGATTGTTGTAATCTAATTGAAAAAGATCATTGTATGAAAGATATTGTTGCTATAGAATGTGTTCAATCATTATTTTGTCACTGATGTCAAACCTGCTATTTTCTGGAATGGAAATTGCTTATAAGATCCAAGCACTATCACTTAGTTGATTGATGAAGAATCAATAAGATGTAACAAAAGAACATAAGGGAAAGGTTGAGTTATGGTTTTGTAAGGAAGTGCAAAGATGAGTTAAGAAAATGATAAAGTACTGTATTGACAATATACTTGAAGATTAAGAGGTTGGATACACTTAGAAATTGTAGAAGAAGAAGTCATAATATGACTATCTACAAAGCTTGATTAAATTCATCAAAGGGAGTTGAGCAAGCTAGTTCAAGTCAAGCAAATTGTCAACAAGTGCCGAGTGAAGATCAAGTGTCGAGTAAAGATCAAGTGCTGAGCATCAAAAAGTCAATAAGTGCTAATTTGATGCATTATTTGAAAAGTCAAATATTTTCCTAATCTGAGTTGACATGGTTGTTATCTAGAATTTCGTGAACAAATAGAAGATAAAAATGATGGGTTGGTGGCACAGAACTCTATGCAAAACATTTTTGGGTGAATACAAGTGGATTCTAGATGAAGTTTCTAGATAAAAAATGAGATATGGGATAGATACATTGTATCCTACCTAATCTATTGAAACCATAAAATTGGAAAAGGAGAATTGAGCGAGAAAATTATTCCAGATTTCTATTTAAGGAGTCATAAGGTCATGAAAAAAAATGTGGGTCAAGTATGAAAGCATGAAGTGCTGAAGAAGGTGCTAAGAAGGAAGAGAGCACATAAAATATATTTTGATAGGTGACCATAGAGATGATTGCATTGGTATGATGAGCAAGAAGACTCAAGAAAACGAAGCTTGAGAGGAAGACAAGCTATTAGAGCCGCAGTGATTAAAGCCAAGCAAAGGATTGAACTAAAACATGATATGAAATTTGCAAGATATGTTGTGAGTTGTATCAGATCAAAAGCCCTTATTGTTACTCTCTAAAAATTATAGTAGTTATTATAAATCCTATGGACTTAGGTTGGTTTAATAGCCATGTTGTAAATCCTTTAACAGGGTGACATTCCAAGTGAATGTTCCAAAGTCCTTTGACCAGGCCCACTCCTAATAGTGTGGTGAAATCCTCTAACAAGGTCACATTTAATAGTGTGTTGTGAGCCTTTAATAGGGCATCACTTCAAAAGAGTGAAAATTGAGTAACATGTTACTAGTGGTTTTTCCCAAATTGGGTTTCCATGTAAATCACTGTGTCATGTGTTGATCTTGCATGTTTTATTCCTGCATGTTGATTTGCTATAACTTGCTAAGATGGTTGTTTTAAGCTTGGATGCATGAATAGTTTAATGGGCTCACTACAATTATTGAAAAAGTATTATTAGTGCATTTAGACCTTGGATAACTATTTCACCCCCCCCCCCCCCCCCCCCCCCCCTCAGTTATTCTAAAACATTTCCAACAATATTGTACTGCAACTTGATCCTACATGGTTAGTGCTTGAGATGATTTTTCCTTATGGCACAAGCAATAATCATATAAATAATTACAAGAAGGAAAAACATCTTGTTCTTGAGCAAGGTTGTTTTGAGGAACTAATATCCTTATTGAATTTGTAGTTTCATTTACAACAGAGGCATTACCCATAGGTCTACTTTAGTTGTATGAAACATAACCCTGAATGTAATTTGGTGGCCTATTATATGTGGCTTGTTGCCTTTCTAAAGTCACCAACTTGTTTCTTATCTTTTGCACCACTGAGAAGTTGTCTTCCAACTTCCTTTCTAGATTGGAACTTTAATCTTGTAGCTTCTTTTTTTAATCTTGCAACTTATTGTCTATATTTTGCATCATGGCTTTGATTTTATCTATTCCAATAGAAGATGTAGAAGTTGAAGGAGTGTCAAAAAAAGGCTAGCTTGTGGATTGGTCGGAATAGGAGCTACTATAGGATGATGATTAGGCATGTTAGGAAAGAAAGGCATTGGAGTCCTTGTATCTAACTTCCCTACTTGAATAAAGATATTTCCTACTCTTATGGGAATCTCATATGTAGCCAATAAGGTATCCCCTCCCATGGCTTGTAAAGTAGTCACAATCTCACTATTGAAAACTCTTAGGTAATACAAGAAATCATTATCAGGAGAAGTTTTTATTGTAGTAGGTTTTCTATCTCATGTCTTTTGGAATCTATAATTAAAAAATTTCATATATTCATGGGGTGCTATCTTAATGGTAGTTAGCTAATCTAAAAGTGATGGGTGGTCACTTTTACCTTCAAAATGTTTACATAATCTTTCTCCTAACTCATCCTAGTTATTGATAAAATTATGTGGTAATCCCCTATACCATTGTAAATAATTTCCCTTTAATGATGAGGCAAAAAGTCTAACAACAAAAACATCCTTTATAATACCATGTATATTGCAAATGTTTGAAGCTTCTCTAAATATGTTCTAGTGGGGAAATAGAAGTTTCATTGGTAAAATCTGGTAGACTTTTAAGAATAGATACTGCAATATCATGTCTTTGGGGTAAAATAAGAGGACTACAACCATTATAGGTAGCAAAAACTTGATTTCTAGGGAGGACTACATGGAATAATGGTCTATTCAAATGAAATCATGGTACCCTATATTTTTATCTATTAAGTGGAGTAGTATAAAGAGATCTAGCGGGTGTATGTGCTACTTCTAAACTCCTAACTAGTGATAGAGAGAGTCTACTTCTTTTTCTTCTAGAAATTGAAAATGAAAGTTTAGTAAACTAAAAAGTACCTCTAGAAGATGCCCTTTTTGAACCTTGGGCATGAATCACAACAACTTTAGTTCAGAGACCAAGATGTACAAATGGAGTTGCCAAGTGATGTCAATAAGAGCCTCTTGAAGGCTTGAAATTTTAAAAAAAACCAATGGACTTTATAAGTGCTTCAATATCTGTCCCACTAGACGTGCCAAACTATTTTGTCACAAAATTTTGCAACCTTGCTTGAAGATTGACTTAAAGGCAACCTTGTGAAACATGGAAACAATCTCAAAGTTGTGGGACTTAAATAATGAGATTGAGTCTCTAGAGAAGGCTAAATTCCTCACTATCAAGATACACTTAACTACTTCTTTGAAGAAAAAGAGAGAAGGAAATGCATGGAATCAAACTACCTAATCTAATCTAGAGGGGTGATACACCAAATAACATGTTCAGTCTTATCTCTACCTAGAGGTGCATAATTCATCAATATAATTAAAAAGTATAGAAATTCAATCTTTCCTTTAACTCAAAAATTATATGTAGATTAGAAACCAATAGTAAGGAAAAATCTTCACTCTATATCATTCAAAATAAAAATAGATACAACATACAAGCTGAAGAATGGAAGCAACACATTAATATAAGGTAAGAAGATGTTGCACAATATATTAATGGAAGAAAGAGGTACAAAAAAGATATATATTCACTTAGAGGCAAAGGAAATTATAGTAGTAGAGTATGTAATAAAACTAATACAAAATGAAGAGACCAACCCTTGACAGAGTCACAAAATTTGCTTTTATAGCTTAGGTAGTACTGAGAAGAATTCAACTAAAAACCCTAAAACTCAACCACTATCTTCAAGTTGTAAAAAATAATAACTACTGATCCTACAAATATTTGATCAGGTGCATGTCCATATGCAAAAAATATGATCTTTGTGTAAAATTTGGTCCCTGAAGAGATGAGAATGGCAACCATAACTGCTCTAACTAGTAGATGGATTACCATGGTGGTGGAGAAATGACTTTTGCAATTATTAGGCCTTTAGAACATCGAAGGGTGTTTGTAGGTGATCAAAAAATTTGTTCACCATCAATGAATTTTTTTTGGTAGTGTTTACAATAGCACTAGGTCAATTATGTCATTGAGTCAATTGGATTCAATAGTCAACCTCACCACATGACCTTATGTCTTTGAAGTATTTTACCAAGTCATCTTGTTTCTAGCTTAGGAAAAGGGAAAAAATGACTTTATGTCTTTATGGCTTGTGATCTTACAATCAACTTTAACATTGAAACCCTTTGTATTTTCGTAAGAAAGGAAATTGGCGTTTATGATCTTACAATCACTTAGTTATCACATGGTAAAGGGTTCCCTTCAAACCTTCTATTTTCTCATAACTAGTAGTTTGTCATAAGATTAGGGAATCAGTTGGAATTAAAATCTTACACTTAACATTTATCACCTTTTGGTAGCATCACCAATATGTATCTTAGCCCTTATGACCATGCAACACAATCTCGTATATCATCAGACCCTTCCTTTCCTTTTTTTATGATCTCTCAATTATAGCTAACTAACCTTGTTGTGACTTTAGAAGTTTCCCTTAGCCACTGTCTCTGATTCCTAATCATATGTTGTTAGTTTCCTCATGATATTAGAGACTTTCATTGCTTACTCCTATGATCTTATGATAAAAAACCTATCATATCTATGGAAGACTCAATTTCCATGCACCTCAAATTCTTTATGTTCATGTGTCTTTCCCCGTCATTCTACATGTTTCTATGTCACTTTCTCACTTTGGCTATACTTCATTCAGCTTTGAAAAGTGGGAAAGTGGAAACTATTCATTTGAATCCAGATCAAAGACCATAATTTATCATAGGTCATTTGAGACATTTCTTCTTTTGATCCATTGAGATCTCCTAGAATGTTGACACCTATCCATCTTTCTTATGATATTATACTCCCTTTTCTCTCGTATGGTCAAGAGTCCTATTTTCACAAAAGCTTGCACTCTTGTCCAAAATTATTACCTAAGGAAAACCTTGTGAAATATGGAAACAACCTCCAAGCTATGGGACTTGAACTATGAGGTTGAGTCTCTAGAGAAGGATGACTTCCTTTACTATCAGGATGCATCTGACTACTCTTGAGGGGGGGGGGGGGGGAAGGGGAGAAGACATGCATAAGATACTAACCTAATCTATTCTAAGGAGGTGATGCACCAAAATTAGAGTGTTCAAACCAATCTCTATCCATACATGCACACTTGAACTATTATGACATTAAAGATATAAAAATTCAGGCTTGTTTAAACCCAACCACCACATGTAGTTCAGACAACCAAAATGAATAAAATAAGGAATAAGTAAGTTCACTTATATACCATTCACAGGTTAAAAGAGATACAATCATGAAAATTACAAATAGCCATAAAATATTGAAGAGAGGCAAATAGATCTTGCATAGTCATTAGTGGCTAAAGGAGATAAGGTAGAACATCATTAGGTCTAAAGGAAAAGGGGATTTATAGTGAATTTATAGAATAATATTAGAGAAAGAAGAGAAGAGTTAACCAGACCCTAAGAAGGGTTACACAATTTTCTTTTATAGTGTAAGCATAACTGGGATAATGTCAAATAAAAATTACTAATCTAATCACTATCAATAAGTCCCTAAAGAATAATCAAGGGTGATCTAAGTAATAGATTTGATTTTGGTACACTTGTAGGGGCATGAAAATCATCAAACCCTAATTGGATGAAACCTTGAAGTGATAGATGTTAGGATTAAACCTCAGACATAAATAATATTTACATGAAAATATAACCAATATCAAAAAATAATAGATCACATAGAAAGAACACAAGACACCAAGATTTAACATGGTTCACCCAAACCCTAGGCTATGTCCACCAAGCAAAAAGTCCAATATTATTATGATCTAGTGATTACAACCTGATTACAATTTGTAATCCCTTAGAGCTTACTACTACCATAAGAACCAATTTTCACATCACACCTTATAGAAAAATACCTAACCTTAAGCCTTTTTATACAAGTATTTTTCCTGGTTTAGGGCTAAAATTAGTTCCAACATGTTTGCTATAACTTGGCAAATATAAGCAATAACCAAATGGTGAATATTGGCCATTGACAAATATTGGACCAAGAAAAAGACTTTATGGAGTATGTACAATACTTCCCTAATAAGTCAGCATAAACTAATAATCTCCCACTTGTGGACTGATTGGACTCCACACTAAACAACAATATCCCACTTGGAGACTGATCATATAGAAATATTGCTACCACATGGGGCTCCAACTGGATCAAACCACCCTATACTATACTGTTCTTGTATTCCTACATAGTCTAGAAAATCTACTAAAGTTGAAGAGGAATTCATCTTCTCCCTTGTCACTACCTTTGTAAACATATCCATTGGATTGTCATCTGTATGTATCTTGTCCAACTTTAACTATCCATCATCCAAAACTGATCAAATAAAATGGTATTGCAACTGAATTTGTTTTATCTTTGAATGTAGAGCTGAATTCTTTGCAAGATGAATGACATTCTAGCTATCTATAAAAAAATAATTATCCCTCTAAGGGTGTCCCAATTCTTCCAAGAAGAACTAAAGCCATATCATCTCCTTGGCTACTTTTGTAGAAGCAAAATACTTTTCCTTTGTAATGGGTAAAGCATTAAACTTCTATAACCTAGACACCCAACTCATGGCCGCCACACCAACTATAAATACATAAATTTTAGTACTCAACTTGGTATCAATATCCTGTGCCAAATCTAAGTCAACATAGCCCTATAAGTTAGTAGTAGAGCCCTGAAAGTGTAAACACTTACTGGATGTTCCTCTCAAATATCTGAGAATCCATTTGAATGCATTCCAATGCTTAATTTCTAGATGACTCATATACCTACCAAAAACTCCCACTACATCTAAAATATTTGGCTTTGTACATGTCATAACATACATCAAGCTTCCCACAGCTGAAGCATATGGTACCTTGGACATCTTATCGTCTTCTTCTTGTGTCTTGAGACACATCTCCTTAGTCAACTCCAAATGACTAGGTAAAGGTGTGTTGATAGCTTTAGCATTCTCCATAGAGAAATGTTGTAGCACCTTTTCAACATAACCATCTTGAGATAGCATCAATTTCCTATTCTTCCTATCTCTACAAATCTTCATACTAAGGAATTTTTTTGCTACCCTAAAATCCTTCATAGCAATTGCATGTGCTAACTAGTATTTCATCTCCTTAATATGATCCATGTTAGACCTAACTATAAGCACATCATCAACATATAAACATAAAATAATGTAGCTATCATCATCCAACCTCTTAAAATAAACAGAATGATCTAAACGAAATCTACTATATCCATGCTCATGCATAAAATTGTAAGATTTTAGATACCATTGCCAAGGTGCTTGCTTCAAGCCAAATAAACTTTTCTTCAATTTACACACTAAGCTCCCCTTACCTTTGACCTCAAAACCCTGTGGCTAAGCCATATATATCTCTTCATCCAAATCACCATGAAGAAAGGCCATTTTAACATCAAGCTACTCTAAATTCAAATCTTTAGTAGCCACAATACTTAAAATAATATAGATAGAAGTCATTTTAACAATAGGATAGAATATCTCATGAAATTCAATGCCCTTTTGTTGTGCAAATCCTTTTACCACTAACCTAGCTTTAAATATTTTCTTACCTCCATCCTCTTCTTTTAACCTGTAAACCCATTTATTTTGTAAAGCCCTTTTACTTGCAAGTAATTTACATAAATCCCAAGTCTTATTTTTTAGCAAAGAGTTCATTTTGTCTTTCATTGTAGACTCCCACTAAATCTTAGTATCCATGTGCACAGCTTCATCATAGCATTTAGTTTCACCAACATCTGTTATTAAAATAGAATACAAGGAAGGAGAAAATCTTTCTGAAGGTCTATTTAGCCTTGTGTTCACTAACATCTATTAGTAAAATAGAATACAAGGAAGAATAAAATCTTTCTAGAGGTCTATTCAACCTTGTTGACCATCCAACATTAATGGGGTTGTGTGATATTTTTTGTTGTGTTTGTTGCACATCATGAGGAATTTTTGGAACATCATATTTTGGAGTATCATCTAGCACTACATAATCATCTTCTTTCTTGTCATGTTACTGCAATAGATTTTTGTACAACATTTTTTCATTGAGTATGACATTCCTGCTTCTTACAATTTTATGATTTTCAAAATCCCAAATTCTATAACTAAATTCATTAATGCCATATCCAAAAAATTCAAAATCTATAAGAGAAAAAGCTTCACAATCAAAGGTCTTGAGAAAAGAATAACTCACCTTCTTACCAGTCCATGCTTCCTCTGAATACGACAACCCAAAGGAGTAGAGGGACCTATATTAATCAAATATATAGGAGCATTTATAGCCTCCACCCACATGTGTGAGGGAAACCCAACATGCAACCTCATGCTCCTTGTACGCTCCATTATAGTCTTGTTCATGTGTTCAACCACTCTATTTCCCGTGGAGTCCTTAAATTTTTTTTCTATCTATGAATACAATTAGTGGAGAAATAATCTTCAAATTCATGACTACAATACTCACCACCATTATTAGATCTAAGACATTTTAATTTCTTACAAGTCTCACTTTCAACCAAGCATTCCATTTCTTAAAAGTTTGAAATACATCAGATTTTCATCTAAGAAAATAAACCCACACTTTTCTAGTTGCATCATCAATAAATTTAACATAATAATGAGAGCCACTGAGGGAAGATACCTGAGTCAGTGTCCATACATCTATATGCATCAGCTCTAATTTGTCCCTTTTATTTTCCTTCCTAGTCTTCACAAAAATTACTCTCTTTTGTTTTCCATACACACAACTTTCACATAAATCTATATTAACACATTTTAGACCTAGTAAGACTTTCTTTGAATAAAGTACTTTCATACCTTTCTCAATCATGTGCCCAAGTCTATTGTGCCACAACACTGTATTAGAATCTACAATAGCTATTTGTTCTCGCTACTCAATTGCTGAAACTATTTCTAAACATTTATTTTTCTCTAAAATAATTAAAGTAGAAGGAACAATATGACCTGTACAAAGATATAAGGTGCCTACTTTCACACCTTTTTCTATTGCAAGGTAACCTTTTGAAACCTTCAAATTTTTATGAATTAAAGTAACTACACAACCCTCATCACCGAGTTGCCCTACTAAAATTAAATTGCTACTCAGCCTTGGAACATGTCTTACCTCATTTAGTAGCCAATGCTTGCCATTCTATAACTTAATCTCAACTTTTCCTTTTCCAACAATTTGACATGGTTCATTATCCCCAAATAAACAAGCCCAAAATCACCTTGGACATAATCAATGAAATAATCTATATGTGGTGTAGCATGACATGAAGCACCAGAATATAAAACCCATGAAACATCAACACTTTCTAAAGACAGAATCAAAGCATCCTCTTCAAATTTGTTACTTACCATATTTGCCTCCTTGTCTCTATTTGGTTTATCTCCTCATTTTTTTTTTGAGTCTAACAATATTTCTTTTTATGCCTTGGTTTCCCACAATACTAGTAGTTGTTCAGTCCTCTCGATTGAGATCTTCTCCCCTTTGACTTTCATCTTAATTTCACTTGATTTTTGGAATTACTTCCTCTCTCACTCATTCTCCTTGAATTTTTGCATTCAAAGCACTTATAGATGTAGATCTACTTGAGGATTTCCTACATGTTTCCTCACTCAAAATTATACCAATTACATCATCATATTTTAGGGTACTAGATCCAAGAACATAATTACTCACAGCCATTACCAAGCCATTCCAACTTTTAGGAAAAGAGCACAAAATAAATAGAGCTCTAATTTCTTCATCAAAATTGATATTCATAGAAGACAACTGACTAGTAATAGTATTAAACTCATTTAAATGATCTGCAATAGATCCACCTTCTACCTTTTTCACATTAAATAAATAGTTTATGTGAAATACCTTGTTTGAAGTGGAGGGCTTTTCATATAGTTTCATTAGGGTTTACATCATTTTTTCTATCATCTTTTCTTTTATAATATTAAATGCCACCAATGGTGCTAGGCATAATTGAATGCTTCCAAGTTCCTTTCTATCCAAAAGATCCCAATCTTCATTTGACATAGATTTTTTATTCTTGGTTTTGCCTTCCAACGACTTCCATAAATCCTTTTGATAAAGATAGTCTTCCATTTACATCTTCCATAGCTGAAATTTTTGCCCATTAAACTTGTCAACCCTCAACTTACCCTCATCTACCATCACTCCCACTCAACTATGAGACTTTCTTATAGAGGATAATTGAGAAACAACCTTGCTCTAATACTACTTGTTAGGATCAAACCTAAGATAGAAATAACAATTTCATGCAAATATAACCAATATTAAAAAATAATAGATCACACAAAAAAGAACACAAGACATCAAGATTTAATGTGGTTCACCTACACCTTGGGCTACATCCACCAAACAAAAAGTTAAATATTATCACAATCTAGTGATTACAACCAGATTACAATCAATAATCCCTTACAACTTGTAAGTGCACTTTTAGTAGACCATTTTAAAAAAATTTAAAGTTGCCTCCCATAAATAATTTTCCAAAATTGTTCCCAGTATGCTTAACAAAGTTTCTATGAAGGATTGAATTATTTTTGAGTCTAGATATACAAATGTGGAAGCAAATAGAAGTCAAAGTTCATTTTTCTGCCATGGAGAAGCACTTTTAGAATTTTCTGCAATGGACTAGTCAACTTGGGATTTTCCACCAAAGGGAAAAAGCAGAGTGAAAAACTCATTTTTTGCTATGCCTTTCGTAGTCATTTTTAGATTTTCCATTGGAGAAGCACTTTTTGAAATTTTCACAATCGAGTAGTCAACTTGGGATTTTCCACCAAAGAGAAAAAGCAGAGTGGAAAACTCTTTTTTTTTGCACCTTTCGCAGTCATTTTCAGATTTTCCATTGGAGAAGCACTTTTTGAATTTTTTGCAATGGAGTAGTCAACTTGGGACTTTCCACCAAAGAAAAAAGTAGAGTGGAAAACTCATTTTTTGCTATGCTTTTCATAGTCATTTTCAAATTTTCCATTGGAGAAGCAAATGTTTCATTTTTCACCAAAGGGAGAAGTGTAGTGAAAAAATCATTTTCCACTATGCCTTTTGCAGTCAAAGTTCAGTTTTCCACATGAGGAGAGAAAAGGTAAATCTCAATCCAAAATGAAGATATATGGGGTCCAATATCAAGATCACCCTAGAAAAATAATTTGGGAATCAATCTACATCAAAATGGTGCCAACTACATGAGAATGGAAAATTGAAGATTGGGTGCACTTTTCGCACTCAAAAATGGAATTTCCACCAAGCATTAAATCCACAATAGAGAGATGGAAAAGAGCTCTTAATTGATTAAACAAAGAATGGTAATCTCATAATGATTTATTGCTTGAAGATTTGGACATCAACATGACATTAAATATGAAGTGGAAAACTCATTTTCTGCTACACCTTTTGCAGTCAGTTTGGAGTTTTCCACAAAGGGATAAGACAAAAGTCAAATTTCCACAAAGGATGAATTAGAGTGTTTCATAGCCAGTGACCTGATAGCAAAGAAGAAGTATTGCTTGTTAATTATTTTCAAAGTGCAGCTGTTACTAGAATGTGTGAATTTCACCTACAACAGAGAAGTAGAAAATTGAGAACTTGGTATGCTTTTCAACCTTCATTTGGGATTTTCTGCCACAAGAATTCTAGAGAATCACTTCCAAAATTCAGCAAGGAATAAACATGATAAGCATGGAAGATGACATAGTGGAAAATTGAAGATATCTAGGTTACATAGCATGTGAAAGAAGAATGGCTAGAAACTTTATTTTATCAATTTTGATTTTGTAACAGTCATATAGACAACCATTTAGTACCTCATATCTTTTGACTAGGTGATTTTTTTTTTTTGATCACTCTACTCAGAATGAAGATAATTAGGTTTGGAAAAACATATCCAAAGATGAGCTCAATCCAATGATGGAATCAAAAGATATGCCCCCTGAAACATGACCCATTTTTACCTGGCAGCAATATTTATTTTGTTGTTTGCTCAACAAAGGAAAGATTTTGACATTGATTTAACATATTTAAATGTTAATTGTTAAAATATAATTTAAATATGTTAATATATATTATTATTAACTATAAATTTAATAAGCATATCAGTTTTCAAAAGGAAAAATATGAGAAGTCGAAGAGACAAGATCAGTTACAGAACTGAAAAGTCACTGGAAGAAACCAAACGGTTGCTGGAGAATGTATTTATTGGAAAACCTTTTCATTTGAAGGGGTTCTTCTTTTCTAGGAAAGTAGGTATTGCTAGAGTAAAGGGGAGACAGTAGTTTATTTTATGCATTTCATTTCATGCATTGATTTCTGTAATAGATTTGGCAAGAGTTGTAGGCAAATAAAAATTAGAGCATTGTATTTGTTGTGTTCAAAACAAAGAAGAGTTTTTCTTCAAATCAAAGGATTTGGGTTTTATTTTTTGAATATATTCAATCAGAGCATTGTTGTATTTAGTTTTGGACATTATCTTGCATCTTATGTTAGATAATGAATGTGTTGTAGATCAAAGTATTTGCATATATTCCTATTGCAGAAATCTAAATATTAAATCTTCATTTCTTCATTGCATTCACATAATTTGCATCCATATTGCATTATCAGTATCAAGAAGTCATAGGAATTGTTAGTTCTTGGCATTGGATAGGTTTAGGAACTAAAATCTGCTCGAGTTAGTTCTGTCTAGGGCTGGCTGGGTTTTCCTATTCCGTTCTTGGCTTAAGAACATACCCAATTAGTTTAGAAAAAATAAATTCATTGAATATCATTGATAAGGGAGCTGTACCTTTCAATTCAGAGGAAATCTATCAATCTCAAATTATTTCTCATAGGTTTGGGCATGTAAGAGTTACATTGGAAAGAACAATCTATTTACCAACAGATTTTTGGCGACTCTGATGGGGAAGTAGAAAAGAAGATTAGTGTTGAAGTTTTACTTCCTCAATTATTATTATTATCTCTACTTGAGATTGGCAACTCTATTTTGATTCTCATCATTTCTGGTTGAAGAGTCCAATGCTTTCATTTTTAGAATTATTATTATCTCTACTTGCAGGAGATTGGCGACTTTGTTATTAAAAGACCATGCCCATTAAAGTTGTGAAAGGAAGAAGGCCAGATCCTTCTTTGATTAAACTTCATCAAATGCATGATCCAGTATTGCGTAATATTTTTGATGCTTTTAGAGAAAGCATTACCCATGTAAGAAAAATGAATCTGAGTATCAAAGAAGATTATGCACCAATTGTGTTATGGAAAGATGTCTGTGCCAGGTATCACAAATTGAAAGAGCTAGAAGAGTTATTACAACACCATGAGGAAAGGGTGTTGCCAATAAGAAATGAATTAAAGGTGGATGATGAAGTGGTTTTAGAAGTCCCACCTAATTTTGTTTCTTATAATTTTTCAATCTTGGGTGAGCAAGAATTTCAACCAAGAGAGAAAATTAGAAGGAAACCCACATTTGAGGAAATAAATGTTGAGAGTGATGCAAACCTACAATTCCTTTGGATTGTATTTAAATAAAGTATCACTAAAGCTGAAAGAAAAGGATTAAAGCCCTTAGAAGATCATTAATCTTCTGTATTGTTGCAGTGTGTGATTCAAGGATATTTTAATGTTGAAGACTAAAGAAAAGGGAAGTATGTTTCAACAGGTTTACCTGGAGGAAAATCAGTAAAAGAAGAACAAATACTAGTGAATTGCTTGGTTCTTGGAGAACAAGAAATACCCCAACTTCTAGATGCACAAATTTCAATGAAAAAAGACACACTTGACAGTGGCAAGGAAATGGTAAGCAAAATAGAAAATGAGGATTTACCCATGCTTTTCTTTTCTCCTATTGTTGAAAGTTTCAGATTTGAAGAGAATAATGAAGATCACTCTTTGCATGATATTTCTTGTGAAAGTCATCCCTTGGTTTGTACACAAGCGGAATATGAAAGTTTTAAGTTTGAAGAAGATGATATTAAAAATTATTTTTGATCTTCAAGAGTTTACAATGATCCTGTATTAGAATCATTTTCTTTTGATGAAAGTACAAAGTTAAGCATTCCCAACGAACTATGTATCAACAAAAAGGCTGGATCATGTTTCAGTGATTATCAAATTAAGTCTAAAATTTTAGTTGAAGAAAAAGATGCAAGAATAGGTTTTGTATAGGGATCTTTAGTGGCTAACGAAATGTTGTAGCACCTTGAAGATGATTCAGAATTGGATTATATTTTTCTTTATCACCAAATGGAAGCTAATTAAATCTTGATGCCGACCAAATGTAAGTCATCCTATACAACTAATTTGAGTATTGAGATTTTAAATTTGGATGAATTTTTTTTAGAATTGATAGCCATGAAATGTGATAAAGTTGTTCCAGTTCAGTTTGACCCTATGTGCGATGAAGAATCATTTTGTTTGAATCTCGGTTTGAAATCTAAAATTGCTATCAATGATGATTGTAGTGAATGTGAGTATGATGCAACATATGTTTCAGAATTGTGTGGACATTCAGATTTTTACAATCTCAATTTATCTACTGGGATTCCTCTCAAGGGTGATTACATTGATATTTATGAGTGTGAAAATGTCACAGTTCCATTTTCAAAAGTGTGTGATCATTTTTATTTTTAGTAAAAGATGGTTGGATGTATGAGAAATGATGTGCAGGAGGGTACTAAGAAATCAAAAATCTATGATGAGTCATGGTTGTTTGGAAAGTATTTTTGGGTCACTAATTTCTTACACTATGGTAATTTTGTTTTCAGAAACAGAGATTTTGCCAGGAGAGCTTGGTTTTGGTTCAGCTTAGAAAAGCATAATACACTTCACCAGAGGGGCTCATATTATTCTTTGCCAGTCAATGGCCATGTGTGATTTTCTTCCTACTTTCTCTTCTTTTGGTGAGGTCTCCTCACTTGTATTTGTAAATAAGCTTTTGTTTCTGCAGTTTTGGTGTGCTTAGCTTAGTGTTTCCCGCTTTCCCAATTTTGGTTTTGCCTTGCTCCCCTCCACCCTCTTGGCAAGTAGCTCTATGTTTACCCTCTTTTTGGCTTGACTCTATAAGCCAATGGATAAGGCATTTGTTGTCTGCTAGAGATTATGGATTCTTTATGTACTTTGCAGCACATAATCCCCATTTAGAGCCAGCTATAGGTGCACTTTTAGTAAACCATTTTAAAAACTTTTAAAGACACCTCCCATAAAGAATTTCCCAAAATTGTTTCCAGTATGTTTAACAAAGTTTCTATGAAGGATTGAATTATTTTTGAGTCTAGATATGAAAATGTGGAAGCAAATAGAATTCAAAGTTCATTTTTCCACCATGGAGAAGCACTTTTTGAATTTTTCGCAATGGAGTAGTCAACTTGGGATTTTCCACCAAAGGGAAAATGTCGAGTAGAAAACTCATTTTCTGCTATGCCTTTCGCATTCATATCTCAATGGGGCCCATTGATGTTGTTATTATCTCAATGGGGCCCACAATATACATGTGGCTACCTTTCACTTTGTCATATGAAATAAAATCCATGCATCTTCACAAAGATACAAAGTGACAATCCTCAATCCTATCCCATCTAATGGTCTTGAAATCTCATTGATCTTGTCATAATATGAACCAATGAGAACACTGCCCTTTGGCACTTCATCTAAAACCTTGTCCACTAGACCATGACCCACAAAAGGGAAAAGGGCCTACCTGCCACATGTCATATGCTTGCTTTCTCACATAATTTAGAAAGAGACAACCTTCAGATGATCTTGATCTGATGATGGTTGAAATGCCAAAGAAATAGTGGGCCATGAAGCGAAGACAAAATTAGAACTTTCTAACTAGATCTATTTAGAGGACTTCATCAGCCACAAGAAGAAAGGCCCACCATGGACAAGTGTCATGCTATCATTTTGTCACATAAGATAAAGCTAGTATATTTCTAGAAAGTGATAATGCGATGACTGTAGATCACAAAAGTTCAAATGATGGAGATAATGAGCCAATTGATGACTGTACTGGCCAAAGAAAGGGGCTTAGGGAAATATGTGGAAATTTGTCACTTTTTTGGTATGAAAAAAGGATCTACAAATTATGACATCGACAAAGTGACAACCCTTGATCCTTTTGCATCTAATGGTGAATAAAACATGGGCCTAAAAAGACATTAAAGCATGCATCAATTATGAAATAAGGAATAACACAAGGTTTAAAAGATTTATTTTTCATGCCCTAATTTGAATATACAAATACATGTGACCATTATACTATTTAAATTCACATATCTCCATTTTAGTGGGAAGGCAAAAATAGCCAACAATGACCAAAACTCAAGGTCTATTATTCTATTAGTTCAATGCTTCCAGAAAGATTCTTGCATGATATCATAAAATTAAACACATACTCACCTAAGTATACTTTACCATAGTTGTGATCACCTAAGCATCACTTGAGTTGATTATGTTGTAGGATATTATATTTCATATTCTTGTCATACTCATGTAGACACTCACAATATCTTTAGTTTAGTTCTTATATTAATATCTCATATAAGAGAATTTTTCCAATGTTTAATAATTTAGAGTAAGGTAAGCATTCAAAATTTGAAATTCCTCGATTAACATGTTCTAGATTATAACTTGATCACATAATTTAAATCACTCATACATACCATTTGGCATATGGTACTCATTAATGAGTAAATCATCCTTGTAAACTTACAAGTCACTTGAAAAAAAGGTTAATAGATCCATATTTTTCCATTTACATAACCTTAGCCTTCATGCTCATATTATCGCAATAAAATTTGTATTATGATAATCATCTCATGATAGGAATATATTACATCTATAAAAAAACCTAGAATGTCTTGATATTTTATTATATAAGTTCAATATTGTACATGTATTAAAAATTTATAGACATGATAGATTATGAAAGATCATCATACATCCAATCAAAATCATAGAGGTTAAATTTAATATGTTACCACACTATATATATCCCAATCTCTTAGAACTCCGACTACATGCCCACACATAATTCCTGAGATGGCATACAACTTGATGCTAGTATGTTTGATCTACCATATTTTTATTGTGGCTTAGACTCTAAGTCCACAAAAATCTTACATTTCCATGGAACTCTACCTTTCATGCTGAATTTCCTTAGTCAACGCATCCTTGGGTCATTGACTGATCATAAGAATCTAAAATAAATCTTCATAGGTTTTTATAGAGTAGCTCATCTGAGCATGTTAATCATTCACCTATAAATATTTGGAAGCTTATCTTTTTCATTTGTGTGACCTAGTTTTTCATGCCCATCTTGTCAGTGTAATGCTTCAAGGAAAAAAATTAAGCCAAACAAAAGTTAAACCTCTAAATAGGCATTGATAGTTTTAGTTATGCAAGTGCATTTACTCCATAATAGAGAAAAAAATGGCCCTCTTGTCATTTAATCAACATAAATAATGATTATCATTATTAGATTAAAAGAATTCTCAAAATCATGGTTCACAATTTTATTTTTTCTTCAGTTTGGGTTCAAAATAGATAGCAAAATATTACTACCCTTTCTTAGGAAGAAAAATATAATTACATAAAGTATAATGTTGGAAACATGTAAATGAAAAGAAATATCTAGCCATCATCAGGGTTTAGATAACACCATATCAAGTTATAGTAACTAGTTTTTATTGTGCAAGCCTTAGCATTTGGACCTAGTTTAATCTTCTCATTCCCTACTAAGAATGACCCTTCCTCCCAAGATAATGAACTAGTACCAATTTGGTCCTACCATCTAAGCATACTGGTGTTTAGAATATCTACTCAGTAATAGGTGGGCATGCCTAATTAACTAGCGACATTGACATGTTGTGATCAAATTAGTCAAGGATGCCTCTAAATGACCTTGGCCAAGGATTTATATGGGCAAATGAACAACCCAATCACTACCACTCAACTTTCCAATCATGTCATTTTCCTTAGTTCTCATTCATCTTTATGATTCTTCAATTTATCCATCTATCCACTTCATATGGATGACACCTTCATCTTAACCATTCTCAACTATTCTAGATGATTCCCAATGTGATTTTTCCAGCTTGATAGTAAAATATTCAGTTACATAATTTATTTCTCAATATTACATTATCAATTTCTCTAAAATAATGTTGGGCACAAGGTTTAAGCATTGAACCTAGTGCTCTGATACCATCTGTAACATCCACTTTTCCCAAGTCTTAAATAACAACTACTATATCAAAGAAAAACAATTACTACTTCATATTCATAGGAGAATAGTTATAATAGATACATTTAAGTGAATGAGATTTATGGTTACAATAAGTTAAAATAAAATTCATATAACATAAATTTCAAGACATCATCAATTAATTTGAAAAGGAATTCAAAATCCTCATATTGTGGAATTCAAAACTGAAATCTATCTAAGGATGCTTTTGCAAAACCTAGTTAGTCCATAAACATGATGCAAGGGCATCCTGGGTTTCTTTGTAAACCTGCACATTAGTTCATTTTGCCTAGTTCCAATTTTTTCGACTTTGCTCACATTTAATTTTGGTATAGTTAATTATATTTGATGAGGGCCGACTTGTGGTTTCTCTATGTTCTAGAATAATCCGTAAGCCATTTTGGAAAGTATAAGTAGGGTGTTTAGGTTTAGGGTTAGGGCAGATTTTTGGGGGGAGAGTTCAAAAGAAAAGAGATATGTGGATTTAAAAAGCTGATTTGGAGATCTGAAAGTTGTACATTTGTAATTGGCCGTAACCCAGAAGGCCTTATACCTGGGCATGTATGCTAAATATTTGATGAATCAATAAATATATCCTTGTTCTCTCTTTCCTTGGTGTTGTTCCTCGAGTTTTCTTCCATTGTGTTAACTCTTGTAGGGTGGTTTGGATAGCTAGGTGTGCCTTTGGCCTAGTTATTCATCCCTTGCCTACATTAGTTGGTATCAAAGCTTGAACTTCATCCTTGTGGAGATTGGATCATGTAGAACCTTGATATGAATCTGGTTGTAGGGTGGCAGATTTGTGGATTTGACCTATAACTTGTAGAGGGTTACGATCTTGTAGGAACCTAATTTGTAAAGATGGTTCATGGTAGAGGAAATAATGTTGATAATGCTATATTGGACCAGTTAAGATAAATTGCAGCTAGATTAGATGCTATGGAGACAGCCCAGAGGAGAGGAGCACATCTTGAAGATGTAAGTGATGATGAAGCAACATCACCAAACCATAATCTAGAACCTAAAGAAGATCGAGATGAGGAAAGATTTTTGCGATTATTGTCTAGGGAAAATTCAAAGCCTACTGTAGAAGTTGTTACTTATGATGGAAAATTGGATACAAATACGGTGCTGGATTGGATCTCTTATATGGAGAAGTTCTTTGAGTATGAAAACACTCCTGATAACAAAAAGGTGAAGATTGCAGTCACTAGGCTGAAAGGTCATGCATCATTATGGTGGGAGCACTTGCAAACTGATAGACAAAGGAGAGGAAAGGAGAAGATAAGAACTTGGCCAAAGATGGCGAACAAGGTAAAGAACAAATTCTTTCCTTTTGATTACCAAGTTAGCTTATTGAGAAAGATGCAAAATTTGAAACAAAGGGACATGACTGTGAAAGAATATACCGAGGAATTATATAGATTGGACATTAGATCTGGACATGTGGATGATGATGTTAAGAAAATTGCAAGGTACATTAATGGATTGAGATCTAGAATTCAAGATGAGATAAGTTTTGTGAAGTTGGAAAGTGTGGAAGAAGCATACGAGTAAGCCTTGAAGCCTGAGGAGATCTTGACAAAGAAGCATGAACAAAGAAAAAGAGGTAGAGGTGGTAGATTCCAAAGAGGTAGAGGTAGATCTTATGGAGAAAGTAGTAGATCTAACAATTCTATGCAAGATAAAGGAAAATTTGAATGGAAGAGTGATGATAAAGGCAAGACCGAATGGAATGGTGGTAATTCTTACCAAGGAGGCACTAATTCTTACTGGGGAAGAGGTAATTCCTATTCTAGAAGTGGATTTCATGGTAATTTTTTTAGATGTGGCAAAGAAGGGCATAGATCTTTTGAATGTAGATCCTTTGAAAGTGGACAGAATAATAGAAATGCTATGATTCAAGAAGACATTGAAAGTTCACCAAGTGGACCTGAAGTTGGAGAAAATCTAATGGTGATAAGAACCTTATGTAATAAAAGAAGTGATGAGGAACCTATTTTAAGGAGAAGTCCTTTCAAGACAAGATGTAAGATGGCTAGAAAATGCTGCAAAGTGATCATTGATAGTGGGAGTTCTACAAATCTGGCATCACAAGAGCCGGTTACCAAGTGGTAGTTAGAGAGGTTGAACCATCCCAAACCTTATCATGTTTCATGGATAAAAAATGAGGATAAGATATTGGTAAGTGAGCAATGCGTTGTGAAATTTAAAATTGGACATTATGTTGATGAAGTTTTGTGTGATATTATGCCCATGGATTGTTGTCATATTTTGTTGGGTAGACCTTGGTAATATGATAGAAATGTTGTACATGATGGAAGATTGAATCAATATACTCTTTGGGTGAATGGGAAGAAACAAACATTATTGCCTTTGATTGAAGTTTCAAATGAGGTTAATTGTACTACTGTAAAGATTTGTATGGTTAAGAGGAAACAATTTGAAAAGGAAGTGAAGAAGAATCAGGTTTGTTTTGCCATAATTTCAAGAAAACCAAGTGTTTTCAATGAAGGCCAAGTGCAAGAGAATAATGCTAACCAAGTGCCAAATAGTGGTGACTGAGTGACAGATGGTAGTATTGACCAAGTGCTCGAAGAAATTGCAAAATTGATCAATGAATATAAAGACATTATTGTTGATGATCTTCCTGATGGATTACCTCTATAAGAAGTATAAGTCATTGTATGGATTTCATTCCTAGAGCAAGTTTTCCAAACAAAGCACCATATAGATTGACACCTACAGAGAATAAAGAACTTAACAGACAAGTGCATAAGTTGTTGCAGAAAGGTTTGATCAGATAAAGCTTGAGTCCATGTGCTGTACCTGCTGTATTAGCACCTAAAAAGAATGGAGAATGGAGAATGTGTACTGATTCCAAAGCCATTAACAGGATAACAATGAAATATAGGTTTCCTATGCCAAGGATGGATGACATAATGGATTTTTTAAGTGGAGCAAAGTATTTTACCAAGATTGATTTGAAGAGTGGCTATCATTAGATCAAAATTAGAGAAGGTGATGAATGGAAGACTACTGTCAAGAAAAAAGATGGTTTGTATGAATGGTTGGTTATGCCTTTTGGTTTGACTAATGCACCTAGTACTTTCATGAGGTTAATGAATGAAGTTTTGAAAATATTTTTGGGTAAGTTTGTGATTTTTTATTTGGATGATATTTTGATATTCAATAAGACTAAGGAAGAATATCTTGAGCATATTAGACAAGTATTACAGAGGTTGAAAGAGGAAAAGTTGCCAATTAATCTAAAAAAGTGCTCTTTTATGCAAGAGGAGATTATGTATCTGGGATTTGTGATTTCAGCTAATGGTTTGAAGATGGATCCTAAGAAGGTTAAAGCAATTTTGGAATGGCCTACACTTGCGAATGTGAGTTAGGTAAGATCATTTCATGGTTTAGCTAATTTTTATAGAAAGTTTATAAAGAATTTTAGTGATGTTTGCAATGCTATGACTGAAACAATGAGGGGAGATAAAAAGGAATTCAAGTGGACACATGGAGCTGATAAGAGTTTTGAGACTATGAAACAAAAGGTTGCAAAATTAGCGGTATTGGCTTTGCCTAATTTCAACAAAGTATTTCAAGTTGAATGTGATGCAAGTGGTAATGCAATAGGAGTTGTATTAAGTCGAGAAGGTGAGCCTATTGCTTTCTTTAGTGAAAATTTGAATGATGCTAGAAAGAAATATTCTATTTATGATCAAGAGTCTTATGCTATTGTTCAAGAATTGAAGAAGTGGAGAGATTATTTGATGCCTAAGGATTTTGTGTTGTATACTAATCATAAAGGTTTACAATACTTGGGAAGTCAACATAAATTGAATCAAAAACATATGAAGTGGGTTGAATATTTGTAGAGTTTTATATTTGTGATTAAGCATAAGAGTGGAGTTACTAACAAAGTTGCTGATGCATTGAGTAGAAGACATTCTTTGTTGACTAAAATGAAGATTGAAGTTCTTGGTTTTGATGAGATGAAAGAGTTATACGATGCTAATCCTAATTTTTTTGAAGCATGGAGAGAGTGCAGAGCACTAAATCTGATGGATCACATAAGTCAGTATGATGAGTATTTCATTCAAGAAGGTATGTTGTTCAAAGGCATTTAGTTGTGTATTCATAGAAGTTCTATGAGGTCGAATCTAATTACGGAAAAGCATAGTGGTGGATTAGCTAGACATTTTGGAATTGATAAGACATTGGGTTTGATGAAAGAAAAATATTACTAGCCACAAATGTATAAGGATGTTCAAAAATTTGTAAAGAGTTGTGGAGTTTTTCAAGTTGCAAAAGGAGTGAGTCAAAATACTGGTTTGTATACACCTATTACTATTTCTGAGAAACTTTGGACTGACATTAGTATGGATTTTGTTCTTGGATTTCCTAAGACAATGAAAGGGTATGATTCCATATTTGTGGTAGTGGACATATTTTCTAAGATGGCTCATTTTATACCATGCAAGAAGACATCAGATGCTAAGCATGTTCCTGAACTTTTTTTTAAAGAGATTGTGAGATTGCATGGATTACCAAGAAGTATTATTTCTAACAGAGATAGTAAGTTTGTTGGATATTTTTGGAAGACTTTGTGGAAGAAGATGGGTACTGAGTTGAAGTTTAGTTCTACATTCCATCTAAAAATAGATGGATAAATAGAGGTTGTGAATAGAATCTTGGGTAATTTGTTAAGATGTTTGGTTGGGAATAAGCCAAGTAATTGGGAGATGGTATTGGCACAAGCTAAATTTTCATATAACAATTTTGTGAATAGGAGTACATGGAAGACAACTTTTGAGATTGTTACTAGAATGCATCCTAGAGGCATATCAAATTTGAGAGATGTTGTTGGTGAAGAAAATAGAAGTGCTGCAAGAGAAGAATTTGCTAATTTTATGGAGTCTTTGCATAAGGAAGTGAAGTTGAGATTGGAACAAAGTAATCAGAAGTATAAAGAGAATGCTGATTAGTCTAGAAGACACCATGATTTTCAAGTTGGTGATGAGGTGATGGTTGATTTGAAGAAAGGAAGATTCCTAGCTAGAACATACAGTAAATTGAAGATGAAGAAATTTGGACCTTGTAAGATCTTGAAGAAGTTTGATAGTGGTAATGCTTATGAAGTTGAGTTACCTGATGACATGGGTATATCTCCTATATTCAATATTGCTGATTTGTATAAGTATCATGAGTCAGAGGATGAAATTGTTGTACTTGATGATTATCCTAAGAAGAAAATCAAAGAGGTTGAACAGATATTGGATCAAAGAGTTGGTAAGAGCACAGGAGGAAAATATTACTATGAATATTTGGTGAAGTGGAAGAATAGACCAGTTGAAGATGCTACATGGATTTCTCAGTCTAAGTTGGATTTAGCTTAGGGTGTGACACTTGCATGATTCAAGAGAATCATTATTTTTCCAACCTTGGTTGTCTGATGCAGGAGCATCCTAGGTTTCTTTGTAATCCTACACATTAGTTCATTCTGCCTAGTTCCAATTTGGCCAACTTTTCTCACATTTAATTTTGGTATAGTTAATTATATTTGATGAGGGCCGACTTGTGGTTTCTCTATGTTCTAGAATTATCTGTAAGCCATTTTGGCAAGTATAAGTAGGGTGTTTAAGTTTAGGGTTAGGGCAGATTTTTGAGGGGAGAGTTCAAAAGAAAAGAGATATGTGGATTTAAAAAGCTGATTTGGAGATTTGGAAGTTGTACATTTTTAATTGGCTATAACCCAGAAGGCCTTACAGCTGGGCATGTATGTTGAATATTTGATGAATCAATAAAGATATCCTTGTTCTCTCTTTCCTTGGTGTTGTTCCTCGTGTTTTCTTCCATTGTGTTAACTCTTGTAGGGTGGTTTGGATAGCTAGGTGTGCCTTTGGCCTAGTTATTCATCCCTTGCCTACATCAAAATACCACTTAGGAAAAAATTAGCTATACTACTTTATGTTAGGATTAAACCTTAGACAAAAATAACAATTACATGCAAATATAAATAATATCATAAAATAATAGATTATAGAAAAAAATAAGACACCAAGACTTAATGTGGTTCACCCAATCCTTGGGCTACGTCTAGCAAACAACTAGTTTGATATTATTATGATCCAATGATTACAACCTGATTACAATCTATAATCCTTTATAGCTCAATACCACTGCAAGAATCAATTTTCACATCACTCACTATGAAATAATCCCTAACCCTAAGCCCTTTTATACAAGTATTTTTCCCACTTTACGGTTATAACATATCGATTTTAAAATAATGAATATTAGCCCAAACTTTGGTGGAAAATTGGCAAATAGTACCAAAACTTTTTTTCAAGGTGATGCCCCAAACTCCAAAGAATTAATGAAGTATGTACAATACTTCCCTAATTAGTCACCACAAAATAACAATCTCCCACTTGGGGACTAATCAAAATCTACACTAGAAAATTATCTCCCACCTAGAGACTAATCCTATAGCTATGTCGCTACTCCATGAGGCTCCTATTGGATCAAACCACCCTAGATGTTGCTGTTCTTTTATTCCTATTTAGTCCAGAAGATCAATTGAAGCTAAAGAAGAATTCAATTGAAGCATGGACTGGTAAGAAGGTGAGTTATTCTTTTCTCAAGACTTTCGGTTGTGAAGCATTTTCTTATATAGATTTTGAAAATAGAACCAAGATGGAAGCTAAGTCAAAAAAATGTGTATTTGTTGGATATGACAATAATGAATTTAGTTATAGGATTTGGCATTTTGAAAATCATAAAATTGTAAGCCCACCAACTATAAATACATAACCTATAATACTTTTCCCACTATTAATATCCCCTAGCAAATCTAAGTCAACATAGCCTTGTAAATCAATAGTAGAGCCCACAAAGTGTAAAAACTTATTGGAATCAAATATTTGAGAATCCATTTAACTGCATTCCAATGCTCATTTCTTGGATGACTCATATACTTGCTAACAACTCCCACTACATGTGCAAAATCTAGCCTTGTACATACCATAGCAAACATCAAGCTTTCTACAACTAAAGAATAAGGTACCTTGGACATCTTATCCTCCTCTTCTTGTGTCTTAGGAGACATCTCCTTAGTCAACTTCAAATGACTAGGTAAAGGTGTGCTGACAGCTTTAGCATTCTCCTTAGAAAAATGTTGAAACTCCTTCTCAACATAATCAACCTAAGATAGCATCAATTTCCTGATCTTTCTATCTTTGGAAATCTTCATACCAAGGATTTTTTTTTCTAACCCCAAATCTTTCATAGCAAATGCATGTGCTAATTGGCATTTTAGCTCCTTAATATGATCCATGTTAGACCCAACTACAATCATATCATCAACATATAAACATAAAATAATGTAGTTGTCATCATTCAACCTCTTAAAATTAAAAAAAATGATTTTAATGACACCTACTATATCCATGCTCATGCATAAAATTGTCAAATTTCAAATACCATTGCTAAGGTTCTTGCTTCAACCTATATAAACTTTCAATCTACATACTAAGTTCTCCTTACCATTAACCTCAAAACCCTATGGCTGAGCCATATATATCTCTTCATCCAAATCACCATGAAGAAAGGTTGTTTTAACATTGAGCTACTCCTAATGAAAATCTTTAGTAGCCACAATACTTAAAATAGTGCGAATATAAGTCATCTTAACAACAAGAGAAAATATCTCATCAAAATCAATGCCCTTTTTCTATGCAAATCCTTTTACAACTAACTTGGCTTTAAATATTTTCTTACCTCCACCCTCTTCTTTTAACCTATAAACCCACTTATTCTGTAAAGCTCTTTTAATTGTAGGCAACTTGCGTAAATCCCATATCTTATTCATCAGCAAAGAGTTCATTTAATCTTTCATTGCAAACTCCCATTGAATCTTAGTATCCACCCACACAGCTTCATAATAACATTCAGGCTCACCAACATCTGTTAATCAAATAGAATACAAAGAGGGAGAAAATATTTTTAGAGGTCTAATTTGCCTTGTTAATTGTCTAACATTCACTAGTGTGTGTGGTATTTTTTGTTGCAATTGTTGCACATCATGAGGAATGGCTGGAACATCATCTTTTGGAGTATCATCCAACACTACATGATCATCTTCTTTCTTCTCATCTTGCTACAACAAATCTTTGCACAAATTTTTTATATTGAATATGACATCCTTGCTTCTTAAAATTTTATGATTTTCAAAATCTCAAAGCCTATAACCAAATTCATTAATGTCATATCCAATGAATACACATTTTTTTGACTTAGCATCTAGATTGGTTATATTTTCAGAATCTATATGAGAAAATTCTTCACAACTAAAGGTCTTGAGAAAATAATAACTCACCCTCTTACCATTCCATGCTTCGTCTAGAATACCATAGCCTAAAGGAGTAGAGGGACCTCTATTAATCAAATATATAGTAGTATTGATAGCCTCTTCCCACATGTGTAAGGGCAATGCAACATGCAACCTCGTGCTCCTTACACACTCCATTATAGTCCTATTCATGCATTCAGCCAGTCTATTTTCTTTTGGAGTCCTTGGAATAGTTCTCTATCTAAAAATACCATTAGTGGAGTAATAATCTTCAAATTCATGACTAAAATAGTCACCACCATTACCAGATTTAAGACATTTTAATTTCTTCCCAATCTCATTTTCAACCAAGCATTTCTATTTCTTAAAAGTTGGAAATGCATTAGATTTCTATCTAAGGAAATAAACTCATACTCTTCTAGTTGCATCATTAATGAATGTAACATAATAATGAGAGCCACCAAGGAAATATACCTAAGCTAGTCCCCATACATCGATATGCACAAGCTCTAATTTCTCCTTTTTGTTTTCCTTCCCAGTCTTCACAAAACTCACTCTCTTTTATTTTCCATAAACACAAATTTTATAAAAATCCATATTAACACATTACAGACCTGGTAGAACATTCTTTGAATGAAGTACTTTTATACATTTCTCACTCATGTGCCCAAGTCTATTGTGCCATAGTGCTATATCCAAATGTACAATAGCTATTTGCTCTCCCTACTCAACTATAGCAACTATTCTTGAACATTTATTTTTCTCTAAAACAATTAAAGTAGAAGGAACAATATGACCTATACAAAGATATAAGTTTCCTACTTTCATACCTTTTGCTACTACAAGAGAACCTTTTGAAACCTTCTAATTTTAGTCATTAAAAGTAACTACACAACCCTCATCACCAAGTTGCCCTGCTAAAATTAAATTCCTTCTCAGCCTTGGAACATGTCTTACCTCATATAGTAGCCAATGATTCCCATTCTGCAACTTAATCATAACTTTTCCCTTTGCAACAATCTGAAAGGGTTCATTATCCCCCAAATAAACAAGCCTAAAATCCCCTTGGACATAATCAATGAAATAACCTCTATGAGGTGTAGCACAAAATGAAGCACCAGAATCTAAAACCCATGAATCATCAACAATTTCTAAAGATAGAAGTAAAACTTCCTCTTTGGATTTGTTACTTACCACATTTGCCTCCTTGTCTAAATCTGGTTTATCTCCTTCATCTTTCTTTCCACTCCAATAATCTTTCTTTTTATGCCCTAGTTTCCCATAGTACCGATAGTTGTTTTCTCCTCTCAATTGAGACCTCATCCCCTTTGACTTTCCTCTTGATTTCTCACAATTTCTGGAATTACTTCCTCTCTCACTTGTTCTACCTCAACTTTGTGCATTTAATGAACTTCTTGACATAGATCCACTTGAGGATTTACTATGAATTTTCTCACTCAAAATAACACTGATCACATAATCATATTTTAGGGTACTAGATCCAAGAACAAAATTACTCATAGCCATTACCAAGCTATTCCAGCTTTTAAGCAAAGAACACAAAATCAAGAGAGCCATAATTTCCTCATAAAAATTGATACCCACAGAAGATAACTAACTAGTAATAGTATTAAACTCATTTAAATGATCTGTAATAGATTCACCTTCTATCATTTTTATATTAAATAAATGCTTCATGAGAAATACCTTGTTTGAAGCGAAGGGCTTTTCATATAGTTTCACTAGGGTTTGCATCAACTCTTATGTTGTCTTTGCTTTTGTAATACTAAATGTGACCGATCTTGCCATGCATAATTGAATGCTTCCAAGTTCCTTTCTATCCAAAAGATCTGAGTAATCATTTGACATAGATCTGTATTCTTGATTTTGCCTTCCAATGGCTTCCATAAATCCTTTTGATAAAGATAATCTTCCATTTACATCTTCCATAACTAAAAGTTCTTGCCATTAAACTTGTCTAACCTCAACTTACCCTCATCTTCCATCGCTCCCACTCAACTGTGAGACTCCTACTCAACTATGAGTCTTTCCTATAGAGGATAACTAGGAAAGAAACCTCACACTAATACCACTTTATAGGATTAAACCTCACACATTAATAACAATCACATGCAAATATAAACAATATCAAAAAATAATAGATAACAAAAAAAACACAAGACACCAAGATTTAATGTGCTTTACCTGATCCCTAGGCTACGTCCACCAAACAAAAAGTCTAATATTATTTCGATCTAGTGATTAAAACCTAATTAAAATCTATAATCCCTTATAGCTCAATATCGCTACAATAACCAATTTTCACATTACTCACTATGAAACAATCCCTAACCCTAAGACTTTTAATACAAGTATTTTTCCTCTTTAGGATTACAACATATTAGCCATAAAATGGCAAAAATTTTCCCAAACTTTAGTGGAAAATCTTGAACTCCAAAGAATTTATGAAGTATGTACAATACTTCCTTGATCAATCACCACAAACTAACACATTATAATTTAGGGAATAACATACCACTATATAAATTATGACATCAATTACCATTATATCATCTAGGGCATCAAATATGACTACACAATTTAGGGCATCAAATACCACTATATAATTTTGAAAAAAATGTTCTTATTCATTATTCAAATAAATGGAAGAATGAAATAAAAACCCATCAGATAAACTTATCTCTTGCATATAAATATATTCCATGTCTAGTTGGAAGATCAACTGATCTAACTTATTGCCAATTATAGTGATGATAAGAGTTGCCTTCATTTAAGTAAATAGCTGAAATGATGATATAAATCAATCCATATTATTTTCTACTTGAATAAATATCATAAAAGTAAATTACCTATTACCAATAAATGTTTGAATGCCTAACTTTTATTTGTTTGATGCATGTTTTGACATCTTGTGGAGAGGGGAATCATTGTTAGGGGCTTAACCTCCCAACCATGGACCTTAAAATTATCCCCACACTTTGTCTAACTAGAAAGACCCTCCCAAGCTAGAATAAATAAGAAACACCTTCTTCACCACGGAGAATCTTGGTACTTAATCACACCGCTCAACTTGACAATAGAGAATGGATTGGACATGCATGAGCTATTAAATGATTCTTTATAAGTAATAAATTTGTTGAATCAACTTTGATTCTATTTTAATTTTTTTTGCAAGACTTTCTCTCACCTCTTCACCCTCTTTCTTGGCCATTTGATAGGGTGAGTCCTAGGTGTTAAATCTTAGAGTAGTCCAACTCTCTTGCTAAAGCTCAGTTGGTGTAATGAGTAATATATTTTTAGAACTATCATAATATAGTTTTTTATGACCTAGGAACTCTATTTAAAGACTTCAAGGAAATAGTTTTATTTTGGAATCCAATTGTAATATAGATTTCTGTCCATAACATATAAAATTGATCTTGTTTTAACATGGAAAGAATAGACTCATTAAATGTCTATTTAATTTTTCAATTCAACAATGATTCATGGAATTTATTGATACATATCTTATTGGATACCCATTTGGGTCAAATAAATATTCCAACTCTCATAGCTCCACTATTGGTTTCCTAGGTTAGAGTTTTTGAGCACCTTGGGATACATGTCAATATGGGAAATAGTTTGTTTTGTAATTGAGCCATAATTGTAATGATTTAGAGGGTGTAAGTTGGAGGGATGATTATAATTTTAATTTAAAGCACTCTAGAAAAAAGAATAAGGTCAAAAGACTTTATGGTTTGTGAGTTATTATAGTTTTAATTTGCTTGGAGACCTCCTAAGAGCACTTCAAAGTTAGATTTGAGGCACTAAATGGCCTCGTATAGGACCAAAAAATGGGGGACAAGAATTTTTTTCCCATAGGGCTATAATCACTTGGAGAAATTTCCAAAAATGTAAATGGTTCGTCAATCAAAGTCCCAAAAATGTATGATGGCTAATAGGCTTAGGTGCTCTCCGATAGGTCCTTGCAGGATATAGCTTTCCTCATGTCTGATCTTGGTCCATTAGTACCTCGTCCTACCCATCTCGTTGGCAAACGGTTCTCTTTTGGATTTTTTTTTTTTTTTTTTTTTTTGACTTTTTGACTTTTGGACTTAGCTGGAATGATTTTGGCTTTCTTCAGCTATTTTGGATTTTTTGGGATTTTTCACTGGCTGTTGGAATGTTTAATTTTGTTGCTAGTTGTTGGTACACCGGATGTGTGATTTATGCAATAGATTGGATTATATGGGATTGATGGTAGGAGATGGAGGGATGAAAAGGTTGGAAAGGAGCATGATATGGGGATGCTTGCAAGAGCAACATTGGCACATGTTGGGACAGGTGTGAAAAGAGCATATGGGGGATAGATGGTAGATGCGGGCATGATGGAGGATTTGTGGAAGCATGCTTGGGGATATAGGCACCCAAGATGGAGTTAGGAGATGGGGGACATGAGTCACTAGATGGGGGATTAGCAATGGTGGATACCATTATGCATTGGGTTTCAACTTTTTTCTTGGGGATCCACATGGTTTTGGATTTTCTTTTCATAGGCTTTTGCATTGTTTTGCATTTTTTGATTGGATTTTTCCTTTTTGGAGTATGTCTTTTAGAATAGACATATGATTGCCTAGGATGTGGATTTTTAGCTTTATGCATTTTGAAGTTGGCATTTACATTGTTGTGGTGAGCTTTGGGAAGATGGTTAGGAGAAGCTTTGCGAGATGGAGAGGATATGAAAGAGCATGTAGGGGGATGATGATGGATGATGTGCCCTGATATGTGCCTTTGTTGATCTTGCATAGGAATGGATGGAATAGGATTTTTATGATGGCTAATAGGAGGATGGAGGATGGTAGATTTTGGGACATAGGGACCCAAAATGGATTTAGCGGATGAAGGGGGGATATGGTAGGTTGTTTTGGGTTGCAAATATGGTGGAGGGGGGATGACATAAGATTTTTTGAAGGAGTGATGGGAGGCTGGCATGGTTGGCTTGGAGATAGGCTTGGTTTGGGGGTGTGGTGTACCAACACCTTTAGATGGTGAGCCTTTGGATACATATCCAAGACCATGAAATCCTAGATTTTTTTGTGCAATAATAGGCTCTCTGATTCCTTGCTCTTGTGGTCCTAAACCTTGACCTTGATAATGCCATCGATTGAGCATTTGAACAAGCTGAGGAAACTTTTTGCTTGTAGAAAATGGTAGAAGTGATTTATTAGGTGTATTGCAATGGGGAGATACTGTTCTTAATTCTTCTGCTGAGAGAGGGCCACCGTGGATGAATTTAAGTGAACCAAGAGGGTATATTATAGATGGTGGAATAGCTTGGATAGGTGGTAAGATGGAAGCATGGAGCGGGGGAGATGGAAGGATAGGATCTTGATGTAGCTGGTGGGATGACAAGATATCTTGTAGTGGAGGGGATATGGCTTGAGGTTTTGGAGATGGAGGAGATGGTGAATGCACTATGGATGGAAGACATGGAACGATGATATCTTCATTTATGCTTTGGGGGATGTCAACATGCTTTTGGGCAGGATCTTGATAGGATTGGTTTGGAGTGGATGGTGCAATAGGAGGTGAAGAGATGGATTCTTCAAAGGCAGTGGATGGATAGATGGGAGATTCAGTAGTGGAGATGGGTGAGTAGAAGATGGATGCATAAGGGTCATTACGAGAGATTTGGGAAATGCTTGGAGGCGATGTGGATAGGATTTGGAGGGATTTGACAAGTGGTAGGCTTTTGATGCTTGCGAGAAGTGGAATGATTTTAAGAAATTTGATGGATGGTATGGGGATGATAGCTATGGGAGATGGAGGTGATATTATAGATGGGGAAGCATCATCACTGACTACTTCACATGGTTGGATTAGATGACATGGCTTATCGACTGTTGGAGGAAACTTTTCTTGTATTTCCTCTAGGAGATTCCTTGGAGACTCATGTGTCGAAGGTGGAGGTGGATTGACAGGAATAGCTAGTGTGATGGGGGTGGAAGATTGGAAGCTTGGTTGATGGGGTGATGGAGGGGAAGCTGGAATATCAGATGGCATGACTAGATAGTTTGGAATAACTCTTGGATTTTGGGGTATGCTTGGGGGAATGTTTCTAAGGCTTTCAATATACCCGCCATAGTCAACAAGATTTTCATCATCATTGGAATAGGAGGTGGCAAGGAGCAAGGACAATGTGATTGAACACATCATGATAGGATTGGTACTTCATGCTTTGATGGTGAGTTTGATGGGGATGGGGTCTTGCATATGGATGAACACAGAAGCTCATGGTTGGATTTGGATTAAGCATAGATTTTGGATTGGCTGATGAAAGATTTCCTAGGGAGAGTCAAAGCTGCATGACAGACCTAAGGAGGATTGGCTGGAGATTTTTGGCTTTCCTGTGGATGGAAGAATTCAAGGGCATGTTGTCAAAAGGTGAGAGTTTTGCTTTTATATACGCTAGAATTGGTGGTGGCTGTGTCAACTTGAGGATAGACTAATGATCCTATGGGCATGACACGAGATTGACCACTTGTGGATCCCAACCATTAGCTCAAGGTGATGAGGGATGCAAGTGACAAAGCTAGATTACCCTAGACAATGCTCTGTCAGAGGGATAACCTTGGTGAGATTGGTTTATTGGTAGGATAGATTGATTGGATAGCAAATTTTGGCAAAGGGACAACAACTCTTTAAAGGCTTGGGTAATTTTGGATTGGGTTGCTAGCTGGCTAGGGGGATGATTTGGATGGACTTTGGACTTGGGATTGTTCTAAGGCAAAGAACTAAATAGATTTGGTTGCAGTGGGGGAGCTTGGATAATTTTCTGATAAGGCAGTGACTACGCTAAGTATGCCTTGAGCTGGGAGATTTCTAATTTTTTGGGATTTTGACCAAAGTTGGCAAAAATTCATTCAAAAGCTATGAAAAAACAAGCAGACAAAATTTTGGAGCAAGCATGTCAAACACACCAACATCCTAGGAAGCTTTCTACAAGGATGAAATTTGGTTTAGCTAGGGAGTCCTCGATATATGCAAGGTACGTGAGGCCCAAATCCGTAGATAAAACCAAAAAGATGTCACAGAGCCGAGAGGAGTGGTAACCCACTTCTCCTCTTTCACTTCTCAAGGGTATAAAGTTCCTTGAGGCTTAGCCCGAGTGACAAAATCTTGATTCCAAGAGAGGTGTCTTTGGATTCACCTCCTGATCTTTATACTCCGCTGAAACGCTGGATTTGAGGTCATCCCAAGGGGTGATGAAATCCCCAAGCAGGCCTCCTAAAAAGCTAAGACAAGATTTTGGATCCTCATCTTATGCACCCAAGATGGCCTTGAAAGACGACAAGGGGAGAGAAGACTTGGATGATCTTGGGCTAAAAAACACGCTTGTTCTTTTACCAACTGACGCTTAAGTTTTTTGATCTAGACTTTGCAAGCACTCATGTTTAAGATACAATGTTTATTCCAACTATGAAGCGTCGACAAAAATAAAATTGATCGAAGAATGCGAACAAGAAGAAGAGTTAGGGTCAACAAGAAGGTAAACTCGTGCGCCCGGAGGCCCTCCACGTCAAGTATCGATTGATTTTTCTTTAAGGCATTCAAGATTGAGTGTGTGTTTATTTTAAGCCCAAAACAAAGGTGTGTGAGATTCGATTTCAAGCACGTGCCCAGAGGCCCTTCACGTCAAGATTTGTCCAATTTTTATGCCCAAATGAAGTGTGAGCAAGATTAATGCGCATTCAAGGAATTTTCTAACTTAAAAAAACCACTAAAAACCCAAGTGAGTGGAGTTTGATTTGCATGGAGCACTTAACACCCTCTTAGGTGGACCCATCCCCATAGATAGCACTGAGATTGCAACAAATGGTTAAATTGATGGGTGATTAAAGAGGGTGAGTCCAACGACAAACTCACTCAAAGTATTTTTATTTGTTTTTATAACTTAAAAGATTACAAAAATGTAGATTCTTTTTATGCTCCAAAAGATGATTATTTGATCTATGGCATTCAAGATTGGATTTGTTGTTTTAATCATGCATTCATAAAAAAAACAAACTTTGATTTTAATCCATGGCACTCAAGAGTGATTTTAGCAACATGCATTCAAAGACAAGTGATTAAACATTCAAGTTTTTTCCTTTGAGCATTCAAGATTGAGATTTTGTGCATTGTTTTAAGAACTTTGAAGTGCTTTGTTTTAACCTTAGATCATTCAAGATTTTTTTTGGACTCAAAAGTGAAAATTATTCTTTGGAATTTGCTTTTCATTCAATATTTTGTGTTCTAGTTTGCATGTTTTAAGCCCAAAAATGATATTCCTAGATTTTTTTGATGCATGAAAAACCTAAGAAACATTCAAGATTTTGCAACAAGACATTGGTTTGGAATAAATAACAAAACTTTTAGGACAATTTTTGGCAACCATTTAGGACTCTTAGTTTTCATGAGATTTTTAAAAGAACTTTAAAATATTTGCAAATGAGGTTCATTTTATCCTTGATTGATGCTTTGAGTTTGATTTAGATTTTAGTGTGCACTTAGTGTTGATTTTGAACCTTTTGAAATGGAAACTTGAAGTTCTTTTTAAATTCTCAAAAATGAAGTGTTCCTAACTTTGCATGAATTCATCTAAAACCTTGATGTTGCAAGGATGCAAATGATTGGATTGGTTTAGTTTCACTTGTTAAAAGATTTTTTCTTTTTTGCAAATTTTTAATTTTTTAGTGGATTTAAGTATGATTTGGGGGTTCATTTTAAGCACTAAAAAGAAGTGTGTATGATTTTTCTTATTTAAAAAAAAAATGGCCAAGATCTCCCACAAGAAGAAGAAGAAGAAGTAGATGGAATAAGAAGAATATAGACAAGAAGAGGAAGAAGAATTCCAAGTGCTTTGTCCACCTATAAGCTTGAAAAATCTGCAAAATACTATGAGATAGACTATGAGTTCCTTTGTCTTCTTCATGCTCATGTGGACCTACAAAACCAATTTATACAATCCTACCAATCACAAAAACAAGCAAAATTAGCCAAAATTAGCAAATGACATACAAAACTTGACTAAAAAAACTAATGAAGGTGACCCATGCGGGGTCCCACCGGGCGTGCCAAAATGTATATGAGCAATGTTAGTATGCTAATAGAAACCAAATTTAAATAAAGCTTCTACAAACTAAACAAAATTCATAAACTTCAAGATAGACTAAGATGAGCTCTCAATTGAGAATATGAGCCATTAATGGACTCTCTCAATAAGAAGCTCTCTTGTTGAGTAGCTTTATCTAAATGGATAGGATGTATGCTCAATATGCTTCCAAAGGCTTCAATGGATGATTGTGGATTTTTGGTGTGGATAGATGGCTTTAGTATGGATTTGGCTCTCAAAATAGCATTATAACTTTACTTCATGGATTGTGTTATTTTGCAAAGGGGAAGGATCCAATTTATAGGCAAGAGGCTTGAGGGATTGAGGGCTAAGATGCAAGGATGAGAAAAAGCTCATGGAGGGCTTAGATTGCATGAGAGGAGAGCACATGGATTGTGCTTCCTTACAACCAATCAAGGAGTGACACATGTCACATGGTGAGAGGATGGAGGAAAGGGGAAGGATGAGTCAACAAAGGAGGCTCAAGGGATAAAATCTTCATAAGTGCTTTGTAAGAACATTTATGACTTTGTGGGCTTTATAAAGTTTCGTGGTTCAAGATATTTGTGAGAGATACCATGAAATTCGAATTTGAGGGTTTAGGGAGGTTTTAATCTTGCTTAGGGTTGTAAAAATGATTGGAGGAAGGGTTAGAGATGGCTTAGGACTAGGCAAGTGGATGGCAAGTTGATTGCAATTAATGAGGGTGGGTGAAGGAGGAGATATTTGTTAACTTTGGCTTGAGTTAGCAAGTCTTAACCCATGTTTAGGGAATGTGACAAGGTTAGGAGGGGATTAGGATTAGGGTTAAAGACATCTTCTAGAAGAGTCTAGGCTTTGGATGAGGATGAAGACTTTCTAGAAGAGTCTAGAACTTCCTAGGATAAGATTTTATGAAATAAATAAAGTTTTATTTATTTCAAGGGTTTGGGTTGAGAAGATATTTATTAAAATATTTTTAATAAACATGAGGATTAATATTTAATCTTGATTAAATATTTTGTGTTGGGATTAGGGGTAGGAAATGATGAGATTAGCCTTTAATCAAAATTAAAGAAGGATTAGAAGATTTTGGAAGAGGTTATTGGTCTTAAGGAAATTGGCCAACTTTTGGGCAAAAAATAATTTTTTTATTTATTTTAGGATTTTTTGGTCAATTTATTAATTAAATAATTAATAAATAAAAAAATAATGTTTAAATAAGATTTAAACATTTTTGGGAGGGATTCCTTAATTAAATATTTTTAATTAAGATAAACGGATTTAATGACATAAAAATTAATTACTTAATTAATTAAATAATTAATTAATAAATGATGATGTCATCAGGGATTTTTTTCAGAAAATAAAAATATTATTTTCTAAAGGATTTTTAGGTGTCTACAGTACTACTATTTTTGGATTCTTCTAATATTACACTAACTTTTGACATATTTTCTAGGACCCTCTCTTTTGGCAATAGATTCTAAATTGAATATTCTAAAATTTATTCCTAACCCTAAACCTAATTTGGTTTACTTAAGGAGCTTTCTAGCATTGTAAAGGCAATTTTTTGGTGGAGTTCGCAAGAAGGTGCTATGAGAAGGATTTTCTTGTTAATTTGATAACATTTTAAGCCCATAGGGCATGTTTTAGACTCCATTTTTGTTGTAATAAATGTAATAGAATATCATTTCTGATAATAATATTACCCATTTCCTATTGTGTTCATTTTTGTCTTGGATTGTGCCCTCATCAAGTGGTATCAGAGTAGGTTTTCCAAAGTGTGTAGACAGAGCACCGACTGTGAGGTAGTTTGCACCAAGACTGTGTTGTTTTGAGTTTTAATACAAGAAGATGCCTCCATGAAGGGAGCATGGTGGAAGGGTCAATGTTGTTACTCCTAAGGTTATATCCCTCCAAAGATAAGTCCAAACATTGCAGGAGGAGTTCTGTAGAGGGGTGAATGTTGTAGTAGGCAATGAAAGTGAGGAAGAAAATGAAGAAGAAGGAAATACTGGGAAGGAAGGGGAGGGAGAAGGATAAGTCCTAAAATAGGTGGAGGAGAAGCTTTTTAGGGCCATTTCCAAGCTTGCAAAAAGACATAAAATTCATGTCAACATATTTTTGAGAAATCTAAACATAGATGAGTTGATCGACTAGATTAATGAGCTAGAGGAATATTTTGAGTATGATGATATCGGGGACCCTAATAGGGTTAAGTTTGTGAAGGACAAAATGAAAGGCCATGCCAAAATCTAGTGGAAGAGATTTAGTTGGAAAGAAATACTAGAGGAAAGGAGAAAATCACAAGATGGGATCGCATGGTGGATAAACTAAAGAAGCATTTCATTCCTGTTGATCATGCACTTAATTTGTTCCAAAAGATACAAGGTTTAAAGCAAGTCAAAAAATCTATCCAAGAACACAGGAATTTTATTGAGTCCTTATTAGGGTGGGGCATGCAAAATAAAATAAGGAGAAGGTTTCCCATTACCTTAGTGGGTTAAGATCTAGCATTCAAAAGTAGTTAAGTCTGGTTAGAATGACTAGCATTGAAGAAGCATACTAGTTTGTGTTGCGAGTTGGGAAGAAGCTTTAAAAAAATTTGATAGAAGGAAAAGAGGGCAAAGTCAAGGAGGAAGGGGTGTTGGTAGGTCATTTGAGGCTAAAATGATAACCAAAAGAAAAATGAAGTTGTGGGTACTAGCTGAAATAAGAGGAATGAGGATTTCAACTACTCCCATGATCAAAACTTTAGAGATCAAAGAGGAAGAGGTAGAGGATGTGGAAAAGGTTCAAGAAAGGAGGCTTCTATGGTACTTATTTTTATTGTAATGAAGAAGGTCATCATACCTTCAAATTCCCTCAACACCAAAGAAGGACAGATAGGAGAGCCAATAGTCAAGAAAGGGTTTCTCATGTGAATGATGATGCATAGTAATCATATTCAAAGGATCAAAAAAGAGAAGAGGTTCTATTTAATGAAAGGGTCCTACTAAGTGGTGAGACTAAACCTGGACAAAGGATAAGTTTGTTTCATACTAGGTGCAAGTGTGAGGGTAAATGTTTTGATGTGATTTTTGATGGTGGAAGCACTAAAAACTTGGTGTCAGAGGAGATGGTCTCATAGCTAAAGCTCAAGAGGTAGAAACACTCCTAACCCTATTAGATTGCTTGGTTGTAGGATGGTCATGAGGTCCTAGTTAGAGAGAAATTTTTGGTAAAGTTAAAGATTGGTAGTTACCATGACAAGGTTCTTTGTGACATCATTCCAATGGATGTCTACCATTTATTGTTTGGAAGGCCATGGAAATTCGATAGGCATGCTATACATGATGGTCATGCAAATACATAATATTTGACAAAGGATGGATTGTGCCACAAATTGAAGCCCTTGAAAAAGGAGGGTGAAAAGGTATGCAATAGTGCTAGGGTATGTCTTGTTGGTGGAATAATTCTTTTGGATGACATGGAACATCAACATATGTGTAATGCTTTAATTCCTAGAAAAGATAAAGAAGGTAGTAGTGAAATTCCACATGAAGTTTTAGGTCTATTAAATGAGTATAGAGATGTCATCTCTAATAATGTTCTAGAAGGGTTACTACCAATAAGGAAAATTAGTCATCAAATAGATTTTGTCCATAAAGCTAGTTTGCCTAACAAGGCTGCTCATAGGATGACTCCTAATGAGACTAAGGAGCAAAACAAACAAGTTTAGGAGCTATTGAGGAAAGGTTTTATTTGAGAGAGCCTAATTACATGTGTAGTACTTGAAATAATATCACCAAAGAAGGATGGAGAGTGGAGAATGTGTACAGACTCTTGGGCTATAAATAGAATAACAATCAAGTATTGGTTTCCTTTGCCAAAAATGGATGATCTTATGGACTATTTGAGTGGAGCTCAATACTTCACAAAGATAGATCTCAAGAGTGGTTATCATCAAATATGGATATGAGAGGGAGATGAGTGGAAGACTACATTCAAGACCAAAGATGGTCTATATGAGTGGTTAGTCATGCTCTTTAGACTGACCAATGTGCCAAGCACCTTTATGTGGCTTATGAATGAGGTACTAAGGAAATTTTTGGGAAAATTAATTATTGTCTATCTAGATGATATTTTGATTTTTAGTAAGTCTTTGGATGAACATATATTGCACATTTGTACTGTCCTTGAAAGGTTGTGAAAAGAGAAATTGAAAGGTTGAGAAGCATTGACAATGGTTGTTGAGTGTGAAAACCTCACTGAGTTTGTCTTCAGATACTGAGTACTTGCAATTGGGCCAACTTTGTGTATTTTGGTAAATCTTATATTGTAGCTGACTTTGATGTATTATAGTTTGGATTGATATATGTAATGAATTTTATCACATCCAAATCATGAAAATGGAATATATATGAGACACACTAAGAGAAAAAGTGCAAATTAAGAAGGCTACAAGCAGTATAAGGAGTAGGAAAGATTTATTTGTCATAGCAAGGTGACCATTACACTTGAAAAGAATCTCATTCAACAAATCAAAGTAATAAATTGGAGATTAACCACTATTTCATCCTAGTAGGTGGATCAGTTAAATCATTTCATAAGGTAGACTTCATTGTCTTTTGTAAATCTCTTTACTAAGTGCATACTTCATTGTATGTTTGTAATTCATTTTGCAAGGTGGGCCTAGTAGTCTTTATTGCTCCTAACAGAGTATATCATCAAAAGTGATCATTGTAAGCCTTAATAGACCAAATTTATACTCCAGTACTAAACCTTGTGGGTATCATCCCCACCCTAATTTTATTTTCTATTTGGAAGGTTTCTATGTTACCATATTGTGTGTCAAATTGTTATGAATGTTTTAATTCTTTCAATTTTTTATGCATGCAACTAGATTAGAATACATATTAAGGATTATTTGGTAAATTAAGATTAAGATTTATTGGTTACTTATTCAGCCCTTCCCTCTTAGTAACTTCTCCTATCTTATATTTTCAACAATTGGTATTAGATCTTTGTGGTTCTCAAAGAAGAAGTTTAACAACTTGAGCAAAAATTAGAGACAAAAGAAGTATTTAGACTTGATAAGGCTATTGATAAAGAAAAGCTAGATTTGGAATTGGTTATTAGCTATTGGGAAGCTTAAGAAAGAAAGGGAGCAACTCTCTCAATCCTTAAAAAGAAGAAAAGATCTTGTAGTACAGATGAATGACAAACTCTACACTAAAGAAAGAATTGATGATATCCATTTAGAAAGTAATTCATATGAAGCTAATGAAGTAATTAGAAAACTATTAGAAAAGAATGGTATACTTAAGAATAAGTAAGGAAGCTAAAAAGAGAACAAGAAATTTAATCAGTAATATCATGTGAAGTCATGGAAGAGAAAAAAAAGATAAAAGAAGAATTAGAAGGAAAGAATAATAAAATTCAACATCTATCCCTTAAGTAGGAAAAGTTCATTAATCAACTTACTAATGCAATTGAAGAAATCATGAATCTAAGATTAGAAAATGAAAGATTGTAGAATGATCTAAAAATTGAAAAGAAAAAAAATGAGAGGATGATGAAATCTCAAGTAGACATTGATCAATTAAATGATAAAATCTAATACAAGTCGAAAGGCAAATCAAGAATTCAATATATAGAAGAAGGTGAATCATCCAAGCAAGGAACTCAAAAGAATGAAAGACCTACTTGCAATCACTATGGTAAGCTAGATCATACATCAAACAAATGTTGGAGTAATGGTAAAACTAAATTTGATGGAAAATTCTATAACTACAATAAGCATGGTCATATAGCTAATGAATGCAAAGAGAAACCTAAATTTGAAGGGAAATGTCACAAATGCAAGAAGTATGGGCAAAAATCTTTTGAATGCAAAACTAAGATATTAAACCTAGCAAGACATATTGTAAAAGTTGTACTTGGTTGGACTACAATACATGGTACAATTATCATTACTCTAGATAATTTAGACATATTGGAATGAACTGTGTAAAACATCACATGAGGACAAGAGAATTTACTAGAAGATGTTGTTGGAAGCATGAATGCTGATGATTTTCCTATGGGGGAGTACTACTATGATAATATATTACATTCATGAATGAGTTTGTCATTGATTTCTACATAGCAGTTTTCTGTGGTATCTGACCAAAAAAAAATGGAAAGATCAAGTTGGTATGAATGGCTAGTTGATCATGATCACCAAAAAGGTTACGGGAGATACTTCTGAGTATATCATATATGCAATTAAAATAAGAAGAAGAAAGTACAAGTCTAGAAGAAGTTATGTAAGTTTTGGTGATGTTTGTTCTGAGATAGAGTTTACAGATGCATGTTCTAGTAAATTTGTTACATCTCTTAGTAGAGTTGATATCTTGAGGATCAAGGTTGAAAAAATGGAGAAGACATGTTGAGGATTATATGGATAGTATTTCTCATCATAATATTTCATTTATGGAAATTATACAAGTTACAAAATTGAAGATTAAGGTTATTTCTAAGAGTAACATGTTCTTAACATGGTCCTACAATAATTAATTAAGAAGGTCTAGCAACTGACTCAGGGAATTGTTTTATGGACTTGGTATAAAGGAAGGACATTTTCCACTATCATATGAAATGATTTGTAATTATTGGAAAGCATCAAAGAGTGTAGAATGAAAAGTTAAGTAGAGCAGTGCGGAAGTGAAGGAAACTTCAATGCTGAGGTTTTGCTGAGTGACCTGAGGTTTGATATTTGGATCCAAGGTTTGTGACCTGGTTTATAAGGTCTAACACTAATCGGTCCATTTGAGAGGATAGAGGAAAGGAAAGAGGAAAGAAGAAGATAACAATAAATTACTTTTTTGAGTAGTGAGGTTTTCTTGTAGT